>JAHREE010000212.1:271259-302611 GCA_033628505.1 Tringa tobata
TGGTTTGTGGCAGGGAGGAGCACTCATCTCCAGGGTTCTGGAGGGCCCTGAGGGAATCTGGCGCTGGCTGTTATTTATCACATCCACCAGGAACTGCGTGTGATCCTGAGCAACTCGGGATGCTGAGGAGCACGGGTGCAGTGGGAAAAAACTCTTTTCTTTGGCTTGTTGTGGGTCCAAAGTCCACTCGGTGGCAGCATAAGACAAATAAGAAGCTCTTCCACCAGCAGCTGGCTGGGGCTGCATCTCCTGTCTCTCCTCTCACCTTATTTAACGGTTTTGGTGGAGGAAACTGGAAGCTGCCTGGCTGGTGTGATCCCTGGGCTCCACTGTAAAGTGTAGGCACGACCTGCAAGCAGGTGCTGTAGGCTGGGTAAGATCCACCTGGAGACTCCTAAATGCAGAAGGGGATCCGTGATAAACCGGAAGTCGAAAGAAAATAGGCTTAATAGTTCATTTTTACTTGCTATAGTAACGAGCACTCAGCGGATGTGAAAGTATCTGAGTGTGTAATTCGCAGCAGCTCAGGCATGCAGCAATTTCTTGAGCAAAACGTAGGGTCTGGGGGATGATTTACTTTACACAATTCCTTTAAAAAAGAAAAACCTCAGGCTACGTAACAGCGTGGGCAAGAAACATCCTCCAATAGCGCCTCTGGGAAACAACGCTGTGGGGTGCTGTGTCTTGGCAGGAGTATTTTAGTACACTCCTCAACTTTACAGGTAACTTCAGATTGTGGGGTTTTAGAGAGAGAGAAACATTCACGGCAGAGAAAATCAAAAGCGTGAGTGTGAATCCTGGAGAGTAAGGGTGCAGGGATGCCCTGCAGAAGGTGACCCATGCAGTGCCATTCGTCCCATGCTCTCCAGCCCCTCATTCCTGCGGTACCAATGGCAGCAGCCACCATCAGCAAAGAAAGCTGGTGTCCAGACTCCAAAAGCCCCCTGACAGCTGATGGGAGAAACAGCCAGTGGAGACATCAAGAAAATAAAATTATTTCTCACCTCAGAGGTTTCATTTTCAAATTCATCGACTCTTGCCTGGGTAGAGTTATATGCCTGAGCATAATGCTGATACCACTGCTGAACAGCCTCCTATAAAGGAGGAAAAAACCTCTTCCCATTAGCTGTCTATAAAGATCACTTCAAATGAGAACAGTTCTTACGGTCTCACAGGACACGAGAATGAAGTAAAAGGCAGAGCTCTCCAAGAAGCATCAAAACACGCTTAAGACCAGAGATAAAAGCTCAAACCAAACATTTAAAACTACATTGAGGGCATAAAAGATACAGAAGGCACCAGTGCCTTGGCAGCAGGTAAAAATACAGTGTCATTTTTGACAAGGAAGGAACAAACAGCATGAATATAGCTGAATGGTGACATGTGGCATCTCTGCACCTAAGTGACATCATTTGAGTCCTTCCTGTTACTAAAGTTAATACTAATAGCACATACACTACAACACTACTGATATTTTTGGACAGTGTGTTAAGGATTTGGGGTTAGGAACTACCTCCAGGAGACATCAAAACAAACCTAAAGCCAATAATCAGGTTCAAACAAAATATTCAAGACTATGTTAGCCCTTTCATGAAACACACAGCCCAACAGTCCTGCTTCTTTGTTCCACAACTGTCACCAGGTCTGACCTGACCAGAAGATGGGTCTGACCCCCGGTGAACGTCCCTGCTGCAGCAACCACATCCCCTCCCAGCCAGGCTGAGACCCTCTTCACCCAAAAAACCCCCTGTGCTCCATCCTCCAGACCCAACCCACTCCCACAGCAGCCCCAGGAGCTTTAGAACCACACAGATTTCCCTGGCAGCAGCCCAGGAGAGGGAAGCACAGCCTGTTCCTGACGCAGGATGAGAGATCAGGGGACTCTGGGGAGGAGGAGGTGACAGGGACAGGGCAGAAGAGAGAGAGACCGACAGCACAGACCCAAGACTTTTAGAGATTACCTGACAGCACTACAATCCAGTTCTTGTATTTGATTTGTATGCAATTATATTTCTACACAAGGCTAGCGATGGCTAATGAAAATATGGAAATATTATTTCACAGAACCTCCTAACGTTTGTGAAACTCAGAACTTGCTCGCAATATTGCAACAGAACACCCTCCAGATGAGGGGCAGCCCTTCACCTGATCACCAAATGGGGCAAACGGTGAAGAAGCCCGTGCAGTGAAACCAGCTGGCAGAGACTGCAAAAACTCCCCGAGCTGTACAGGAACTCCTGGTGGACAGAACACACTCTTCTCTGGGATCTAGCCAAAGTTCAAGAAAACTTTACAGCTTCTTGGGAAGGGAAAGAAAAACTTCATGGTTTTGAAGGCAGACAAAAGCCAAGCTCAGAAGTTGTAAGAAGTAATTTTTCAGCCGACTGCCCTGAATTCAGGTTCTCAAGAAGCAATCTTTCAATGGTTACAACACTGCAGCAGGGAATGTCTTGAGGCTTCTTTTGACTTTGTGCTGAATCTATTCTGTTCACTGAACGAGAGAAACTATCAGCGAAGAGGATCTACGAGGTCCAACCTCAGAGAAGGTTGGGTGGGCTTTGGTTGTAGGAGCAGTACCTGCTGTTGGGCAACACTGTTCAGCCACACGTATCAAACCACACGTGTACCAAGAAGCGCATTAAGAGCACACAAAGAAAAACGACGAGCAGAGGGAGGGATCTTTGAGCAGATTGCTGCCAAAACCCCTGCTACTGGAGTAGAAAAACCAGGCTTCAGAAGAAAGCGCCGCAAAACAACATACCTGTGTGTACTCCCCGTGCTGCTGAGAGTAATTAAAATAATTTTCCATTGCGTGTTGTGATGTAGTTCCCTGAGACACGGCAGCATCCACGATGTTGTTCGGAAGTCCCGTCTGCTGCGGTGGACTAGAGGCTTTGCTGGCAATTGCTGTTTGTAACATAAAGAACACATGGTTTGTATAAACTCCACAAAATTAGGCTGCACTCTTGTTTGTCAATATTCTGGCAATAAGACAGAAACTTGCTACTTCAGATCAGACTGTGCTCAAAATTAATCAGCGCTACTAATAATTGAAAGGCTTTCTAGAAGTTTAGTAAGCCCATCAACTCTGCAAATTCACCCTTCTCAAATAAAACATTAACTATGAGGACAGATCACACTGCAATTTTAAGACAGACCACAAGATTTCCTTGAAGGTAAGCGTTGTGGTTAGTGGAACTACCTGCCAAACAGAGTAATGATTTGCCACACTCTGGTCAAGAAAATTTGCAACTAAACCCGCTAAATATTTGCTTACCTGGAAGACATATACCAGGCAACACACTCGCCAAATTCAAGTAGGGGTTGGTACTGAGCCGTATTTCTTTCGGTGGGTCTCCTAGCAGCGAAGTCTGTTTTTTCAAGGGAGTCTGCAAAACAATTGGACAGAGAAAACTGCATCATATTCGTACATTTGTCAGAAATAAGGTAAATGTCCCAGCAGAATTTTGGAAAAAAAAAAAACATTCAACAATTTAGCCCTATAGGCTAAACTAACAGGAAAACTTTCTTTTTAATTTATTTTATTTTATTTTAATAAACACTGGGGACAGCTGTCTGGACGCTTTCACTGTATTTTTTTCTTGCCAAATCATTTTGTAGCAATGTTTCTTTTTAGACTGTAAGTTACTAAAGGACATTAAAAAACAAACAAACAAACAAAAACCTTTTATATTCAAGTAAAGGCATAATAATTACCATAACGACTCCAGATGCAGGATGTCCCTGCATGAAGTACATGGCCAAGACAAAAATCAACTCTTTTTCACCCCGAGCCACAAGCAAATAAAGGACAAATGAGCCCTGGACTGGAGAGATGACACTGTCTGCAATGGGGCATTACAACACACCTTACTGAGCGCTCCGTTTATAAGCCTGGACTGTAAAGGGGAAAATGTTTATGAGTAGAAATGAATTGTCAGGACTGACAGAAGTGTTTCCCATGAGGGAAGGGTACGCCACCAGCTCACAGCCCCTTGGCTTATGTTAGAAAAAAACACCAGAAATAAGGATGAAGTAGCTATAGCAAGTTACAAAGCTTGTCAGAAACACAGAGCTCAAAAAAGAGACCAGTTTTTAAGCACAAAAACCTTCAGTAGAGTGCTGAAATCCTTCCTCTGGATGCAAAAGCAGGCATTTAAGACAGCATGACCATTCGTTATCACCAAGCTGTGGCTGTCTTGTCAAGGAAGCGATTTTTGCAAACTGGGCCTTCTGTCTACTGGTGCAGAATAGGAAACAATTAAATCATCTACCAGGATTTCAAAAAAAGAAATTTTCCTGATAAACAATATTCAGAGAAATAAATGAATTATCTGGTCTTCTAATGGATTAATTACATTTCCTTTTAACTAAGTGAAACACTGAAATAAAACACTGATTTTAGATACATATAGACATATACCCTATGTATCTTACCCACGTCTATCTATACTCCCACTTTGTTACAGTAAAAAGTGATTTAAAAATTAAAAAAATGTACTTTCTGAAGTAGGACCAAATTTGTCAAAGCTGTCTAACAAAGGCAGACACCAATACTGTGTACAATCTAATCACTTCAGATAATATGTAGTGAAAACACAGATCTGATCTGAATTAAGAACGTTTCCCCATAAATGTCAAAGTATTTAAGTATATTATTAAAAGAAAAAAAAGAAAATTCTGTGAATGACAGGAAAAAACTACTGAAAAAAATACTTAAATCCTACCCCATCATCTTCCCACTGCTCATCTTCAAGGGAATAAATATTAAAAGTGATACAGATTAAGAACATGTCAGCTGTGGCTGAGAGGGTACGGATAAAGAGTGGAAAATTCACACACCACCTGGCAACCCAAAGGCCCTACACACCACCAGAATTGCTCCTGATTAGTCATGAAATTCAACCACAAGTTCAATTTTCAGTCTTTAAAAGGGACATTGCCCTTGAGATAATTTCATCATCAAATACTATGAGGCAAACACATGGAAAAAAAAACCCTCCAGCATTGTAAAAAGCTTCCTTTGTTAATTCATTTGGACCACCAAAGAGCATTATTGTTCTCTCCCTATTATTCATAACTGAAATGACCTTAAAATGTCTCATGGATGATACTGTGATTTAGCAAATTTTATAGGGAAGAACTACAACAAGCAGTTGCCGTTAACTCCTAAGCGTGTTGAAATAAAAAAGGGAAAATTCACACGCACACAAGAAAAAGAAATATTTGTATTCAATATGCCTTACCCCTAAACTTGTATCAGTACTTTTTAGTTGATTTTGTTGTTTGGCATGTCCAGCCCGCAAAGCTCCCGCAGAAAGATTTGTTAAGGTCTGATGATAAGGCTGTGATCCCGAGACAACCGCTTCGGTAGTTGATTGTTTATCCGGAGCATTATTTTGCCCTGGTAAAGCTTGTCCAACAATGTGCTGATTCGGAAAGAACGGCAGCATGCCCATCCCTGCCGCCGCCGCTGTTTGAATTGGAGTCAGATTAGATGCTGCAGTCAACCATAAATGGAGAAACTTTTCTCTTAGACAAGATTTATCAGTACGTTTTGTTTGTGGTTTTTAGCAAGTGACGAAAAAAACATTTCGAGATCTATTTTACAGCTGTCCCAGAAAACCAGATTCTGACAAGAGTTTTTCTTCTTTTACCATTCCGGGAGCAAACAACTCTATTTAAAGCTAATACAATAGAAGAAAACTGTGACTTTTCCAAACATTCACTATGATAATAAGTTACTTAATGTTTCCTGTCACTTTCAAAACCTGCAAACAACATCCTAGAGGATCCTGGAACAAAGGGGAAAACCCCACCTCAACTTGTTAAAAAAAATAAATTCTTTTTCAAAACAAAATTAAAATCAAGACATTCAGAATAGGTTTCTTCCCCGCTCCCCACAAGTTTCTCCTTGCTCCTGGTTACTAGCATTACCCAGACCATGTCTAGAACTTCCCTCTCAGTGGAGGAAAGAAAAATGATGCACTAAGCAGTGTCACAAGTGATCTCTCCTCATAGAAATTGTGGGCATCGCTGGCACAGAAAATTGCATTCAGAATTGACATCTGTCACAGACTGGATGTTAAAGCTCTATTGGTTAATGAAATTAATGCAAAATATCATTATTTGCGGTGCCTCTTCAGCTATTCAGATTTAGCTGCTTTGAAACAACAAACACCCAAATTTTGGTCCTAAATAAAAACATATTCAAAGCATACAAAAAAATGGTAGTAACTGAACAAGCAGAATATTTAACAAATATTCAACCTATGCCACAGTCTGCTTTTTCTTCCCTGGCTAAGGGATGAGAGAAGCCAGGCAACAAGACATTTCAAGTTTGTTTCTGCTTAAACCAGTTGGTTATATAGATATATAACTTGTTACCTTGCTTAACTACATGGCTCTATAATGTGCATTATCGTCCAGCTCTCTGCCTGGACGTATTATTGCTTTTGCTACAGTGGGGGAAAATAAGGTGCATGATTTCAAGCTGTGCATTTCTACGGATTCGGTATGAAATAAAAAGTCATTTACACTTAAGAACTTCTCCACGGGTTCCCATGCCTGAGCTCACTGAGGGCATTACCCCTATTCCCAGTACTGTCTGCAGTAGCATTGTTGGAGGTTCTCCCAGCAAACCCGGTTTCTATAAGGAAGAATAGAAAATTGTGTAAATGATTAAAATAATCTGTCTGTAGCTATTTCTTATAAATTTCACATGCAGTTAAGCTTTTTAGATACTAACCATTCAATTATACCAGATGAAAAACTAAACTACAGAACTACAAACTACAGAACTAAACTGTTTGATTATACTACATGGAAAAGCTTATTTGATTTAGCAGTTACAAGAACGTCCAAAGATGGTGGAAGTTAAAGCCATGACCTTACACTATTAGCCTGAAGGTTTTCAAGCTTCATCAGCTGCTGCTGAGGCAAGGGTAGGTGAGCAGGGCTCTGCAGCAATAAGTTAGAGGTACTTCCCAGAATTGAACTCTGTGAAATTAATAAAAGAAGGGTTAGTTGACAGGCATGGAAAACAGTACATTCTTGAAACATTTTCACATGATACTGCTGAAGGAAATTTAAACTAGTTTCTGGGTCAATATAGCAAAGGAAATTAACTATTTCCTCCACAGAACTAAATTTTTCTTCATTCATAGAAAGTTATTTCAAGTTCTACTAAACTTTTTTTTTACCTCCCAACCAGAAGTATGATTTCTGATGGCTTCTAAAAGATCAAGAGTATAGCCCAAGCACAATCCAGACTCCACTGCAGGCCCCGTGTCTAAGCCAACAGGGAAAGCTAAATGCGTCTGAAGCCTCAGCAGACAGACTAGATAGAGGAGTTACCTACGGTGCCAAGAAGAAAGATGAGACACAAGGACTTCAGGGGATTAGGAGCTGTATGAATAAGGACTTTGTTGTTTGTTAACATTTGCATTGTGCCTTGCATTGCAATTCTACTGCATAATCTCCACCAAATATCAGTTTACAGGACGCGGCTGCAACCACCAGGGACTCTCGTGGATTCACTTGCTTTACAGTTACCAAACAGCATCTTCATTTTCAAAGAGGAATATCCAGATATGTTTGCTCCCCCTCTTTTAGTGGCAACTATCTACATGGAATTCCATTCCAGAGCCGTTAAAAAGTTCACAAACCACAATGCCTACAGATTTTCCAGTCTATAAAATAGCAGTATTTTTCATTCAAGAATTCTGGACCAATTTGCCACCAGAATTGAGCCACTTAATAAACAACTCTGTGGCACCACGTTCAGACTTTGCTACTGGTATATTCAGCATTATGTGATCAGACTAATACAGTGACTTAAAAGAAACCTTACGTCCACTCTGGATCACAAAACCACACTATGATTCATGCTGGTTGAACACAGGCTTGAAATTCTTTCTGGCAGCAGCTCCTGAGCGTGATTTGCTAGGCAAAAAATAGGTTGCTCTACAAACCTTTCTATACAGCGGTACAAGAATAGATATATGGGACACTGACTGTGTCAAATCACAAGTATAGCCCTTCCTCATTTTTTTTTTAAAATCTCCTACATAGGAAAGGTCGCCAAAACCAGGTAATGAAGGAGGAACCCAAAAAGAAGGCAGCTCTTCCGATGTACGGTTTCACAGGGAGGTTTCTCAGACTCCTGCAAAACACCTCACGAATATTTTCAAGCCCAAGTTGTGTCTCTGTGTGGTAGGGTCAAATTCCCTAGGGAAAAAACCTGTATGCCTGTAATATAGTCTCTTCTGGACTCAGAAATGTGCAACTTAAAACAAAAATGTGCCACGTCTAGATTAGCTACACATCTGTTATTTTAATTGTCCTAACAATCTCCAGTAGAAGTTATCCAGGGCTGTTTGTTGTCACCAATACCAGCGGTTCTTCCTTCTAAACTTGGTTACGTCAACAAAGAAATTGTGTTAGTTCAATTGCAAAACCTTCAGAAATGCAAGAATTGAAAAAAATCATTTTGGTTAGAATCCTCAAAAAAAATTCTCTGGGTTAATAAAGATTTAATAAACTGTGGGATGACTGAGGAAAACAGATCACTGAGAAAGTTTAAAATGCATTATTTTGGCATTATTATGTCATAATTGTAACTAAGAGAAATTAAAAGAAAGAAGTTAAAAGTCATGCTACCTCCTGAGTTTAAACATTACTGGATGAATAGCCCATTTGTTTAAATTCCTCTCTGATGAATCTTTTTTTTATCAATTATTTCACAATGTTGTGGCATAATCATCCTAAAAATACTGTTCTCATTATATTGCTTTACAAAACCTTGACTATAAGACAGCAAAATCAAGACACACAGGAAGCTGAACCAGTGTGTGACTGGGGAGCTGGGGAGAGAGTCAAGCCAAGACGCTGCCTGTGCCTCTGTCTTGTGACAATACTGAATTTCAAGACAATAAAAATAAGTGACCTGGTTCTCTGACTTTAGAGAACGCTCTGAAATAAGTCACTGAACAACAGAAAAACGTGCCTAATAGGAGGAATAGGGATAATCAAATCACTGTCAATAAAATTCAGTGTATTATAGCAGGTTTGGAGCTAATTAAATGATGGGAAGCTCCCTGGAAGAACATTAGACTTGCAAGTCTTTCGGAAGAGAAAACACTAACTTGTTTGACTGCAACACTCTTAAGCCAAAAAACAGTGGATCATCATCAATCACACTGTTAACTGCGTAAAACATGTCCGTCTCCAGCTGTGATTAGAAAACATTCACATTGCCTTCCAAGGAAGCATAGACTCTCCACGGCCGAAGAGAGAGCAGCAGTAACTAAACATACAATTGAAAATGTCATTTAAATTAAAGAAGTACAAGCAAAGAATGATGTATTTTTACATTGTACGAGGCAAAAGCAAACCATTTGATGAGGCAAAATTAAGTAGTATTTATTCAAAATGAATATATTCACCTACAGCTTTTAACAGGAAAAATTAAAAAAGCTAAATATACTTAACATAAGGAGTATTGCTGCATTTTAATTTGTTCCTTTTTAAGATCTTTAAGTCTGTGTTTGCCAAGAGATCAGCAGAAATAACAATTAATACTTGAGGGGATTTTACTTTTCAAATAAGAATTACTGAAATATCCAAAATAGGAAGTCAAAGCCCTTGATTCCAGTCCCTCATAGGTAATTAGGAAAATCCCTGCCATGAATATTAAAGGTCAAGTTTGGTTCCTGGCAGAGAAATCCCTGAGGAACCTCAACACAAGGCAGAGGCCCGACAGGCTGCCAGCGAAGAGTGCTGCTGCAGGGAGGAGTTCTAGTTGTGGGTGCTATTCTACCATATCCTCATCTCCAATTTCTAGGGCAAACTCATCCCAAATATAATTTACAGTCTCTTTCAGAAATTCTGGTGTCCATCTGGAACTACAGATACTCTGAGAACACTTTAAACAGTTTATAACCTTGAGTGGGTTTTTTTTTTTAACTAAGTAACATGTGCAAATCACTATTTTATATGGCATATATAGTGCATTTTGGTCCCTGCAAGATTTAAAATGAAGGTAACGATGCTAAGCTTGTGGCTTGACTAAGATACAACAATCAAGTGCCTACAGGAAGTGTGCATGAGCAGTTCCAAAAGAAATGGATATGGTATGCTCCTGGAGCTCTAATTTTAAGAGGATTTTTTTTGCCAGAAATGGCAAGTTGTCTCTACATCGGCAGGTGTTGGCAAATCAAAAGCTCAGTAAGATAAAATAACTCACTCGCGAGTAGTAAGCACAGTCTGCTCTCACATCCCCACTGACATCTCAGAGTGCTTTTCTTAAACGTAGCTTTAAGGAGAACACTTGATTTTAGTTGTAATTCCTTAAAATTTTGAGGATATTTTTCATGCTAAAATCTCCACAACTATCTAGACAAAAGTTATTTTGTCACATACCTGATGAACTTTATTCAACTGCAAAAAAGGTGGGCCAACTGCTGAATTTAGAAGGTGAGGTAAACCTGCAGATGCTCCAAGAACTGTTTTAGAAACACAAGAAAAAGTTAGGCAAGTAAAGATCTTTATAGAGTTGTTCTATATTTTTCAGATTTGGTTTAAATGAAACCATCCAATGGACTAAAGGTCCTTATAACGAAACCTTTCAATACACCCGGCTTTGATCTGCAATTAACAGCATATGGGAGAGCAAATGTGCTCTCAAGGCACTCCTCTAAGGCTGAGAGTTTCACTCAAAGATGCAGAAATGCCTGCAGCTGACTGCACGAACCCAGCATTATCTAAAGTGCTTTGAAAAAGTGTTTCTTCCCTCAAGTGCTCCCTTCACACACAACTCTTGTTTATCTTCTGTCTGTAGATTTACATCACAAGCTCTTAGCTGCGCCCCACCTGACTTCAAATTATCTGTTCCCATCCCGGTTCCTAATACTTTCACCATTTGAAATGGGATAAGATTGTTTTTAGTATGTTTATGCGCATCCATCCTAATGAGAAGGCAGAGAAATATCTCTGGCTAATGCTGTTATGAAATGCTGCGTAGAACTACGGCAGCACCCAAGTGAATAATGGTTTATACTGGAAACAACAGGAGAAAAACTCAGGCTGCAAAATTCAGCTCTAGAATGAGATTTAAACTTGCCCTTTTAATGATGTCTGCAAAAGGCATTTCATTTTAAACCCGTTTCTAACACAAACATTCAGAGACCACGGAGTTAATGTGAGGACATTTTTAGGTAACACTAAATTTTACCCAGACACAATACTGTAACAATCCAGTTCTTGCTTTCGCTTTCTTAAAACGTAAGTCTACACAGACACACCGAGACAATGTCTGCACAGATTTTAAAATCTGCTCCTCCCCTTTGCTGAAAGCCTCATAGCACCAAGAACAAGGTTGTTTTTTTTAAACTAAGCGTTAAAACAACTCACCAGGTTTCACGGTATGTCCACGCAACTGGGGCTGCAGCAGCATTTGCAACATTGCTGGATTATTAAAACTTTTCATAATCTGCACTGGATTTGGCTCTGGAAGCAAACCTTTCCTATTGTTCCTCATCTCCAATAAAGACAGGCAAAAGTGTTAGAATCAGGAGAACACAAAGAATACATTTAAATGCCTCGTATGGTGGCAAGGTGCATATTTCATCTTACACAGAAAATAATCCCAACATGTCCTTCCCTGTTTCCTGCTCCTTCTCCCTCAAACAAAACACTTAACAAAATATTACTCCCAAACTTTAAGTGTATTATTTTTCCCAAGACACATTTCTTTTTTCCCCTTAAACCAAGACAGTGTTATCAACACAGGAGAACGTGAACGCCACATGCTGTCTCCTAATAGCACCACTCGTCTCTTTTATAAAGATGTGTGCTAAAGCCAGCCGAAGTAATGCGACTCTTCTGCTTCTACTTTTAAGACAGCTTCATGTAACACTTATCACATCCAATTTTCTAGGAAATAATTTGATATGGCATGTGGGTGTAAAAAGCTTTCTTCTATATCAAGCATGAAATTAAACTATTTCTCCTACCTTGAAATTTATCTTAAAATTGACAAATTCTTGCCTCTCTGTTTTAAACCAAGTTTTAGCTTGTCAAATGATTCCACTTACAGTTACTTTTCTTTTGAACCAGAATAATTTATTGTACAGAAAATTAAATTTACTAAAATCCCAGAGTTACAGAAGTGTAACTTTGTGATATCTTACAGCTATATTTTACCCTTCCTCCTTGCAGAATATGGCCACGCTTTTCCTGAACTGAGCTCACTACATTAAAAAAAGGCTAATGCTTCCAAAAACTTGGCTCGTTTTCCTAACGCAAAGCAGCTGGATCCCTCTGACCCCACTCAAGGTGCAGCAAACTCATACTGAGAACAGATTCACATGTATCTTACCATCCTCTGCGCTGCTATAAGTGCTGCCAACGTGCTTCTGCCCGGCGATCCCGGCGCACAATAGGACACCTGGACTCTCTTTCCTTTGATAGTCATGCCATCGGTGGCCTCTTGGACTTTCTCAGCCTGCTCGGGGGTTTCATACTCGACCACCGCGAAGTCCCCGATACAACTATCTTCATCCTGAGCAAACTGAAACAACATTTCACGACACACTCAACAAAATGCAGACTTTCAGGAACTGCCTTGCAATATTTTCACCAATTCCTTGCAAAATGCTTCACAAATAATGGACATCCTACGTTAATGCCTACCCAAATCAGGATGTTTCTTTCCCAAATGTGCTTGATATAAGCTGAATATCATAGCTTCAGATTATATTCGGCACACATGCTCTATCTACTTGATTTACAACCTTCACTTCCACCTAATCTCATGGAGAACCTGAGCTATGAAACAGATTTGACATACATTTTCAGAATCAGAAAGGAACAAGAAGGAAATTGAAAATACAGCTGTATGCTACCATAATTTTTATTTTGCAAAATAAGAATTATAAACTGATTATTGTGCAGTTTTTACTACGATAATAAAAACGCCATTCATCAGACTACATGAGAGTTACTGAAACACAAAACAATGCAAATTCCACTGATATATACTGCCTTTTAGGAGAATATGAAGTCTGTGGTTGTATTTAATGCCAAGAGAAGATGCCAGACTGATCAATCAAGCAGACTGGAAACAGGCTTATGTGTCAAACAATGCTCTGGCCTTTGTCTGCAGAGTTTTATAGCAGAATGAGCAGATTTAAATCAAACAAACAAAAAAAAAAACGGGAGGGGGGTGAGAAGGGAGGGAATAAAGCTTTGGCAAAAATCTCCAGTCCCAAAATGAACAGAAATGAAATAATGGTATTAGCTCTGATGTGAAAGAGAGGAAATCTCCTCTAGATATCCCCAGACAAAACCAACATATTCCCAACTATTATGTCCCACAAACAATTGAAATTTAAAACTCAAAGATTTTGAAAACAAATAGGGTGGTCAGATCTTGAACGCCACTGTTAAAGACCGGCCTCTGGGAAGAGCTCTGGAGAACACATATATTTTGATATATAAATATACACACAGATAATGTATATGCTATGTGTGTATATATACGCGTGTCTATGTGGAGAAGCATAATATTTTATTTTGACATCAGTTTAGCTGCACTGATAAAGAGCTGAAGTACTTATGAAAAGAATGGTTTGCAGCTATGGAACGTATTGTTGTTTCATGCAGAGTTAAAAACTCCCTTCATGTGAAAGAGCAGCCATCGGTATTCTTGCAAACAGATCCAGAATTTTTAAACTTCTCAAGTAAACAGGTACTGAGAAAAGCCATCTGTCCCTATCTAGGTAACAGTGGAGACCTCCGGGTGACAATTTAAAGTTGATATAAGGAAGGAACGAGCTTTTCTGGTCTATTTTCTTGAAGCAAAGGACAACATGTCCTTCTGAGTTCTAGGAAATGCCACATTTTTCTGAGAACCATGTAGAAGTATCTGGCTTCAGCTCTTCCTGACAGAACATTTCTATTGTCAGTAGAGAAAGCAAATTGATTTAAAAAAATGGTAACTTTGGAATAAAATGAAATGAACCAGAGTTTATTTCATGAGTTCAGCTAAGAATTTTAGGTTAAAAAAAACGTATTTACATGATGAAATAGGGCACCAGTTACCAGCAGAACTAAGCCATAGCAGATACATTAAAGAAGCCACATCAGGGGATGGGCAAAATGTTCAGAGGGACCCTACTGGAGGGACAATCTAAGTGCAGGAGCAGTGTGAAGGCTGGGCTGGCCAAGACTAGGAAACGGAAGAGAGAGAGAGACTGCCGTCATGATGATGTAAAATAACAACAGTGTGAATGAACATTTTCATTGCTTTTCTGAAACTTGTTCATTCTTCCAGGTGAAGTTTTCCAGACAAAGTGCCCCTCCTGGTCGTTCTCTATCATCGTGGCCACTGAATGAACAGATGCTGTCTTTAACCTCTCTCCCTTCAGAGAAAAATGAGAAGAGGGACTTATGGTCTGAAAAAGAAACTAAACTACTTCAATGAAATACTAAGAGTGAACTAATAAAAAGAAAATACAATATTATCAATAAGAAAATAAATAAAATAGATACAGAATCACTGAGAATAAATCCTAAGTTATCATAAGTAAACCTATTTTTCTTCTATTATCACACTTTTACAATCTACCTATTAGCCTATTACACAGTGTGTTTATACAAGTGATAGGGAATACGAACATGTCCCAAGAATGTTTTCTTGGATATATTTTTGACTGGGTGCCTACTTCCTAATTCAAAAGCATACTGTTTAATTCCTGTATTTAGTGACATTTACTGATAGAATGCATACACACACAGACCATCCTCACCTACCCCAGGTGTGACACATGTATCATTATGATTTAAGAAGGTAGAAATCAATTTTTAAGTGCACGATAGAATAGTGTTAGTGAAAACCATCTTCATCAAAGAAGCCTATTAGTCTTTGAACTTCAGAATTTTAAAAGAATGTTGAAAAATTGTTGGGGGAGCAGATAACAGCCTCCGGATTATCTGACAGCTGGAAAAATGCCCTGAAGTAAATGACTTTAAAAGATCAATCTGTTTAGCTCATTAAACAAAGACTGAGCAAGTGACTTAATTACAGCGTTTAATACCTTCTTACAGGAAGAAAACAGGGGAGCAAAGGCTCCTCAATCTAGTCATTAGCAAGGTGAAGCTGAAGCCAGATACCTTCAACTGAGAAAACAGACACAAGCACAAAAAAACAAGGGATAGGCAGATTCTGGAAAGAGTTACTTCCAATTAAGGCATCTCCTGGTGTTTTTGGATCACATAAGGATGTACTTGAGCCAAGTGCCGGGGCTCAGAAAGGGCAGTAGGGAAAATGCGATGGCCTGCAGGTGGTCAGACTAGACAGCCTGATGGACCTTCCGGTCTTAGATGCTGAAGATCTCTGGTTACTTTATCCCTGAAGCTAATCCCTGGGCAGCCTTCCAAGATACTTAAGGAAAAAAAAAATAACAAACAACTGAAGTCATAACCCAACTGTGTGACTATAAAGCAAGCTTGCTTTCTACTGCATGTTTATGGTACGCTGGTCTGCACCTCTTCTATGAGCAACCTTTATTTGTGGTCTAGTGTCTCACAAGCCATGGTGAAGACAAGGAAACCTTTTCACTGGCAAAGGCTGGTAAGGATCTACCTCTTCTGTACCTGCAAAGCTTTCCAAAAGATGTACCACTTCTACCACTGGTAAGACTGGCCGACTATGAGATCCTAAGCCTACATCTCCAGTTAGGGAAAAACACATTAGATATTTGCAGAGGTTTCTTAAATAGATTAATTATGTCTATAAATTCTCCATCATCTAAACTATTACGCTTTTGGTATTCATACACACTGGCTTTCTTTACTGAGCAATAAAACCATCATCAATGTTTACTTTAAAAGTGCTCTAAAATATTTCTAAAGTTATTTTCAATAAAATACACGAGGAAGGGTTGTCTTATAAACATTTTATTGGTGCTTCATGGGAGTGGTCTCCTGCAGAACTCCCAGATGACTGCAAACCCATACCAATAAAGCATCTGTAGCACATTGTGTATCGCAATGCAGATGCATAACCATTCACTACTTAAATGAAAAATAAAAGGGTAAGACAGCAAGCAGTGAAGATGCAAATACACAGCCACTTAAATCACGACCAGGATCTTCCAAAAGAGACAAACTCAACATACCTGGCAGAAAACAGGTTTATACTTCAGTGAGAAAGCTTGGATCAGTTCTTTTGAATCAACGTAGTCTTTTTGAAATTTATCTACACAAAGGCACTTGGAGTGAATAAGATTTGTCGTCAGCTGGTTCACGTCCATCCACTGTGCAAAGAGAGTGCTCTCATCCAACTGTTTCCCCAGAAGTTCCAGTCTCGCCTTCGCAGCAGAGTCCTTTTTCATGTATTCCACAAAGCCGTAGCCCTTGGAATGGCCGGTAACTTCGCTATAGACCAAAAAACACCTCTCCACATTGCCATAGGCACGCACAAGTTCTTCAAACTCTTCCAACGTAAACGAAATGGGCAAATTAGTAATGCACAGCAAAGCATCTGTTGGTTGGAGTTGCACGGAGATTTCTTTTCCCCGAAGAGAATACTGGTGAAATTTCCGAATGGCGCTTTGAGCCTGCTCTCCGTTTAACAGAGTAACGAACGCTGTAAGAGACCAAAACAAATCACATCACCAACCACAGCTTCTCTCCAGCTACAAAGGTAATTACTGTAACTCTCCCTATCCCCAAAACCCACTAGTATAAGTCACAGGAAAAATAAAGAATTTGGGATTTAGCCTGAAGAAGCAATGGATAGAGAGATATGCTGTAATATGTATTTTAATATTTGACATTATCAACTGGATGTCATGAGTAATTAACTCAAAGAGTGACTACAGAAACACAGGTACACACAACCTCACTACTTGTAACACAACAAAATGTTACATTTGGGAAACAAAAAGCAATTAAATTCTCTATTGAAGTCAACACATTACCGATTGAACTGAATTTCTTTGAAGACAGCATCTATAAATTCTCACTTTGGGGGTTAACACATCTTTTTTGGGTTCTCAGCCCATAAAGCATTTCACCCAATGACAGAATCACAGACTGTCTGAGGTTGGCAGGGACCTCCAGAGGTCACCTTGTCCAACCCCCTGCTCAAGCAGGGCCACCCGGAGCTGGCTGCTCAGGATGATGTCCAGACGGGTTCTTAATATCTCCAAGGATGGAGAGCCCTCAACCTCTCTGGGCAACCTGTAACGGTGCTGGGTGACCCTCACAGTGAAATAAGCGTTTCCTGATGTTCAGAAGGAAACTCTTGTAGTCCAGTTGCCACCTGTTGCCTTGTACCCTGTGGATTAAAAAGGATGTAATAATCTTCAGTGAACCACAGCTGTGGATGAAGGGAGCAACACCCACTGCCTTGAACCATGTCATGATCCCACAAGAACACATAACCATGGACAATCTTGTCATCATCCCACAGGTAACTGAAGGTTCATGCAGCTGTGGATGTAGGGAGCACTGTACCACCCACTGTACCTTTACCACCTCATGGTCCTACAGCCAGCCAGAAAGTGCTAACATCTTCTTTCATGCATTAATAATCGTTAGTTACAACAGTCTAAACCATTTCCAGTTAAAACATAAACATCCACAGGGGATTTTAAAGCAAGTTCTGGTCTGTGACTACCTTGTAGCAGTTTATAAAGTCAAAAAAGAGAAGCAAGTGTAATCTTGGTGACATACACATAATATTTGAGACCTCAGTTTTGCTCTTCTAGTCAAGCTGAATGTTGTTATGCATCCTGCAAGCAATTTGTTTGTACTAACACACAAACAATGCCTTTACAATTGGCTTTACAATCTGTCCTAACTGAAGAGATGTATCAGTGATCAGACAAAGATGAGACGGCATGGAAATCAGCAACCCGGTTCTCAAATAGATTAAAATGTGCCTGGGTAACCATCTACAATGGTTTGCTCTCCAGTATTCTGACACAGCGTCACATATTTCTCTAACAGGACACTCTGGTATTCTAAGAATAGTTACATAGAACATAGGGATAGAAGACAATGAAGTTTAAAAGTACCGTTAGCTTTTTTAAGATAAAATTTTTTCCCCCAATGTTTTGAGGTTGTTTAGGGCTACCTCCCTGAGATTATCATTAATCTTAAATTAGTTCATGTCATCAAGTGAGAACATTGTTTTTACTCAGGAGAATTTTAAGAAGATCTAATTGGAAACATCTACAGAGCTCTACAAAGCTCTGAGTCCATCCATTAAACTAAAAAGTCATTAAATTTATCTAACAAAAAAACCAAAAAAAACCCCAAACAAACCCCACAAAAAACCTCAATACAAATGGAGTTCCACATTTTGGGTGGATGACTCCCATTGTGTAAGTACTTACTTGGTCAAGACAGAATAAATACACATAAACACCCACAGACCACTAGCAGAACTTTTGCTTTTTTGCACAGCAAAACTACTAACACCAAAAACAATCTGCAAGATAAAGACCATGAGGAGGAAGAGCTGAGAGGCTCAAGAACTTTGTTGACTGTACAGTTAAGATTCTGTGACATCAGGACCTCTGAACACAGTTTTAAAGCCTTCGTGAATCCAGAGATAAAGTAACTTAATCTATCCAAATGAGAAGCCAAGAAAAAATAAACCACCTACAGCGTATTCCAGTCAGGAAAATTTGCAGAGGCATGCAGTAAAACATACAAAAATTCACATGAATTGGCAAAGTGCTATATATATATATATCTACGTATACACATACACACATATGAATACACCCTAAAACCAACACAAATACATACACAGTAAAAAATTAGTTATGTATGAAAAAAAAAATATCCTTCTCTTACTCTTTCCAAGTATTTTCAAACACTTTCTCACACTGAACACGGATGTTCAGTCTGCTGTCTCACAGCAGACTATAGCATTTCATAGACAAACTGGCCCTATTCCATATTCAGAAATCAAATTTGCAAGATAATGCTCCTTAGAGGCAGGTATCAAGAAATATCATTATCCTCTAAGGATCTATCTATCAAATCTACCCCAGGTGCCACTTTAAGATTTAGTCCTGGTAACCAAGGTTGCCTCAGGAGATAGCCCAGGCTGTGGGACCTATGGCAATCCAGAAGGACAGAAACGAGTAGAGAAATACTTGTCCATTTCTGTACCTCACAAGCACTAAAAAACCACGAATCCCCTATTTAGAGAATTAATTTGTAAATGAAGGATCAGACTTAAATAATTCAGAACTTAATTCAGGACAACATGTCCTTCAAAGACTTAAATATTCCTTTATTAAATTGCTTCTGGCTTATATTACCTGACAGAAACACACCTGGAGGTAGGTACGTTGTCCTGTGACCATGTCACAGCCACCTGTGGTTTGTCCTAAGAGAAGCCTCAGGCCTAGTTTTTCAAAGGAAATCGGACAGTTGAGGTGAGCATTGTCCCAAAGAGACACTAAGGGAGGAAATACGCCCGAAAGATACTATAATGGACCAGGCTGACATCAATAAAGCTTCCAATTCTCACTGGCTTCAGTAGAAGGTAACAAACTACACAGCCAAAAAAGGAACTGAGGGACAATTAAGCTATGTGACAGCAGAGAACTTGATGACTTCATACACGGCAGATGATGTTCCTCACTAGTTTCATCACGGAATTGAAAGTTATGACACTGGAAGATTTTAACTTCTTACCTGTTCTTTTATTTCTGTCCACGTAGCAATACTTAATTTCATAATCTTTAAATAAGTCATGGATTTCCTGAAAGAGAAAAGTACAAGTAACCTCAGAGAAATACTTCACCAGACTAAGTGTATAAATTCAAATTCATTTATAAAAGAAATATAATAAAACCCAAACAAAAAACTTTCCCAATAAACAGAAAATCTCACCATAGTAACGTTATCAAATATTTGTTTTTAAAAGAGCTGGTTATACTACTGCAGCAGCGTTTTTTATCTGGCTTACTCTGGCTTAAAAACTGGCTTACTCAATTTGAATAATTTACTTTTTATTATATAAAGTCCCATACGCACAACAGGGTGTCCTATCGACTGTCTTTTGATAAAGACGAATAACATCACAGTTCATTAAATAGCAACCCCCCCCCAATTTCTCCAAAGTACAGCTCCCATAGTTAAAATACCACACAGACAAGAAATACTGGCAACATCACATCAGGCCGTTTACTGAGGGCAGGCAACGCTGTCAGAAAATGCACCAGTTGCTTTAGTTTCCTATAACTGCTCAAGTTCACTTTAGCAGATTTTCACTCTTTTAATAATGAATATTCTTTCAATCAGCAGATGATTGTGCCCAGAATACCCCCTGCAAAGTATCCTCTATCAATTACTGCACAGATGCTCAACGAAGAATCAATCCCAAGAGCATTATTTGCTCCCACTAATTAGTGGGGAGAGAGCCGGGGTGTGGGAGGAGTGGGGTAGGAGCAAGTCCAAGAGGTGTGTACCAGTTTGCTAGAGCTATTCCCCAACCAGAACAAGGTGTGTGCATGTGCCCCACAAAAGCCACAAACTATTTTCAGTTTTTCAGTGGCGAGAACGCAGATACGAACATTAATCATCCCCAAGAAGAAACTGCAGGTAGTAACCTGGATATTCATATTCTTTTAGTTGGATAAATCCCATAAACAACAGCAAAAGACCATGTGGATAAACAAACTAACCAACCAGCTTTGCCTGAAAGTTTAATTGCAGACAATTTCCAGTAGCCCAGTCTACTTGCCAGTTTGCTAATTCAATATATATAGCCTAGAGGTTAACTGGGTTCTCCGTGACCGGTATCAGGTGCACACCTTTTAGTCAAGCGAACGCCAATCTCTAGTTTCATTAGTTCACAGCTGTCAAATACTACATGAATAAAACATGGCAGCATTTCTCAAGCTACCAGCCATCCTCTGATCAGACAGGATAAAGATGTGGTTTCTGAAAAGCAAAATACGCCGGGTAAAATTCAAAGGGGCAGGTCAAGCAGGAGATTTGACTGTGGACATCTCTCTAACGAGAGACACCAGTTCATTCTGTCATGAGAGACTGAGAAGACACTTTCTGTACAGTTTCGTGGCACTGGGGACCCTAAAGATGTTATTTCTGTCCTACTTAGGAAAAGGGGGACACATTTACCTTCTTTATTTCATACATTATTTCCCAAGAGTAACACTGAAAGTTTTATATGATTATTAAGCAGCAGGAACTATTATTTCAAACAGCTCTGAACACTTTTGAAAGTCATCTGTGAATCAGATGATTCCACATGATTTCCCAGTAAATGAAACTTTAATTGGGAGGGAAAGTAGCCTGTAGTGAACGTATCTTCATGGGATAATCATGAGATCTCATGTAAGAATAATAGGAACATAAGGAAGATTTAAAATGAAAACTTAATTTAAACAAAGTGATTTTTGTAAAGATTTTAACACCGATTTCCACAGGTCGTTAGAAACACTGCCAGGTTTGTGGAACTGGCTCTTCCAGGAAAATGAGTGTTCCTCTGCTCTCGTGGCTCCTGTGGCAGGGCTGAGACCTTCACCTGTGGCACTGGGCTTGGGTAGTATTTCAGTGAAAGCATTTTTCACATAAAGACCATTTGTGACAATTTACAAAAACAAAACACATCGTGCCATAGAATCATAGAATGGTTAGAGTTGGAAGGGACCTTAAAGATCATCAAGTTCCAACCCCCCTGCCATGGGCAGGGACACCTTCCACTAGAGCAGGTTGCTCAAAGCTCCATCCAGCCTGGCCTTCACTCTTAAGAGTCAGTTGACTCTTAAGCAAATGTATACCCCTGCAAATTAAATAGATGTGTAAATATTTGTGTGCATTAGACTAAGATTCTTTACAATATTTTCAGAAGTATTAAGCCGGCTTTTGAACTCAGGCACTTCTCTAAATTTCACCTTCAGCATCTTTCAACACTTAGGTCTGTTAGAAACGTGTAAACACTACTTCCATTTTAATGTCGTGAACGGTTTCTGTTCCTGACAGCTCAGAGCAGAACTGTCAGGGAAAGCAAGAAGAACCCCTTACCCACTGTTCCTGAGCAGGTTCAGCTGTGCACCACCAGCATGGAAGTGTTTGGACCCTTTGGCGTAAGCAGTCACCCGGTATTTGGAGTGTTTACTCCGGGAGGAGAAAGGGCTCATCCGAGTCAGGTACATTCTCTGGTGCGACCCTATTAACTTGCAAGGAATGTAAGCAGAGGGCTGTTTCCCTGAGCACAGCAGAAACAAACAGCCGCCGTTCATTCCCGGTTCCCGACCTCCCGGCAGCCTGACGGCTCACACTGCGGGGTGCCCGGCCCCCGAAACTCCATCCCTCCATCCCCATCACTCTGCACACCCACCACGGAGGAGCCGTCAGCCCCTACCCATGCTCTGCAGCAGGAAAACCCTTCCCTCTCCCCGGGTCAGCCTTTCTATGGGAAAGACAACTCAAGCCCTCATCGTTCTTATCACACGCGGTTTAGCAAAGCAGCAGTAATAAACACAGTGGTGGCACCACACGTGAGCGGTGGCTGCCATCCCTGGCTGCCATCCCTGGTTGCCACCACTGTGTCCACACTCACAATAGCCACATCCAAACCATCTGTTGACCAAGACAACAGCAACCAGTCCGACCCAAACCACAACCCTGGCCACTATGAGTACTTTTCCCATACAACGTTTGCAAAACTGCTTCCCCTAAAAGATTTTTTTCCTGTTTTATAAATGAATGAGCCTACTAGTCTAAAGAAAAGTGACCGAGAATTACAATAATCGTGATTTAACTGCATCATATTAGGTCTAAACAAAAGGGCAACATCCACTAACGTGCTGAAGGTCCAGCTGCCATCAGTGTCACACACTGAATGTCCATCTAGATTATAATATTTTGACAACAAAAACTGTAAGCAGCTATAAAGCTATCTGGCAGACATACAGCAGCCGTGGATCCTGTGAAGCTTCCAACACAAACACTGTTTATAGTGGTGCCTCTCTCAGCCCTTAATTATTGCGCTCCTTGGATCGGCTCATAGTCGGCTCCTCAACCAGATGTAAAAACTCAGCACCAACTTTTTGGGCACCAAAATGTGTTTGTACCTGAGAAACAACTCCACCAGGCAGCTCCCAGGGATATGGCCCTGGTCAAAGCAAGATGAAACGCACCACAGGAATGAAGAGGAGAAGGGAAAACAGAGAAGAGCTTGCTCGGAGTAACAGCAGTTGCATAAACACGTGGGCCACGCCAGCAGCCCTAACTAAACATCATGGAACAGAAATGTAACCAGTAATGCCTAGCTACTTATATCTTCAAAAGCTCTTAAAAGCAGATTTTGAAAGCTAGGTAATTTTATCATCAGTAAAAATTAAAGTCCTAAGTAGAAAATAATCAGTCCATGCTTTAAAATTCGCAGAAAAAGCAAAACCAAATATATCGAAGGGAATTTAAGAGGAAACCACTGGTAAATACAGGCTGAACACACATTTAAAAATGTATTATTTACTACTGTAAGAAATGCAGTTTTGAAATACTTCAATTCTTGGCCTGTCCTGTCTTGTCGTGGGTAGAAACACTGGCAACATGAGTTTTTACCAGATACTGTCAATTTGAAATTTGCATCTCTCAAACGGAAAGAATGCCCTTCTCAGAGAGGATCTGGCTTTATGCTTTATTACCTGCATTGTTTCAAACACAAACAAGAAAGGCAGTTATTAACAGGCACATTTGTAGTATTTATCAAATTAGTAAAGCTTGTTGTATTATTTCTAATAAAATCAGCTTTTCATACCCAGGTTGTCATAGTGCAAGAAATAGGCAAGAAACACTCAGTTATCACCTGGAGCAATATACCATGTATATAAAGCCTACAGCAACCTCAACCCAAGTATATTTCTCTCCCTAGATGCAATACTGAATGATGTTATTCTGGCAACACAAATATTTAACAATTTTAATGGTGCCTGGCCAGATTTGTACAGTAAGCTTTAGCGGCGTTTCCAATATAAACACTGCACAAGCCCCGTCTATAACTTGGCTCTCAGTAAGTAGCTGAAGGTCTAAACTTCACACGCATATTCTTGAAATGGGAATCAATTATGTTTTAAGTAGTTGAACTAAATAACATGTTTGGCTAACCCAGAAGTTTTAAATCATCTCACAACTAAAAAAGACTTTGTTTTCATTTGTGCATGCAGAGCAGGAAAGAAGAGGACTTCTCAGGAAAAAGCTTTACATTTACAAATGATATAATGGGGTGTTCATTTAATTCTAATTTTAGACCACTAAATCTTTGAGTCCGTGACATGACACATGGAATTCACTGCAGATATTATAAGGTGTGAAAAAAAGAAAAGGAGAAAAGAAAAAAAGGTATTAAGCAAGAGAACATCAACACAGTTTAAAACAATGATCTGTCACTAAGGGAAAATCCCAGAGGGAAGACCCCCTCTGGAGACTGTTGGAGAGCAAGCAGAGTCCACAGCACCAGCAAGAGGGTGAGATACAAAGCACAGGGACTGGTGCAAAGTGCAATTCTAAACATCTCCTGTCTACTAACAGCCACAGGGGTAGGAAGTCCTCAAATTTTCACCAACTGGGCACTGAGGGCCAGGCGAATCCTCCCTTGCTCCTAACAAGCAAAAGTTCAAAGGTTGGGCTCACCATACCCTATAGTACGTTCTCTTCTCTGACAAATTTTCAAGCTTTTTTTCAATGCCGAGTTAAAGTTCTTCGATGAGCAACAGCTGTGGGATAAGGTCTAAGATGCGTAGCAGATGTCCACCTTCCCAAGCATCCAGGGATAGTGAGCACCGAGGTGGGCCCTAAAGCTTTTTTGCTCAGCACATCCCCTCTTCACTTCCACAAACAGTCACAAACTGTAAAACCCAAAATAAAACCAAGCCTGTAATTCTAGGCCATAAACTGTCGTTGGGGCAAACCTTTTTGTGTGAGAATTGACTCTCGCTTTTGTGAGACCATGCCCTCCGAAGATTTTTAGTGAAGTAATATAAGTAAATGTTGTCATTAAAGAACAACAGTTTCTCAATAGACTTAAGATGGGCAGGGAATGAAAAACATATTTCTCTGATCTTCCAGAGACATATTAGTGTGTTGGTAAGAGGAACGTTTGGGACTGGAAATTAATTTCAACCTCCTGGGTACACTGGGCGGTATGCGAGCTAAATGAAAGATGAAAAAGACATAGAAGAGGTAACAGGAGAGAGCAGGAGCACAAAGCAAAAGAAAAGCAATAAAGAAAATCAAAAAAGCACGTACATCCTAAGGCATGAGAGCTACTCAGTATCCAACAAGTATGCCTTTCATGTTCAGTCAGTGTGACGGAGGACTAACGAAAACACAAAGGCCCCTTCTACTTAAACGTCTGGCATACAACAGATTGGGAGAGAGCACTTCCTCAAATCATCACAGTTCATTAAAGGCTTTCGATCAAAAAGGAACAAGGAAAAATCATGGTTAACCCAGGGAGAAAGAAGGAGAAAAAAAAAAAACAAAAACCCATGCCAATCCCACCAGAAATAGCATCATGCCAAGAAGTGATTTGTCTTTTGATCAGAAACAGACACTGGTGAAAAAAAAACTTGGATGGGTCCATCAGGTCCTAAAACACAAAATAAATCCCTATCCCAGGTGCACTGCACCAGTTTCTTATTAACACCCAAATGTTTCATCTTTCTGTAGATTCCGTCATGCCGAAGAAGAACTACAGGGTATTAAAATAATTAATCAGCCCTACTTTACTTCATGTCCTACATAGAAGTAGAACAGCCCCTCTCTAAGATTTATTTTCTAGCCTCGGATGGTAAAGAGGAAAAGCAGAAATGTGAATGTAATATGGTGGCTTTTAAAGATAATAAAGCACAGAAAAAAATGGTTGAAAGCAAGGGTATCTTCCACAGAGCTGGCTCCTTTGCTGCGAAGAGGGGAATGAAAAAGCCCTCATCAGTTGGTTAACCTTAGCAGTGAAAATTAGAGATTTTGCTACAAGTCTCAATAATGATGAGCAAGAAAGATAGCCCAGGGTGTGTTCTTTCTAACGGCAACTCCATGCGATCCCAGCTGGTACCGGACTGCTCATTACCTCACATTTGTGAGCTACTGCTCCTATGGAAGTCAATCAGACGTAAATAAGGAACCACTAGCAGTGAAAAAACAATGACTTGGGGGAAATCAAAAACAATTCTTCTAATCCACTGGGATAATTATAAAAACCAAAACAAACAGAAGCTGACTTGCCATACAATACTGAAATAAAACTTAAAATAACAGCCAAGCAAAACTTCCCGTTTGGTAAGGTACAACTTCGTTTAAACTCTGGTCATCCTGAAGCTCTTGGCATCTCTTTATCAGTAAAGGAGAGAAGTTATTTCCTTCCCTCCCTCTGCCCAGACCAATTAGAATCATAGAATGGTTTGGGTCCAAAGGAACCTTAAAGATCATTGAGTTCCAAACCCCCTGCCCTGGGCAGGGACACCTCCCACCACACCAGGTTGCTCCAAGCCCCCTCCAACCTGGCCTTGAACCATAAAATGATTACTCTGGTAAGAGTAACCTTGCAAGGAGATTTGCAAGGTAGAAGAGTATCATCACACCTCTCCCAGAGCTTCGGAGCAAGAAGATCAGGTGGAGAGGAGAAGGAACGCTCCCTAAGTAGAACAAAATACTCAGTAGACTTTTAATATAGTTCACATATAGCTATAATGATAGAAAACTGTGGTTTTAGGGAGGGAAAATTTAGTTAAAACAGGAGTTGATCTGGGAAGCTGTTTTACTCACAACACTGACCCAACTAGTAAAAATCAGTCAAGAGTAGTAACAAGTGCATTTTTACCTAATTTCAGAGGTTCAGCAATCTAAAAAGGAATAAAAATATCACAGCTATCAATGGTGCTTCATCTCAAGAGCTGGAGAGGTGACAGCAATAGCATATGTCCATATTTAGCTCATACCACATGTTTGATTAATGTCTAAGGTTCAGGTACTGCGCTGGATGAACCAGATGAGGATGGATACGGGGAACTAACTGGCAAGTCTGGAAGATTCTGATGTACTTTAAGAAGGTAAAATATACTTTTAAAAAGGTAAAATATATTTTAGAATCTCTCACTAAGTAAGAATAAAGAGCTGTAAAAAGGTCACAAGGCCCTGTGAAACCAGACACTTGGAATAAATGATAAACACCTTGCTAATGAATATATCCTTGGAGAAGAACAGGAGGCTGATAATAATAAACATCCCACAACAGGAGGCGCTGAAACTGGTTGAAAACCAGGATGCTGCTGGATAAGGCATAAAGTCAACAAAAATCTGCAGTAACAGGGGGAAAGGTAAAGGTGGCAGTGGGAGATGGCGACCCTCAACTCAACTGGATGCTGGAATTGTACTACCCCGCCATGCCCACATCAATTAAAGGACCTTGTAGCTTTAAATGAAAGCAATTTGTAATAACCAATAGAAATTATTAAGGTACTAACCAATAATTATTATTAAGGGTGTGTATTTCTGTGTTTTGAACCATATAAATATTCCTAAGAGTTCTTAGGCCAGGGGGCTGGCTTTGTGGATCAGCACCCATCCCTGCAGAAATGCAATAAACAGATAATACCTATATATATAAAATAATATATATAATGTATATTGGCATCTGCACCCTGGGTAAATGACCCCACTTTGGGACAGCAGTTTCACTGTGACACATCAGTACTGACTCACCAACTAAACAGAAAATGGAGACTTTGCCTTCGAGAACAGTGAAGGTGCTAATAAAAATGTTTACTGTCACAAAAACACTTTTCTCCATGGCTGTAGCGAGATAATTGCTTGAAGAAATACTAATCCTGCAAGTACATATTTGCAGATTGAGCTATAAAGCCCAATGCAGAAAGAGTCTTCTTGACATAATTTTGACTTGATTTGTTCCCCCTTTGGGTTTGTTTCATAGTGACACTCAATGAAAATAGCTCCTGAGGGAACCGACTGACTTCCTCGGTGTGACAGACTGCAAAGTGCCTTCTTCGGGCTGCCCTTCCTCCTGAAAACAGGCTCTGGATTTCCTTAGGAACACAGATGTTGCCAAACGCATTTAGAGAAACCCCGCTTGCCAAGATTCAAACGTGGGCAACCTTTGCCCCTTAGCAATAGCCACCCAGCACCTAAAGCGCTGAAGGCTCCTGACACTTAATGATCTCTCTCTGTTTGTTTGGTTTCTAAGACTACAAACCTGTGCTCTGCTGTTTCTGGTTCAGAAACTTCATGGCTAAGGTACATTTCATCTATGGCCTTAAGAGTAATTTTTTTTTTTTTTTTTAATTCGGTTTAACACAGGTGGAACTCCAAAGGTAATAGAAGATTACAAGTACAATAATAAATAAAAAAGGTTAATATGTAGCTACAACTGGCAGAGGAAAATGTTCATTACCTGATTTCACCTGAAAAAAATGTTTCATTCTCATTTTGAACATGATGAACTGCCTGACAACACTGAACATCACCAATCTGTACCAGCAGAAAAGCCTTTTCTCACTTGAAAACTATTTGGGTAAATCTTGGCCTCACTCTTCACATAATAACAACGAATGATAGGAAACCCAACATCCCAATGATTAGAGATGAATAATTACATTTATGGAAAGCTATTCTGGAAGACTTTGCTCCATTTTAACAATGTTCACCTCTTTCTTGATGAGGAATAAATTGGCCAGGGCAGCAATAGTTTATCTGATTTTACTTGGCTAACCAATCATTTCAAGAAGAAAACAGCAGACAAAACACCTCTGCACGGTGTTTACCAAGGGCGTTAATTCAATTTAAGGAATGTAAAGTTTCATGGTAATTTTTGGAAATGCTCGACAGCCAAATACACAGGTATACTTAACACGCCTGACCACAAACATTATTTCTCCTTTCCAAAACTGCTCCAGGACAGAAACTTCCTCTCCAGAGCACGACTAGTCTGCATGCCAACACCAACAGCTCAATGATGTTAAAAATTAAAATGACATCTTTTGAAACTGTATTTCAGGATCTGTACGTGGCAGTAGTGTTCTAGCCTAGCAACAGGTGAATATAAGAACCTTTTATTGGAGAAAAAGGCATCTAAGTGCCACTTTTAAGTTACCAAAACAAAATGGCAAACTTCCAACATACCGTGTGGCTGCCAAATTAGACCTTCACACTTAATATTTCCCTGCAGCATTCCTTGTCTGACTGAGTAATGCCAAAACTGATGGCTTCCATATAGGCGAGATATACTTTTAAACCAGTCCACATGCAAATTGGTGAAGTACCTGCTGCGTGCACCAGGAGCGAGTAACACAACTGCTGGGGTGTCAGACAAAGTGATCCTGTTCTGGCTATTCACAGCAAGTGCCTTGTGATATGCAGTAATACCCCTCTGTCAACACAGTTGGCTTCTTGAAGAGACGACAAAGATTAGCAGGGTTTCCCAAGCTGTGAGTTTGCTATTGATTAGGTCATTAAGTCGCTATAAACAGAGGTGTACAACACCAGGCAGGATCATAACAAAACCCACTTACCTAAAACTCCCAACTACCTAAAATCACGCGGCCAGGCAGACCAAAAGGCACCGAATACCTGAGAACAAAACACCAAGAAGCGCAGCCACAAGCAAGCTCGTTACTCTGCATCAAATTACACTGATTGCTGAAAGATTCTCTGGGAAATGAATGCTCCCTTTCTACTGGAGTTACGGAGAAAATGATAGTCTTGACGTGCTGCGCTTAGCCGCAGGTATTAAAACTGCCGGAGCTTTAGAAAGAGAGGGGAAGAGACACAAGGAGTGGTTTAGAACAAAAGCTGCAATTACATTTTTTTTATGCTTGTGCATCAAGTATTTGGAGTCAGTAAAGATCTGGTAAGTGACTGCGTAACTACATCACCTCAAAATCTGACTCACATGCATTAGGTTTAAGAGTTCACCAATTTTCTCCTCTGAATTGCAGTAATTTGAGCGGAATTTTCCTAGAGCACCAACAGATTGCAGAAAAACACCTTCACTGAGTGTGCACTGCTCACCTCAGAAAAAAAAATAAAATAAAACCAACCCAGGCTTGAAGCTTTTTAGCTTTGCTTTTACACAGAAACTGGATGTGTTGCAGGACTAGATATTAAAAAAGATTTCTTCAGCAAAAGGGTTGTCAAGCACTGGAACTGGCTGCCCAGGGAAGTGGTGGAGTCACCATCCCTGGAGGGATTTAAAAGACGGGTAGATGTCGTGCTGGGGGACGTGGTTTAGTGGTGGTTTTGGTGGTGTTGGGTGGATGGTTGGACTTGGTGAGGGGTCTGGAGCTCAAGCCTTGTGAGGAGAGGCTGAGGGAGCTGGGGGGGTTCAGCCTGGAGAAGAGGAGGCTGAGGGGAGACCTTCTCGCTCTCTCCAACTCCCTGAAAGGAAGGGGTAGCCAGGGGAGTTGGTCTCTTCTCCCAAGGAACAGGCCATGGCACAAGAGGAAACGGCCTCAAGTTCAGCCAGGGGAGGTTTAGGATCGATATTAGGAAAAATTTCTTCACAGAGTTATCAAATATCAGAACGGGCTGCCCAGAGCAGCGGTGGAGTCACCATCCCTGGAAGGATTTCAAAGCCAGGCAGACGTGGTGCTGAGGGAGATGGGTCAGTGGTGAACTTGGCTGTGCTGGGTTGGTGGTTGGACTCGATGATCTGAAAAGTCCCTTCCAACCCAGATTAAAGACCTCTTCCAGCCATACCGGCTCTATGATTCCATGGTAAACTCTCCCAACCCGCCCGGACGGTGCCCCCGCTGCAGCTCCCTTAACGGGGCCACGGAGGGGCCGCTGCCCGCCTTCAGGCGCAGCCACCGGAGTGCCATTAGCGCACTCATTAGCCGTGCTAATTTGCACACCTTGGCACAGAAACGCTCCCTCAGAGCCCCCCCGCCTCGGCTTTGCCCCGCCACCGCGGCTGTTCCCGCACGCCCTGGGGGCCCGGCCGCCGGCAGTCGGGCCGGTAACGGCGGCAGCGGGACGGTGCCGACCCCTGCCAGCCCGGCGTCTCCCCCCGCCGATCGGGGCGACTCTTCCCGCCGCGGGGAAGGACGTGCCGGAGCCGCTCTCCTCAGGCACCGCGGCCACCGGCGGCAACAAAGCCGCCTGCCAAAGGAGGCGTCGGGAGGAGAAGCCCGAGCGGACCCGCGGGGGGGAGGACGGGAAGCTACAGCCCCCCGAAATCCTCCGGGGACGAGGGCGGGCAGCCCCGCGCCTCCCTCCCACCGGCCATAGAGAGCGGCTTCCCCGCAGCCCCCCGCCCCGGGTCGGGCCCCCCGCCCCCG
>JAHREE010000212.1:302723-328850 GCA_033628505.1 Tringa tobata
GGAGCAGCCTCAGGCTGCCAACCCCTGTGGGGTGTGTGGGGATATACGGGGGTCAGAGGGTAAATTTCATCCCCACGGTAACGTATCTCGAGTCAGATTTTAGGGATGGACTTGAACACTCTTGAAGAGAGAGTTTGGGGTTCCCTTACGCGGGAAATCACCTCAAGAACCATCATGATGGAGGCGTCTCAAGGAGGCCAAGGCCTGGACGCCCTCTCCCTGAGGCACAGTGTGGCTCATCGCTCCCAGAAAGTGTCATTTCCCCAAACTCCCAACGTCGATACCTTCCTTCGGTGCAAGTCCACCTGCAGAGACTGAAATGCAGAGTGACAACAAAATAAAGCTGATGTGGAGTGAACCCAAGTGCTCCATGGGGGGGTCAGCAGGCACGATGGCCCAAGCTCGTCTTGTTCTCTAATTTTATTCTTCATCAGAAGCATACCAAAGAAATTACAAAGCGTCCAAATGGGTTAATCAACACCTGGGTGCTGCACCTGTGGCAAAAGTCACTCTCTTGTGGCAAAGAACCGTGATGGTGGACGGGCAGGAGAGGGCTGGCGGCCATCACCGTCCCAATAGAAGGAACATATTTCTGGGGGTCACTACAAAAGAAATTTCCCCTGCTACAAAGCCTCCCTCTCTACAAAATGTTTCGCTCTGATAGGCAGTGCTTGCTTTAAAAAGTAAAATAGGTTATTCACCTGGAAAATTCATTTCTCCTTAGCATATTTACTTGCAGTGTCATTTGCCACACAGTAAATTTAGCTCTTAAAGTTGTCATCATTGCTATAAATGAAGGAAGAATAATTTAAATATTTCTGTCCATTTTTAGATACGAGGCCAACCGCAAAGAGAGGCAAAAGAGAATCCAAACCTGAGAAATAGTAACCTTTAAAAGGAAATTGGAAACACACTTTGAGTTAAATTGGGTATATGTGAATAAGTTCTTATCAATAAAATCTAATTCCTCAAACCAGCATAATAGTTCTTGACTAGGTTTAAAGTGCCATTTTAGAGACAGGATTACCAGTTACAGGAAAAAAACACCAAACGACAATAGTGTCCTTGGAAATTGCTTTGTTCCAAACCAAAGGTAGCAAGTTAAGACTACAAGGAATCTTGGACCTTCATTACTTCTAAAATTAATTTAAAAACTATGAGCAAACAATAATCAAAGTACTTTTTGTTCTTTTTGGTGTATTATTAAAAAATTTGTCCAGGCTGCTCAAGGGCTTCCTTTTCCCTAATAAAAAGGTAATATTCCTCCTTCTTCAATATTTGCATTATGTTTAAGGAATTTTTGGAAATCAGAGGTGTGAAAGACATTTGTAAATAGTTCATGTATTTGTCACAAGAGAATTTGAGTTCTGCCAGGTTCACCCTATCCTGAAGTAGCCTTCGTACTTAAACCAAGAAACAGGACAACTATTATAACAATAACAATTACAACACATTATTAGCATGAGATCTGATCTAAAGAAAATTTCATATTCTTAGGGAAACGAGATTTTCACAGGTCACCATTCTTTGACAAATGTAACCAAAAAATAAGTATACCTGTTGGTTTTTTTTTTTCAAATTTCAGATGAAGATTTGCATCTTAAAGCTATGAAATATCTCTTCCAGCACAAGCTATGAGGTATAGGTTTCTTATGCCTAAGGATTTACAAATCATTAATCCTGCTACCTATAAAACTATCCGTGGAAAAGATTAAAAAAAAAAAAAGGAGTGAAAAGTATGCTAGTGAGTATTTGCAAACTGATTTTCAGGTCAAGCTATGAAACTGAAGTAGGGATACTAAATACTGTGTCCTCAAAACCTATCCAAATCGTATCATAGATTATGTGATGTAAATTGTGCTGGGACCATGAAAAAGATTGCTCTGCTAGAATATACTGCTGGAAACACTGAAACACATCAGAAATAATTGCCAGATGAAGCTATAACAGTAGAAATTACGGTGCTAAAACATTATACAGTTAAGTGAAGGTAATGAACTAGTGAAAGCAGAGTAATTAATTATACCGTTAATTGTTTCAGTTTGAAGGTGGATGCTCTGGTTCACCTGTATGTTACTGATAATTAATCCTACCTATAGTGATTACCTTCTCAAAAGCTGTTTAAAAGATTGCATTTTTGAGCTAAAAGTATTCATCCTTTTCCCCCCAGTGTTCACATCGCACAGATAAATGAAGGAATTGTCTGCACTAAAAGGCAACTACAAAGTGCTGCGGGAAGAGCAGGAAAGATCAAAGATGTGCCGCTGTCCATGGAGGTGGTCCATGGAAAGGAAGAGGGAGGAAGGCCACCAAATTCAGCCAGAAAAACAACAGCACCAATAACCGATCAGACCTACAGAAATATTCCCTCTTGAACCCAAATGTCATCCTATTTTAAACTGCAGTACACCCTCGAGCAGGTACCTGGAGAATTAAAGTATCATTTTAAGTAAAAGAACAATCAAGATTTGGCACTGATAAGTAAAACACCAGAGTCCTTTGGACCCCCCCCCCAAGACATCAGTGGGCACATTAATACAGCACAGAGGTTGTACAAGCCAACGATCCACAAATGTATCAATGCATTAGATATGGAGTTCTCTCATTAGACAAGTTAATCTTCTGCCTTTGGGAATTATCCCATTTTACTGTACAGTTTCTTCCAGAAGTACCAAAACCCAGGGCTGGTATCACAGGTTATGGTCCTCTGTGTTACGGTCCTTTTGGCCGGTGCTCCTTCAGGTCAGCCATTACTGCCCTCAGCTGAGTTCTTTGGGCCTGCTGACTGCTTTGTAACAGTGAAAATAAAATTGTGTGAGCCTAACCAGTCCTCGCTAGCCTGTGCCGTGAGATGTGACACAGGTCAGGGAACACTCTCGCAAGCCTCCGTGCTGCTGCATCGCCAGGGGAGGTTCAGATTGGATATTAGCAAAAATGTTTACACTGAAAAGGTCATTAAGCACTGGAACGGGCTGCACAGGGAAGTGGTTGAGGCACCATCCCTGGAGGGATTCAAAAGACGGGTTGACGTAGAGCCTATAGACATGGGTTAGTGATGGTTTTTTATCAGAGTTAGGTTGATGGTTGGACTAGATGATCTTAAAGGTCCCTTCCAACCTGGACAATTCTATGATTCTATGATTCTATCTGCAGGAGCTGGAAACATCTTCGGGAAGATGCTGAAATGGTACAACTGAGGATGAAATGCAAGTGGTAACAGTTTCCAGCCAGCTCCACCCAGGAGAGGGAGAGGACAGGGAGCCAATGCATGTATGTATTTATGTATTTTCCTTGATGAATTTCATCTTGTTGATTAAAGACCTTCCTTCTCTATGCAGACATCGTATACATATGTTTGTATGCGTATGCTGTTGCTCACTTTACATTGCTTTCAAAACAAAGCCCTACACATTTACACTTTGCACTCTAAACAGTCTTTGGTTTTTTTAACTTACTTTCATTCTGTTTCAAAATTGCTGCAAAAGCAAAAAGCACTATTTTAAAAAATAGCAGAAAATTGTTGTGATCTCTAAGTGTAACTTTGGTTGCGGTGCTGACTTGATGCTATTATACAGATAAGCCACTTTGCGGTAATTTAATTTAGTTCACTAAATTCCTTGTTAATTAAGAGTAATGTACCCATCCCCAGCAGTTGCTTTTGTAGCTCTTCTAAGCTGAAGATTAATTTCCCCCTGCTCCTGAAGCTTTGAAGTAATACAAGCCATATTATATTTTTTCATTTGTATGGGTTTAGAGTGTTAAGAGAGAATTGTGTTACAAACATTCTTTCCAAATTAAAGATACACTCAGGCATAAATGTCCACGTTCGAAAGTACAAACAAGTTTAGATCTGTGCAGATAAAATAAAAGCCAAGATTTAGAACATCTGCTGGATTTTAAAGACCCATCTGATGTCCCCAGGTATACGAGATACTGGGAATGTACATGTGAGTGATTTCTTATATGAAAGAGAAATCTGAACCATTTTCTGAAATGATGTGATTGCTATGTTTCCTGCAGTGAAGGTGTGGAATCCATCAGTTGCTGCAAATCCAAAGCATCCATAAAAATCCCTGACTGCTAACACCACTTTATGCGAACAAAGTGTAAACAATACCAATTCTCTCTAGTCTTTATTATACCCACTGTTTCAAGCTCTAGCTGCTCCTTTTGTTTCATCAGGAAAGTGAAAATTTGAAACCAAAAGTTGTAGATTCAGTATCAACACCTGCAATTAGCTCAGCGATGAGCACCTAGTGCTCAGTCATTTATCTCAGAAATGCAGATTGCCTCCAAAATATACCTGAAGTGCCAAAAGAAGTTCCTTTCACCATTTTTTTTAACAAATTTAAATACGTCCGACATTCTCAGTGCAGTAACAGTGGGGATCATGAAGAAAGAAATGGAATTTCATATTAAATTACAAACCTAGAGCAACACAGTGAGCAAGTGATACCTTTGGTATTTTGGTGAGCCAAAAGCTTCCTAACCCCTCTCTGCAGCTACAGCTTAGTCCCAGGCTGCTTTGGTAATTAACCATTAGAATAACTTAGCACGTCTAGACTGCAATTTTGTTGAGACAAGTACTGTGCCGCGGTAAGTCCTCCCAACTAACTGCTAAGCTTGTTTTAATACCAGAGACATTTTGATTAACGTTTCCTTCTCCGAGCACTTAGGAATTGCAGTAATACAGGATCAGACTTTGGGTCTGTCAAATCGCATCCCGGCACTGCCCATCTCAGCGAAGAGATGCCAGATGGGCAACAGATTGGTTCAGAGCCCGCAACAGCCACAGGCTTCACTCAGCGGCGCGTTGCCAATAAACACTTATCTTCACTTTGCTCACACTCCTTGTGCAGGAGCCACATTTTACTGGATGTCACTCCCATTCACTGGAATACGTCAGGTACTGCTGTTTATGACCAAAAATGGGATGTTTCTTTACTCCTGAAACATTCTCCCATTACAGATACAAAAACACTTCAAGTGACTTTGCTCACAGCTGAACATTTTCTTTTTAAGTGGAACCTGAGAGCTGTTAAACTTGGCGTGACATTGCTCCTACATGTGTTGGGAATGATGAATTACCCCAGTAACAGACTGGTTAGCAACTTCACCTCGGTTTCCATTCTGTAACACAGCAGTCTGCAAATAAACAGTAAAAAGATAAAAGAGGTAAGAGCTATAACTTATAAAGTGAGTAACTATTCTGAGGAAATCATTACACTGAACCGTAATGTAATGGTCTATTTTGGGAATCGTGGTCTTTGCAGTAGAATTTATAACCTTTGTTGCCTAATGCATATCATTAGCAAATCCGTGTGAAGGTTATATTTAAAGACAGCAAAAAAAAAAAAAAAAGAAAAAGTAAATCTTAAAACAAACCACCACAAAACAAATCCAGCTTCTTGAATAATAACTGAGAACAAAAGACGATAAGATCAACAACTATTTTAAGTACAGTCCTCTTGAATAAATGGTCCTAAAGGCCAGTATATTCACAGGGGAACCTCAGCAATACTTTCTCCTAGAACAATACCCTCCCAGCTTTAAATGACCATTCTTCCCTGCATGGGCTTTATTTTTCCTCCTTCAGAGTCAAATTCAAATTTAGTAATAACTTCTTGGCAGAAAATACATTTTGGCAATTTTAGTATTAAAATAAAATGTTCCTTGTGTTTCTAGCAAAAGCAGTTACAACCCCACATTCCTATACAGAGTATTTCTATTGGCCAACCTGTTAGCGTTCCGCAAATTGTGGTTTCAAATCATTGTGTCTGTCTGAGATTTTCTGTAAAGGCCTATTTTCTAGGAACTGGAAAGCAATACTGATAGTTCACAGGAAATTGTGAAATCATTTCATATCAAAAATTAGTGAAATTACAACGCTGAGTTAAAGCATTCACTGGGGCAAATCGATACATCTCCATTATGATGTGATTTACAACCCTCACAGGTCTGGCTAATTATAAACTTGAAGAAAATCTTTGAGGTGATTAACTGAAGAGCTGGTACGTACTGGGAGCGACCAGGCATCTTCCCAGTCATTCGTTTTGATATAATCAACCAGTCAGTGAATTATCCCTGCCAGCAGAGGCTGGGATTTGAAACTAACCCCCTAATATTTTGTCCTTAAAAATGCTCTAACTTTTTAAATATGGAAAACTGGCACAAAGGATGTAAGGCAAGCTAAACTTTCCCACTGCCTTCTCTAAAAAATTTATGAGACTTTAAAATGTTCTGACATTCAGTTATAAAAAGGTTTCTATAGAAACTGTCATGCAACATGACTTTTTGCTATAAACACACTTAGCAAACTGTCTGATTTCTACATGTTTGTTCTTTTTTAATGGAGAAAAAAACCAAACCCCATCCCCTTCCCCTTCTTCAGGTTCTCTGGCTGAGGCTTCAGCTGTAACACATTTTGACTTGTTTATGGAGATTCCCTCAGTTAAGCTGCAATGGAAATAAACTTGAAGAGGTTGTTACTGTTGTTTTGCAGGAATTAGATCCTGTAGTTCAATTACTCAACCTTTAATCTCCCCCAATTGCATGTGATTTGCATACATGATGCCAAGACACTTGGTATTGGGAGGAAGTTAATTGGTGAAGTTTCAGAAGGTTGGAAAACTGAAAATAAGTCTACTAAAACTGTTTGACCAAGTTCCCGGTTTCCTGCAGTTCTCTGTGCCAACCTGTCTCAGAGCGTCTGCTGGATTTCATTACCTCTAGGTGTGGTGGAAGAGTTTTAAACTTAGAAGAAAAAAATGCATCAGCATTGACCAAACTGGAAATATTCAGTGATCTAACCCAAGGCCAGCCCGTTGTTCAACTGGTGAGAGCGGTGCCTGGGTTGAAAGAGGAGAGCTGACGAGTTTTATAAGAAGGTTGGTGCAGCACCACCTCTTTCTGTGCATTTTTTCACTTGTAGAAGGTGCTGACTCGACACTCCTGGAGGTTGTTCGCTTTCTCCGGTTGTACTCACACCCTCGCCTTTCCTCGCCAGGTGGAGGGTGGGTGGAAAGATTCCTGCACTATGCTTTTTTGGTCGAGTTTCCCTTCCTTGCTATCGCTATTTTTGTTCCATTAGTGGCAATAACAGCGGAGAGCACTTCTTCGGGCAGCACTCCAAGAAGCTGGTGGTTTTCCCAGTGTCAGCTATAAAAACATAGAATAAAATAGAACAAAACATAATTGTTACTGCTGGCTCCCAGCTTCTGAGAACGGTACCATCTACTGCTGCCACTACTGAAACCAGGGATAACCATAGTGAGGTTTTTCCACGGCGTTTAGACGAGGCCGTTATGATTCATCTTGGAGCTGAAGGTGAAACTTCCAGATCTAATCCAGGTTCCACCTCTGCCATCAAATTCCTGCTTCTCTTCTGCTCAGGCCATCGCTATTGCTACCGACTGCTGCTTTCTGAGGGGCACAGAATTGCTTTGTGTTTAACTAAAGCTTTGGTTAAACCAGGTAGGTCTGATTATTTGATGGAAACTCTTCTTTTACTTCGGACATTTATTTTCCCTTAACATATTATCGATCAACTGTTTACTGATAATCTCACTGCAGGTTTGCAGAAAAGAGGTAGAAGTGATTAAGCCTGGACCGTATCAGGCAACCAGTTGTAGCGTAGGCAAAGTCAGTGACTCCCTTTGGAGACTCCAGTTCACCCACAGCGTTAGGTTCGCTCCCAGTCTCCGCCACCTTCCCAGGCAGAGGATCTGTGTCTCCCAGCCCCAAACAGCACAGCCCAAGGCACAGCAATGGGGCAGGGGAGCTTCGGGCTTTTCCAGGGAGATTAAAGCCAGCAGCGTTTCTGCGCACGCGCTGGCGCACACACCAATTATGTCTGGCACTTGACTAACGAGGCAGGGGCCGGAGGGCCGCGCTCTTGGACTCCAGCGTCTAAATTCCACCGTAGCCTTGGCTTCGGAAACGTAAGCCCTTCTCTGGGCCAAGGTCCTCCCGTGACTCAGTTCAGAGCACATAAAGTAGAGAAAATAATTACCTCTCATCACGTAGAAGTGCTGCGAATAAGTAATGCGAAATGCTTTATGGCACTTACATTGCTTTTTCATAGTTGGGGACCATGGCAAAAGGGGAATTGTACAGCAAAACAACCCCACAGTTACCAAAGAAACTGCTGTAGGAATTAATATTCCAAACATCACTGAAAGCGTAGTGCAGGCTCCTTTGAAAATCCCAGCCATAGATGGGATTCTCTTTTAAAAACAAATGAAATGGGTAGCTAAGGGCTGGGAACACTGCAGATTAATCTTTGCACTCGCGTACAGCCTTTTGCGTTACCTGCACTCTCTTAACTTGAGCCAGGTCTTCTGCAGCCTATTTTCCCCCCACCTTTTCCATATTTTCTGCCAGCTCACTACCGTAACTTGTACTCTGACAAATCGACTTTCTATTCCTCAGCACTGTTTCTGGGTCACTTTACAGAATAAAGCCTCTGAAAGCTACAGACCTCATTTTGCCCAGTTATAGTCACAACCGCTGCGGCACACGTGAACATCTCCTGAATTCTCATCTGGCTTCTCTCTTGTCACCAAGTGCAAGGGGAAAGATAGTATTTCATGGCTTAAGTGGCTTTATAAAATGCTCACAGGCAAGTTGTAACATACTCTTCTTTCCAAATTGCATTTTTTATCAAGGCAATAACGTAAACATTGTAAAAAATCGTCTCAATTAATTTTCGAGCAATATATTCTGAACTTGTAAATGGCTTCTGTCTCTGGGCAGAGCAGCTGGAGAACCTGCTTGTTACGTACAGGAAAAAATCAATACATTCACAGTTCTCAAACACCGACAGCGTTGAGTCAATTTAAGGTTAGTAAACACAAACCAAAGGCAACACTCATTTTCATTTCAGAAGAACTTGTTCTGCAAGAAGGACAGAAAACCTACAGGAAATTAATATAACTAAGTTTCAAAAATGTAACAAGTGGAAAACTAATGGCCTTAAAGTCTCCCGGTTACAGGGCAGGAGGATACGGGCTACGAGTCCAAGGCAGGCAGCGAACTGCTGCTTTTATCATCCTGCTCCTCAGTCACGGCAGTAAAATAATCACGGGGAGGGAAGGCCACGGCAGCAACACTGCAATAAAACCAGAAGAGCTGTCCTGCAGCTTCTTAGAGACCTCGATTACATCCAGGTTCCCTGCTGTATTTATCAGGGGTTTGTTTTAAATGAACAACAGGGTTGTTACCAGCATTATTTATTGCTGCTGGGCCAAGGTTAGCCGTCAGCATTTGAGGCTGGGATTTGGCACATCTCTTTATCTGTGGTTTTCCCATAATTATTCCTTAATAGCAAGAGCTTTGGCTCTTCTCATTCCTTCTAGTATAAGCAAGGTTGTCCAGACCCCACAAAACAAGAAGAGTTTGTGCATCCTGGAACAAAAGTGATGAAGCAGCAGCGAGGTGCAGCTCTAGGAAAACTGTTTTAAAGGTAAAGTTGCTGTGACTTTGTGCCAGCTGCTCAAAGAGAAGTGTAACCCGGGTATTTGTGGCAGGGCTGCAAGAGAGAACACTACAGCAGCTTCTGCCTGGTGTGTAATTCTAAGAACAACAAAAAAAATCCACTGAAAACAGCGTGTAGTCAGGAAAGTAATTAGTAGTATTGCATTTCACAAGGGATGTGCTTATTCAAACAGCTTTCTGATACATTTTGAACAAAAATTATTGGTCCCACTATCAAAAAGTAGCACAGGATATGCCAGTGTGGCATATACATGAACGTATACATACCTATGTTTAACACTGCAGTTTAATTAAAGCTGGAATTAATGACGTGCTCCTCGCTGCAGATGTTCCATAGCCTTATCCGGTGTGCATTAACCTCAGTGCCCGAGCGGGCAAGTGCAAATCAAGCCGAAGGTGCGCTCTTCTTTATTTCTGTTTATATTATTTTATACGCAAGGAAACCTATTTTAATGTTGCTTGACATAAAAAAACCCTACAACTGGGGAGCAAATACTCGAATTAAGGAACTTCTGCTGCATAATGAGCTTCCTTCGTACCTCTGCGGGCGGGCAAAATACAATTTAAATTCCACTTTACATGTCAGTGACTTCCAGAGCCGCTTCTGTCCTGTGGGAACAGCTTTTGGCTGAATTCCAGCTTCTACCTTACGCTCCCAGATGTGAACAAGTCAAGTCCTAGCCAGAACTTCAAATCTGATTTATCTCTGAATTTTAGCGAGAATTTAGCCTTCATGAGTTTAAGGAAATCAACAAAGCATCTTGTTCATGTTTTGCACAAACCGTTATTAAAACTTAAATACAGTTGAACATACTGAAAGCTATTTTCCCTTCACGCTTAAAAATTCTGCTCCTTGGAGGGGTACATTGTTCTTTAGTCTAGCAATAATATTAAGATAATGCATTTTCTTCTACAGGCAAACCTGACAAACCAGCCCGTTTGTCCATTACCCAACAACCAGCATTACTTTGGATTCAAAGTTAGAATTTCTAGCAAGTTGGGCCTATAAAACAACACACACAAACTGTTCCAAGCAGCAGATTCAGCCCTTTGAGAACATAAAGCAGCGCTCCATGGATTTCTACAGGTGTCTGGTCACCAACACCCGCCCCCCCAGCCCACTCCTACCCCACCACAGCTGAACAGCAACTCCAGAGCAACCCAGTTTCCAGTAGCACGGAATCAAAAACCCAAATGATGGGCTTTGGTGAGTCTACGCCGTGGCTGGGCACTTCCAGAAATGTTCATTTCCCACATAATGTTCAACAGGCTAACAAAAAACTAATAAACTTAAAAAACTAATAAATTTAAAACATACATCCATACTGTCATTTATATGTAAAATTGAGATCTTTTGAGTGTTTATAAAAACAAGAGGAATCTGACCAAATGTTTCACTCCTGTTCACTCATTCAGCCAGAAAATGAAAGGAAATGGAGACAGAATAATTTCAATCTAGCCAGTTATCCACAGAACTATACTTTATATACAGTTTATTTCACTAGAGATTTTAATTTTATACATAGTATAAAGGGGTATCCTGGTATCACACATATAGTTATTTTACCGTACTGTTTAAGAACCAATTTTTTTTTACATAATCCAGTATTAAGTACCATATTAATTAAAACAAGTGATTTTTTAAAAAAACCTACATATAAATGGATGTTTATCATATGCACAGTGTGAGAATGTTTTTATATCACTGTAATCACAAAACGTGAAGCTAAAATACAACACTGTGATTTAAAACTAATTCATAATCGTGATGCTCCGTGTCGTAGAGAGATTGATTACTCTTTGTTTGAATGACCAAGCAATGTTAAATTCCAGACAAACAGCAGCAGCTTAAAATCTTGATTTCAGAAAGACCTTCCACAGTAGCCCAAGTTTTACAAAACACTGGTTTACCCCTACTTCTGATCCTGACAGTGTCCTAAGGAAATAGGAGAATGGCACAGATTTCATTTGGAATTATCCAGTAACTAATGCTAAATAAATTCTTTATTACTTCCACACAGGAAACCTTTAAGGATGACCAAAGAGGTAAAAGACGGAGAGGTTTGTGGGCAGAATTCTCAGAATTTCAGTAAGGGAGTACAGGATTTCTCCTCTGCAAATAGGAAGAAAATACTGTCATATAAATCAGGTTCTAATATTTACAGAAAACAATTGTGGAAAAGAAAGCATTCATACTGTAAACACATCAGAAACGACTTCTTCATTTTCCCTTTTGCAGAGTGGGGCAGTGGATGAATATCAGCTAATAAGAACCAGATGTCTTCCTCGGAAGAACCACTTCACCAGCACAGAATAGATGTGGCAGTCGTTGAGAATTGCTAACATGTTTTCTCCCCTCCCTCCCCCTCCCAAAAGTTTCGAGTTCAATAAATAGTAGAAAAATAATCCTTTACTTAAAAATCTTGAGATGCATTGTCCCAGGTTCCAGACAGCAATTGTCGGAGCAGTGAACTTTCTACGGGTGAAACGAACTGCAGAGAAACCACCAGCCTTTCCCCCCTTCCCCGCCTCTATCTGGCACTTCTTTAGCCTTCAGCCGCACAGAATTCTGCTCTTCCAGTTAAGGAAACCAAACCATCGCTGGCTCTTTTAAGCTCTCTCTCTCTCTCTCCTCTTGGCTCAGCGTAACGAGGCTTCCAAAGCTCCAGCTGCTGTATAAAGTCGCGTCCCCGTTTCTGGAGGTCTAACGTGCCTCCTGCTCCATTTTCTTCAACGTTACGGCAGGTCCATTCATCAAGCCCGTTTCCCTTCCGTTTCAGAGCCGCCCTTACACTTATAAAAACGTAAAGCCTTTTCTGCCTTACACAGTTTACTCAGGAAGTGAGTTAAATCTGGTGAAAAGCACGGAAGCCGAGCTGCCCGTGGCTGCGGGGATCGTCATTCCCGAGTTACGTTCCCGTTGTCGTGGTCGCTCATTAGCACTCGGCGTCCACAGTGTGTACCGTGACCGCAGCCTGCAAGTGGTGGCTGTGGTGGAGCGTGGGGTGGTGCAACCGGTAGTGGTGGAACTTGTGACTCAAGAGGGCGGCCGTCTGAGGCGGCGTGTCCAGGTCCAAGTCTTCGTCGTGGTTTCCCACGTCGACGCCAGCCGACAGCGGGTCGTTGTTGCACGGAGGGTTCTCGCTGTCTTCCTGAGGACTCATGGTGCTGTAGCCTGGAAAAGGAATTGGCAGGACCAACAATTAAAAGCGAGGCTAAAAAGGTCAAGTTGGTGCTGGCTGCTCCCCCCTCAGGCAATCAGACACAGCCAGCGCTTTACAGAGAATAAAACAACTAGTTTAATCAATAGAAAAAGAGAAAAAATAACCCAAACAAACCCATCCTCTCCTGCAGGCTCCTAATGGATCTCTTCCGCTGTCACCACCTTTGTTTATAAACTTTGGGGACATATGGTCTGTGCTACCTTAAATAGTAAAAACCAATCATGCATTCAACAGTGCATTACGGTGGAATTGCTCACGCTGATTTGAAAAACAAAACGTAACAGAATTTTTCTTGGCAGTTGTATCTTTTCAGCTATTACTTAGACTTTTACAGAGAGAAGACATAGGTGGGATCCACCGTGACCTCTATTCCCATCAAACCACGTCTTTTCTGGGAAGGATCACCAGCTGCTGTATTTGGAAACAGAAAAACTTCTGGCATCATCTTGTATAATCACAGTATTCTCTTTTTAAGGGGAAGAGAGCACTTTTCACCTGTGAGAGTCTATTTACAACCCCCAAGCACATGTTTTTAATGTGGGTGAGCTTTCCATACAGTTAAATCTATTGAATCCACCTGGAAGCGTTTCACGCGGCAGGTCCATTAAGCCAAACGGCGCTGATGCTTCCACAGGGCAATTAACTGGAGGCTCTGCTTGGGCTGAAATATCTGCTACTGCACCCTGACAAGTTAAAAAAACCCCCAGAGTAACGAGACATTGCATTCTCCGGGATATCCGAAGGAAATGATGTCACTAGAAAGCCAGCTAACGGCTAAACCCTCGCTGGACCAGATCGTGCTTTCTCAGGGAGGACGCTGTCTCCTAACGGGTCCCTCGGAGATCTCCTGTCCCTCTCTTTTGAAGCAGGTGCCGGTAGTTACCGCGAGGTTTGGATTTCCCACTCAAACCAGCTGTTACCACTCAAAACCAGTTTGCAGCGCAAACAAAACCACCTCAGTGTTTCTAAATGCAAAACACACAAACAAAAAATTTAAAAGGAAAAAGATCTTGCTTTAATTAGAAAAATAATCCGTCTCAGAAACGTTTGGCTGAGAGCTGGAAACCCACTAGTGCTTCTCTGAGCATCTCGGTCGGGTTTTCAGCTTGAGACACCTACAAGAAGTGTGTTAAAAATGCGAGGCCGAGTCCCCGCAGCTGGGACTCATTTCCCATGCTCTGCCTCACGGTCTGTAGCTGGCAGAGAGGAACTGGGGAAGGCGACCGGGCAGCCCTTGGAAGACGATGGAATTACAGAAACTATAAATAGAAGCCCAACATTTCAGAAATAGGTAGAGAGTTCCCCTGACGTGGGGACTGGAAAGATGGGAAGGATTTGCTGGGACAACAAGAAATGGAGCAAAAAGGGCATTAGCGGAGCAAATCTGCCTTGGCGCAGGTCATCCCGCCCCAAATCCAGGGTAATTCCTCCTCCAGCAAGATTGGCTCTCAGGCCTCTGTTCATCCATGTTCCGAGGCTTGGGCCTTCAGATTTCCTGTCCCTCAGCAATTTCATTAGTGCAACCACCTTCTTAATAATTGAACCTGTCTGCTCTAACACCCCCAGCCACTATGTCACACATCTGTGACATCAGGGACAGACTGCCTTGTCTAACCCTCCTCTTCATTTATATTAAGCCTCAGCAGCAAGACACCCTTCAAGAGCAAAGATGACTCAGTCTGAGGGCACGAGGGACGTATCATAATTCCCCGAACCTAAACAGGCTTGAAGTGTGTGTGGGGCAAACACACGGCTGAACACCCCTCACTGCTGTACATGCACACAGTTAATGCTGTCGTTATTCTCATAAGGGTGACATAGATGTCCTCTGCAGTGGTGGTGTGGACTGAACGTCCACCAGAAAGGCTAAGGAGGCACCTGACTCCTTGGGCTCTAAGGCCGTGATTACTTTACCCCAGCAAACGCAGGTGTCCAGCACGTGTTGCTAGAATGTTATCAGAGATGTGCATGTCACATCTCAGTCGAGATGCTGACTTGATTGCAAGGGACTTCCTTTTTCTTGTTAAGTAGGAGAGGTCCGTTACCTCACCTGAACATGTAGATTATTCAGGTTGGCGATGGAAAAAGTGTGGTCAAAGTAGTGCCCTTTCTGTCGGTCTGAATTCTGCTCCCACAGTGAAGCTGGCAGAACTCCAAAGCAGCCAGGGGGAGCAGGGCCTTTAGCTCTGCTCTACCACCCCTCTGAGAAAACCAGCTCCTCACTGGGCACCATCAGCTGATGAGCGTCAAAACTCCTCAAGCTCAAACGCAACAAGGAGCACAGGTTTTTTGGTTTGGTTTGGTGGTGGCAGCTTTATCTGCAACGGGCTGGACTTCTGAAGGAAACCCAGGAACCGCAATCATTAACCCATGGCCAGGGCAGGGATTCAAGGTCTTACCGTGGTCGCTCTCCGTTCCCGATCGCCCCCAGTAGCGGCGTCTGCGTTCGGGGCTGTGGGCGTGACGCTCGATTACTGCTGCTATGAATCTGGTGTTACTGACTGGGGGGGAGAGAGAAACAGAACCGGTTTTAAAGAAAGGGCTCCTACTGAATTGTATCAGGGGGAGAAATCGGGCCCAGGGGAATAGGCTTTCTGCAAACTAATTCTTCTCAATGCTACTTCTTTTAAGAAGATTGTCAAGCGATGGAGGAGTAGGAGTAAGAGAGATGGAGAAGCAGTAGATGCAAGCCATGAAGCCCAGACACACTTATTTTTTTAATCTTTGAGTGTTGACACTCAAATCTTGGGTATTATTTTAGTTCTGGTTTGGCGAGGACCCAGAGACAGGGATATGCTGTGACTCTGGAGCTCTCCTGGCGTTCAGGTGCACAGGCTCATCTTACAGCACCGCAGTATGACACGCAAAACGCTGGTTTTACTCAACAGCAAAGAAGTCCAGGCATCCCAAATCAATGCAAATAAGATTCACTGCCACATTTGGTGAACGTTCACGCCAGGCTTGGTCTATGCTTTCCAAGGCTGAAGGAAGGGAGGAGTTTTCCATACCCTGTGCTGTTACAGGTGCAATGTTTTTTAGCTGATCAGAGCTATTTCTGGCAGTGGTTATGATGGGGGGAGGGGGGCATAAGGGCCAAACCTCCTCCACACATAATCGAGATTAATCTTCTAAAAGTAAAAAAATGTCATTTTTCAGCATGAGACTAAAGGTGCACTGGGTAAGTTAAAAATTGTTCTGTCATTTTCTGCTGCTAATCAGCACAGGGGTTCTTGTATTTTTTAATTCTAGCACGTTAAGGAAACAAATAGCTCATTTACTCCTAATCTAAGATATTTTTTTACGGCAAAGTGATTTGGTACTTACTGATGCCTCTGTCTTCATGGCTGTCATCGTCTCTCTCGTCCCTATCATTTTCCAGGTTCGACATACGCACTGACATTTCTACACACCATTACAAACAGAAAAATGCAACTGTTAAGAGAAAAATTTTGGATCATCTTACTAACGGCTGTCACCCTGGTAAGATCGTGGAAGCACTTTGTGTTACTGTGTGAAGAGACCTGAGGTCTGAGCCTGGTGTGCTCTTTGTCCAAGATAGATGGGGACAGGAACTCTAAGAATATGAGAGACCCCACCTCCCCCTGCAAGGAACGGGCTTTAAAGTTTTGAAGACAGTGAACTGATTCAAAATAGAGCCAGGGTGTAATCAAATATGGAGGTGATTAGCCCTGATCACGCTTCTCACCTCTTTCTACCAGTATCCTTTCTCCCAAACACAGTTTTGTCTCAGATTTCAGTGGTTTTATCTAATCTGTGAATAGATATTCCATGAACACATGACATGGAACACAAGTGAAAAAAGACGTGTCCCAAACAGCCCAAGCAGAAAGGGTGTGAAAACTGTAATACTCCCCAAAAGCTCCACTCTTGGGCAGAAATAACCACAGGCAAGCGAGGTGCTGTGACAAGAGCTGGAAAGCTGTGAGGCTGGGCTTATTGCTTCAGCTCTAGAAAAAGTGTAACTTCGGCTTCCTGACAAAAACTGCATGTTTTGGGGCAGTCTCCTCGGGCAGCAGCAGGTCTGGCTGCACCCAGGAGAGGGCAGCAATACACAAGCACCTTGGCCCAGGCCTGGCTTTTACAAGGGTCGTTGAAAAGGAAGTAAAATGGGGTGAAGCACTGAAACAAAAACAAGGAAGGAGGGTTTGGGGGGTTGGTTTTGGTTGGTTGGTTTGGTTTTGTGGAGTTTTTTTGTTTAGGGCTTTTGGGTTGTTTTTTAATTCCCACCCTACTATTTCTCTCTCAAGAGTTATCAGCTCACCCTGGGCGGCCAAAGGGGACATGTGCTGGTGACTCCTCCGATGGATCTGGTGGCGATAGGCGTACACTGCTAGGACAAGCACCATGATGCAGCCCATAATGCCTCCGGCCACTGGGCCCACCGGTGCGCTTTTGATCATGTTCAGAGTGATCACCTCATCTCCTAAATCAAAAGGCACAAAACAGGAAAAAAAAACAACCCATAAATTCTCTGCAGAAAGGTTTAGATCAACATGTCTTAAGTTTAGAGAAGATCTTGAAGGGTGTCTCGTTGTTTAAGTGCCCACACGCAGGACAGCACACTTTACATAGGAGAAGAAATTCAGAGAGGGCACATCTTAAAGATGGGAATGTATAGCTCGGCTACACATCAATACTTTCCAAAATGTGATACCCACAACAGGCCTGATGCTATTTCTTTCCTGCTTGGTGCACTATTTCTGCTAATGTACCTCCAGCGTACGAGATAAACACGCGATGTGCAGGATGCTCTGGCACTGACACTGCAGGTTATCCAACACAAGCAGTTCTTTCAGAACAGCAGTTACCTATTGCTCCCAAGTCATCCACGTAGGGGCTCTTGGCTCCCACGATGCCACCGAAGCATTCCTTCTGAGGGGCACAGTAGGACTTATCCAGATGGGTCTTCCCGTCGCTGTCTACCATACACCACTCGCAGTCCAACACTCCAAAGCAATCCCTGAAAATCAAAACCGACAGAAAACCGTGTTTATTTTCAAGTTCAACACTTCCCCTTTGGCACAGCTCAGTCTTATTTTAGAACCGCGAGACAGAGGGAAGCCAAAATCATCCCTAAACCCTCGCATAGGGAAGGTTTGGCCACAAAAACCTTCTCATTAAAGTACCACAAGGGAACTCATATGGGGCAGCTGCAACTTCAGCACACATCTTCCCAGTCTCTTCGCTTTGGTTTTTGCCTCCATCCCTCAGCCCAAGCAAAAGGAGAACTTCCTACTTCTAACTCCTGCAATAAGCCATTTCTCAGCATGGGGAAGGCCAACTCCAGTTCCACCCTCTTTCTGCAATCCTTTGGGAGACGGAAGAAAGGATTTGGAAAGTCTGGTCTGAGCACAATGTGTTCTAGCAGCCTCAGTCCCCTGGAGACCTCTCCTAACAAGCAAATGCTAAATAAGCCCTTGAGCTCCTCTACACAATGCCAGGAGTACAGCAGAGAAGCAGGAAACTGAGAGATGATGGGCAGCTCCCATCTCCAGTGGGCTCCAAAGGCACCACCGTGACCATACTGTCTACTTTCTGTCAACCCTTTCATCCACACCTCCCTCCAGAAGGCAGACAAACCCCACGGCACCAGCCGTTTGGCCAAGAGGAAGAATTCCTTCTCCTTTCAACAGCAAATCTTCTACTTGCACAACCTCGGTCCTCAGAGTCACAAAGGGTGACGGGGAAGCCATTTGTTTGCTGTTAATGGTGTAAAGTGACTCAGTTGGGAATACTGACGTCTTCTCCTTCTGCACTGCAGCGTAACGTCATCACTGCTGTGTGCTCTAACGCCCCATCCTGGCATCACACCGCTTTTTTCTTTCAAACATGCAAGGAGGAGCTACCTTCCCTTAATTATTTCAAGAACAGGGTGTATTTAGAGGGACGGAGGACGCCGCTTTACCCGCTCTCTGTTCTCTGGTTGCACTGAGTGTTGATGCACTGCGGGAGCGCGTCCTGCAGGCTCGGGTCAATCGCCGTGAAAGTCATTGGCTCCTGATGAACTTCACAACTCGGATTCCTAAATTGGGGCAAAAAGTAAAGCCTTCTAGAAGCAGTCAGAGCACAATCACTGAAAAACGTCCTGATCAAGGGACTGGAGCATCTCTCTGCTGAGGAAAGGCTGACAGCCTGGAGAAGAGCGGACAGAGGGGATCTCATCGATGCTGAGCAGTATCTAAAGGGCAGGTGGCAAGATAATGGGGTCAAGCTCTTCTCAGTGGTGCTTGGTGACAGGACAAGGGGAAATGGGCACAAACTGGAACATGGGAAATTCCATCTCAACATGAGGAAAAACTTCTTTCCTGTGAGGGTGGCAGAGCCCTGGAAGAGACTGCCCAGAGAGGTGGTGGAGTCTCCTTCTCTGGAGAGAACCCAAACCCGCCTGGACACGTTCCTGTGGGACCTGCTCTGGGTGGACCTGCTTTGGCAGGGGGTTGGAGGAGATGATCTCCAGAGGTCCCTTCCAACCTCTACCATTCTGTGATTCCGTTTTACCTATTACATATCATTTGCTTAATTACACTAAAAATACTGTCTATTCTCTCCTGTATCACCTGTAATTTAGCATAAACAATTAAGTGATTGTGTTAACTTCTGTCCCGTGCTGTTCCATCAGAGGAGGTGGGTTCTCACCTGCTTTCGGCGTTGGTGAGGTTGCCGGTGCATTCATTTACCTCCAGAGGGCACTCGCAAGGGCACTCACACTCGTTCTGTTCCATCCTGCAGGGGCAGAGAAGAGGCAGTCAGAGATGGAGGGTGATTCCAGCCCCACAGTGCAGCTCCGTACCAGCAGTTCACCATGGAGAAGGGCGTTCAGAAACCTTTCTCCCTCCCCCGGGAGCACTGGGGTTGCTCTACTCTGCTCTGGGACTGAGGACAACGTAGTAAGGGAGCCTCTCTGATCCCTTACCCACCNCTTGGTGACAGGACAAGGGGAAATGGGCACAAACTGGAACATGGGAAATTCCATCTCAACATGAGGAAAAACTTCTTTCCTGTGAGGGTGGCAGAGCCCTGGAAGAGACTGCCCAGAGAGGTGGTGGAGTCTCCTTCTCTGGAGAGATTCCAAACCTGCCTGGACACGTTCCTGTGGGACCTGCTCTGGGTGGACCTGCTTTGGCAGGGGCTTGGATGAGATGATCTCCAGAGGTCCCTTCCAACCTCTACCATTCTGTGATTCCTTTTTACCTATTACATATCATCTGCTTAATTACACTAAAGATACTGTCTATTCTCTCCTGTATCACCTGTAATTTAGCATAAACAATTAAGTGATTGTGTTAACTTCTGTCCCGTGCTGTTCCATCAGAGGAGGTGGGTTCTCACCTGCTTTCGGCGTTGGTGAGGTTGCCGGTGCATTCATTTACCTCCAGAGGGCACTCGCAAGGGCACTCACATTCGTTCTGTTCCATCCTGCAGGGGCAGGAAAGGCAGAGAAGAGGCAGTCAGAGATGGAGGGTGATTCCAGCCCCACAGTGCAGCTCCGTACCAGCAGTTCACCATGGAGAAGGGCGTTCAGAAACCTTTCTCCCTCCCCCGGGAGCACTGGGGTTGCTCTACTCTGCTCTGGGACTGAGGACAACGTAGTAAGGGAGCCTCTCTGATCCCTTACCCACCCCCAGAAATTTAAAAAGGAGACAACCCCTGGAGAAGTCTCGGATCTATATGCAAGAATCCTTCTTGCCAGTGCAACAAACACCTAACGATGCTGGTGGAGGCAAAATTTGCAATTATCAGGATCCCCTCAATGAAAAACTATGTCAATCCACATAAAATCAAGGGCTTGTGAGAACAAAGGGCCTGATCCACTGATAGCTGTCCCCAAGAAAGTGAATCTGTCGTGGTCTTTTAACATTATCTACCCAGATGTGTCAAGAACAAACCACCCCGTGTATTTTTTACACTAAAAATATGGCAAAGGATTAGAGGTTTGCTAAATCACGCTGCCTCTTACAAATAGCACAGGAGGAGCCCTGAGGAGAAGGACTTGGGGGTGTTGGTGGATGAGAAGCTCAACATGGGCTGGCAATGGGCACTGGCAGCCCAGAAAGCCAACCCCATCCTGGGCTGCATCAAGAGAAGCGTGGCCAGCAGGTCACGGGAGGTGATTCTGCCCCTCTGCTCTGTGCTCATGAGATCCCACCTGGAGCACTGTGTCCAGCTTTGGAGTCCTCAGCACAGGAAGGACATGGACCTGTTGGAACGGGTCCAGCGGAGGGCCACAAAGATGATCAGAGGGATGGAGCACCTCTCCTATGAAGACAGGCTGAGAGAGCTGGGGTTGTTCAGCCTGGAGAAGGCTCCGGGGAGACCTTGTAACGTATCTGAATGGGAGCTACAGGAGAGCCAGAGAGGGACTCTTTGTCAGGAAGCGTAGTGACAGGACAAGGGGCAATGGCTTTAAACTGGAAGAGGGGAGATTTAGATTAGATACCAGAAAGAAATTCTTTGCTGTGAGGGTGGTGAGACACTGGAACAGGTTGTCCAGGGAAGTCGTGGCTGCCCCATCCCTGGAGGGGTTCAAGGCCAGGTTGGAGGGGGCTTGGAGCAACCTGGTCTGGTGGGAGGTGTCCCTGGCATGTCCCCCATGGCAGGGGGGTTGGAACTCGATGATCTTCAAGGTCCCTTCCAACTCAAACCATTCATTCTCAAGTAACTATATTGTTTTCACTGACCTTATAAAATAACGGTGTGTTTATAAACCCTGCATCAAGATGGCGGGAGGGCGGCAGTGCCCGGCCCAGCCCCTCGGCTCCCAACGCCCCGCTCACCTGTGGCAGTTGAGGCAGAGCCTGTCCACCATGCTGCAGGCACAGAAGGCCAGCGAGTCGCAGGTCTCGTTGACGATTCCCACGAAGGCGTTGGTGCCCGGGATTCTCGTCAGCCTGTACTTGGAGCAGTGGCTGCCGTGCACCAGGTTTGTCAGATCCCCCTAGGTATAAAAACCCAACAAATAGCGGCAAAAGCGTAGCAAGAAACGCGTTGTTTTAGGGAGCTGAAGACTTTCCACCATCCAAGGAAGCTCACAGAGCCGAGGGAACACAAACACAGGGGGATGCCGCCCTCCCAAATAAAATTCTTTATCAACCTGTTGAGTTTGGTTCCAAAGTTCTTAGACTGAACATTAGGAAAGAATTCTTCACGGAAAGAGTGGTCGGGCATTGGAATAGGCTGCCCAGGGAGGTGGTTGAGTCACCATCCCTGGATGTGTTTAAGAGACAATTAGATGTGGTGCTGAGGGATATGGTGTAGGGGAGGACTTTGTAGAGTAGGGTAGATGGTTGGACTCCATGATCCCAAGGGTCTCTTCCAACCTAGATGATCCTATGATTCTATGATTCTACGATTCTAAAGTCTTGGGTGGAAAAACTTCGCCGAAGATAGAAAAAAATAAGATTATCTTGTAAACATCACGAGCTGTGGCAGCGGCGCTGAGCCCGACATCCCGCTGGCAGCAGGTTCCATTTCTCTCCTTCGCATCGCTCCCCACCATCCCGGTCCTCGGTGACCTCCGCAAAGAGGCTCCTCCTTCAGGGAGGCACAATCACAACTTGTTGAAAACTTCCTGGCTCACATACCATAACAAAATATACAGGGCAGCACGGCACAGCTGGGATTTATTTAGTGGCCAGACTCATTCCTGATGCCTATTTGCGTGCCACAGTCTTGAGTTTTTGCCCCGTCCTACACCATTTCCGTTACAGTGATACATTTTTGATTTTGCATTTCAAGCGTGGGGAAAATGTTCCAGCCTCCCTGACATAAATCAAGGTATTCTGACATAACTTTCAAATATTTTTTGACACTCATTTCCCACCTTCTCCTCCCAGTAATAATTGAAAAGTATTCTTTAAAGAGCAGCTTCTCCCCCAGAGCTTAACATCTGTTGAATAATTCTGCAGGGATCTTGTGGAGGGTGGATCCGCAGCGCTGCAATCACGGCGTGGGGAGAGACAACAGCCACAGGCTCAAGAGGAAGCTCACACAGGTCCCTCAGAGCACCCACATCTCCAAAGGCTCCACTATGGCAAGTAATACTCTGTGAATGCTCAGGCCCATTGCACCAGTAAATGCATTTATTTGGCCACCCAGCTGAAAAGTAAGGTATTAGAGACCTTTGTGACCCGTGTAGTAGTGACACTGGGCAGAGTTGGAACCCAGAGGCCAGGTCAGAGGATCCAAAGCAAAAAAATCTATGGCCGGGAAGTCCTCACCCGGCAACCGAGAACTTCTTTTCATGAGGCTGGATGAGACTTTGCAGACACCGACCACAGTTGCCCAACGATCACATCCATAACCTCTCCTAAGTCCACTGCCTCCTCGTGTGAGCGTAGTCTGTGCAGGCCAGATCGCTGATTTTGTGTTTGGAGAGGGGGAACGGAGGCCAATCCGCATGGAATTCTGGCTTCCAGCCTCCTCTGCTGAGCCTGGCAAGGATCCGCCTTTCCACCGAGAGAAACCCAACCCAACCAAAGTACATTCAAAAGCAAAATAAACCAGAAAAACACACTCACCACTAAGCTGGTATTAAATTTATAAAACCGCTGAACTGTTCTGTCACTGAAGCTGTTGCAGAGGTTTTTCTTGACAAAGTTTGGGTGGTTCAGGATGTCATTTGCTACCAGAGGCTCCTACATGGAAAAAGAAAAAAAAAAAGGAGGATTTTATGTCTTTAAAATCAGACACAAACGTCAGATTCTCTACAGCCTTCACCGCCTCAGAAAAAAAGGAAAGGAAACATGAAGAAAACTAAGAAAACCAAGAACAAAAGGAGCCAGACCTTGTGCGTAATGTGCTGTTGCTCCACCGGCGCGTGTCCCTTGGGATCGATGAGGGTTGGGTGGGCCACCAGGTACCCTCTGTCCTCCATGATGAAGCACCTGCCCACAACGAACAACACGAGAGCCCCCCGTTAGCCCTCCTCGGGCTTTAGAGAGATACGGCGAAATAAAACAGGATCTCAAATTTACAGCTAGAGGAAGAATTTTTCAAGGCTTCCATTTATTAAAATAACAGGGCCATTAAGCAAATTCACTGGAAAATGTCTCTGAAGAATATATCGGGTATTTCCCTGGAGCTTTTAAATCCGTTACTGGATTTAAAGCCTGGACTATTGAGAACTTGAAAATGGAACCGATTAGAAACAGAAAGGAAAACTGATCGGTGTCTTGTCTGATCGTGGAAGATCCAGAAATAAATTAAGCATAATGAACTCAGAAAGCTTTAACAGTTTATTAATCCACTGTGCTACTAATTAAACAGAGCTTTCACGCTCTCATTTAACGACCTCCTGCCTTAGAATTCAATTTTAACGGGGAGATAAATCACTCCCGTTTCACTCTCAGCCTTCCCAGCCCTTCCTCTCCCTTTTCAGCTCTTCCCATGAGGTTTCCCGTGTGATCTCAGGGAATTGATGTGGGATCCGTGCCCCCGTCTAGGAACCAGAGCGCCGGGAGGTTTTAATCCGTCCCGTTTCGGGCACCCCCCGTTTCCATAGCCGCAGACAGCCGGGCTGGGGAAGGCGGAGGAGCCGGCGGCAGCGGGGGCACGGCACAGCCTGCGCCAGCAGCATGGAATCGGTGGCCACAGAAGGGAGACGGGAGGAGGTCGATGCGGCCGCTCAGCGCTCCCCCAGAGCCCAGCGGGGTGGCAGCCACGTCCCCCGGCCTCCTGCCACGCGGGGAGGCTTTAAACTCCACCATTCCCATGGCAGCCAGCAATGTAAAGCTCTACCTATACATGGGCTCACGGGGGGGAGAGAGTGGGGGTAATTTACAGCAATCAGCACAGAACGGACAGGACTTTAGGTAAATAAAGGAGGCACAAAACTGTAAGTTGGAATTTTTTTTTACTGCCTCAAACTATTTGGGTTTTGCATTAGGAGTTCACCTTGCAATGTTGAATACTTTTTTTTTCTCCCATAGGGAACAGGAGAACAAGTTGGCTGGTGATTTACCCCAGAATGACTGCAGAGAGAAAAAGCTTAGTGGAGATACATTAAAAACCCCCAAATGTCTCCCAGAATGTTAGAACAGTCTCTCTTAGTACCCGCGTGCGTTTACGCAGGGGCTCTGAGCATCAGGTCCAGCTTCTAAATAAGAATGGTCTAACATAGAATTCAACAATACGCTTGAAATTCCTCATTTAGGGAAGGTAGAAACAGAATCAAGCATCTGATCCCGTTGATTATTAATAGTTTTTAATTAGGGAAAAGGAATGCCAAACCAGAAATCTTCATTGTTTTTTTTTTTTTTATACACCATAAAATATATAAAAAAACACCCAAACCCAAACCAGAGAAGATCTGGGAGGATGACAGAAAACCACTTCCCTCCCCAAATTTAAGGTTTAAAACCAAAGAAAGAAACAACAACAACGCCCAAACCATGTTACCAAGTTACTCCAGATCCGACCCAGGGTGGAAAGCAGAGAACACACAGTGGAAGTAACAGAATCCTAGAGTCAGTGAAGTTGGGAAGGACCTTGGATCATCTGATTAAGGGGAAAAAAAAAAAGGCTTTCGATATTAATTGTACGGAAGGAACAGTTTACCTTATTTTGTTTCCTCCGTCCTGGTTACAAACTGGCAGCAGGTCCATGAGAACCTTGTAGAAGTATCGCAGGGTGAAGTCAATGCCCATCACAGCCACCGAATGGCCTGAAGACATCTGTGTGCTGCGAAGAGGGGAGGGAAAAAGGGAAAAAGGCTTTCATGGCTGTATTAATAATTAATATTTTAATTACTTGGTTCCCTGCGTGAAAGGGGGACTGGGTTCCTTGGCGTATAAATGGCCAGTTCAAATCCACACCAAAGCTTGGTTCACCCTCTTGTGCTTAAATGAACAGTTACGGCAGCTGGAAACGGGGAGAGCAGTGTCTCAACAGCGTTAGTTCTTTGCTGCAAATCCTGAAGTCTCTCCGCACAAACTGTACCTCAAAGAACCAGCACGTGGAGGAGACCAGAGACAGCCCAGCACCCCATCACACCCAGGAGCCCACGCTTCTCCCCACGGGCTGTTCTCCCTCGGCTCTTACATACACCCCTACCACCTACAGACATTTAGTATTTAGCAGCATAAATGAGGATTAAAAATTCCCCACCCACACAAAGGAACACAGGACACAGATCCTGCATTTCCAGCAGGAGGTTTCCGTTCTGCACCACTTCTCTTTGCTCAGCCCCCAGCGTCAGGAGCTGAACCTCTGCTGGGAGGACAGGCTGAGAGAGTTGGGGGGTTCAGCCTGGAGAAGAGAAGGCTCCGGGGAGACCATAGAGCCTCTTCCAGTCCCTAAAGGGTCTCCAGGAAAGCTGGGGAGGGACTCTGGGTGAGGGAGGGGAGCCCTAGGAGGAGGGAGAAGGGTTTGACCCTGAAAGAGGGGAGAT
>JAHREE010000212.1:333440-346484 GCA_033628505.1 Tringa tobata
AAAGAGGGGAGATTTAGATGACATATTAGGAAGAAATTTTTCACTCTGAGGATGGTGAGAGCCTGGCCCAGGTTGGCCTGTGGCTGCCCCATCCCTGGAGGGGTTCAAGGCCAGGTTGGAGGGGGCTTGGAGCAACCTGGTCTGGTGGGAGGTGTCCCTGCCCAGGGCAGGGGGTGGCACTGGGGGGGCTTTAAGGTCCCTTCCAACCCAAACCATTCCAGGATTCTATGATTCTTTTGATCAACTTTGAATGAAGACACATTAAAATTTCCCCTTCCCTTTTTCAAGCTATAGAGGAGTAATTAATAAAGAAAATGCTTCTTCCTATATGGCTATAATGTTCTTTTTGGTTTGATCCCAAAGGCACAGGCTGCTGCTTCCACCCCGATTCGTTTTCTGCAATCCTGTAAGGGCAGCTGAAGGTTTAGAGGCTTCTCCTCAAGTTTTTCTTACTCCTGAATGCCCTGTGTCCAGAAGCACTGAATTCAAAAGCTCCACTGGCAGTCAGGTAGATCCGCTTTCACCTCCTATTCCCTTCCAAACATCACCCTGGTGCACACAACTTCTGAAACGTGACGTGTGAGTAACTTTAGGAAATGCAGAGATTTGCTCTCTTGGAGAAAAATTCTTTGGCTACTGGCAGAGAGGGAATACTTCATCAAAAGCACTTTAAATACAGGTTTGATTTTCAGTTCTTGAACACACAGGAGCCGTTCAGCATATTTCTCTCCTACCCAAAGCACATCTCCATAATCAAGAGTATTCTTGCTTGACACAAACCTCCAAAAACCACAAGTTACCTGGAAGAATGGACTGTGTGACTGATGGTGACGACGTAGCCTGCCCCTCCGACGTCTAAGTAGGGCCCAGTGAAGGTAATTAGTCCTGGATTAGCCACAGCATGCAAGTACCTAAGGGCAGCCAAAAGAAACACTCATAATTAGTGGAAAAGGGTTACTGTAAACTTTGAAACAGTGATTTTGCAGAAACAACATGAATTCTGCACACAGGGAACAATCTGCAACCAAATTAATATTAAAATATTAGACAAGTGCAGACGTATGATTAGGACCCAGACCTGAACCAGACTTGGCTCAATAAGTGCTTCTGCACAACATACAACTACATTAAAAAAGCTCAATTTACTTCTGCATAGGATTTGTTTAATGTCACTCTAGGCATTTTTCCCCCCAAAAAAGGTATGACTTGGTGCCAGCAGAGCCTCAGACTCAAAGCAAACACCGGCAAAACGATGATGCTGCAAAGGCAGGAGGAAGGACGCCCCACGGGCAGGATTCCAGTGAAAATCTGGAAAGATGTCAGAAAGTGATTACAAATTGCAATCTCTTTACTCTTACTGTCAACACAAAATGAGCCACGTCGTGTCAAACATCTTCCTACCCGCACAAGAAGGTTTATAAAACATTCCAACCATTGGAAATGCTTTTGTGTATGAAAAAGTGATTACTTTGCTTCCCAGTATACAAACTCAGGAGTCTAGACTGCGCTCTGGAAGTGACTGAATTCTACTTTGTTATTAGTGCTTTTTTGCATCTTCTTTCCAAAATATAGCCATTTGGCTTGATATAGAAAACAAGACACCGTCGCACGCTGCCCACGGAGGCTTTGACAAACCCATGGTTTGAGAAAAACAGTCAAGTGTAAAAGAAAAAAAAAAACAACAAAAAACCCTCCCCAAAATTAATAACGAAAATAATTTGAGAGCTTTTAAAATGGAGACCAGGGCCTTGTAAAAGAGCCTTCAGTTCATTTACAACATGAATGCACCCTCACCGCAAAAAAAAAAAAAAGAGAGCAAAAATCCATCATCTGTCAGTAAAAACATCAATAACAACAAAAAGGAAGAAAACCTGAAGAAAAGCCAGTTAGTAGCTACAGTAATGATCTTTTTTTCATGGGTGAGGAGAGGTGGTGCCAGTGCCAGGAGCAATCCCGAGCCTTCCCAGTACAGCTGGAGGGTTGGGACGCGGTGTCACCCCTCAGCAAAGCCCCCGCGCCCAAGCACGCTCCCGGGTCTCATTTGTGGCGTATACAAATATTTTCCCAAATCAGATCCCACTGCATAATTAACGGGGCACAGCAGAGCCAGCAAATTCCTGCTCTAAATTAGCAAGGAAACCCGCTGTAAACAAACAAACAAACAAGTCTGAAATATTAACAACCAAAAATGGCACAAGGAGCTGAAAACACCCCGGAATGGGCTCATCCCTAAAGGGGCTGCTCATTTTTGGAATATTTATATTCCCATCTGCCGTAGCAGGGATAGGAAACAGAAGCTATCAATTAAAATAAAAAAGGTTGAAATTAAACCAATCAGGGTTTTAACTGGCTGTATTTAAGCACCGAGCTTTTCACCCGTGATGAAAATATTTCTAGTTAAATAGTTTAGAGCCGGCCATACCTCCCCCCCGCCCCCCCCCAGGCTATGAAATAGATACCAAATATTTTCCTTATTGCCCTCCAAGATTATCCCAAAGCTTTGATAAACGGGACCCTAAAAACTCACCATTGTCTCCTGGTGGGATCAAATGCTTTGTCCATGAGGGAACCGGGGTAAATTCGGAGCACCCCATTGGGGGTTGCTATGTAACGGCGCACAATATAACTGTTGAGGCCACTAATTTCCATTTGGGTCATCCATTCATCTGTGACGTGACTGGTAGCCATTACTTCATTTCTGACAGAGAACTGCAAAACAAAGGCGGGACCTGGCAGGGTTCCTCTGAGACTTGCAGGAAAAGATAATAAGCCGCTGGCGGGGTTTCCCAAAGAGCCATCAGAGATCATCTAAACTCAATTACTTGTTTAAAGTCTTCTCACACCAGACGGATCTGGCACATTCCAAGCAAAGGAAAAGCTTATTATAATGAAATATCGTTGTCGTTATCTCTGCGGCTTTTGGAGTTTGTTTTTTTACTTCACATAAATATAAATAGTGCTCCGCTTTTTCTTATTCCTAAGAACACAAATTTCTCATTCCTAAGAACACAAAGATATTTCTGCTAAGAATTTACCGTAGCTTTAATTTTTCTGGTGTTTATTTCAATAGCTCCTGATCGACTTTCTTCCCCCCCTCTCAGGGCGGAAGCCCTCGCCCTCCTCTCTCCACTCTTCTGGGCCTTGAAGCCCAGGGCCACCTCTCCAGGAATGGGAACACTGCTCCAAACCACCATTCCAGAACCCTGTGAGATGGAACCATCAGGAGATGGATGGTTCAGGTAGTCCCCTCCTGGATGAACATGTTGGATGTGAGGACACCAGGGTCTCTGGGCATGGGACATGAGGACACCAAGGTCTCCGGGCGTGGGACGCGAGGACACCAGGGTCTCTGGGCGTTGGACGCGAGGACACCAGGGTCTCTGGGCATGGGACATGAGGACACCAGGGTCTCTGGGCGTGGGACGCGAGGACACCAGGGTCTCCAGGACTGACCAGAGCAGTCAGCACTGAGAACATACCTTGAGGCCGGGGTTGGCGATCAGGCGCGTGTTGTCGCTGAGGTACGCTGTGTAATGCTCCACCATCCGCTTGGTCTCGGGCTGGCTGAGATGTTCGTAGGGAGAGGAGAAGCTGCCCGCAGAGAGCATCACCGTAGGGCTTTCTAAAACCAGCAAAATACGAGGAAGTTAAGGACAACGAATCGCACATACTGCACAGTAAACACACTCAGACCACGAAAGGGTTTCCTCTGCCTGTTCCTCCACTCGCCCACACTTCAGTACGTGAAGCACTCAGCTCCTTCAGGTCACGGGCGGAAGGACCAAAGGCAGGAAAGGTGAAGTTCTCCATCCAAACCAGAGCGTTCACCAGCGCAACTTCCCTCCCCGGGCACTGCCACAACTCAGGCTGCACGTGAACTACCTTTCTTGCTTCAAAACACAGAAGGCCCAAAGTTTGTCCACTGACTCCGAGCTCCACGTGTTATTTGGGAGACTTTAGTGCTCTTGTTCTCAAAGTGTAAACAGTTTCTGAATTAGTACTTTTCAAAAGATTACAGAAGCTGTTTTCCCTTAAGAAGAGATTCTGTGCTAAAGAGGAAATTAATTATCCATGTTTAGGCTAGATACAGCAGAGGAAAACAAAAACGAGCATTTTCAGTAACAGATAAGGAACAAGTGGAGAATTACAAATGCAGAAGGAAGTTACCAATAACAGCATAGCTGTCTGGGGTGATTTTCAAAACAGACCAGAAAGTAAACTTCCGTTGTGCAGGAACTGCAATACCAGACAGCTTTTTCTTTTTAAAAAAGGAAAATGATTCTGATGATGTGGGGCTGAAGGTTGAGAATGGCTCTTCTGAATATCTGACCCACGGAACCCCATTTCCCTGTGGGTAATGGTCTCCAGAGGAAAAAATTCCCTGGGGTATGTGAAGTGTTCTGCTTTTATTCACATTCCTCTAAAACACATCCCCATCCATCCAGTGGCCATATGTACTGCAGTCATCACTTCTGAACTTCTATTACACTCCTTCATCTGCTTCCCAGACCAAATATCCTGATGCGATTGCATTTTGCTTTGCATGAAGTTTTCCCACTCGTCAGCTTAGTACTGCGTTTTTTTGAATATTTTTCCTTTTATATCTTGTCTTTCTGGATAGAAGATAATCAAGACTAGGCACCACATTAAAGAAAGAACAAAACCCCTGTATTTTAAACAACTGGCCAAGCAATTTCCATAGGGTTTATCGAGTTCCTCCATAACTCCCCCAGTTTAATCTCACTTTGCTATTTGTGGGACTGTAATATAGCTAAGAAAATATCACAACTGTGCCACCCTGAGACCTTCCAACCTTACTACAAACAACAGCACAGGACTTCTCACAGATTTTAGCAAAACCCCCAAGATTAATACTTAAATATGAAAGTTTGCAACTTATGATGTAAGAAAACCTCTATGTTCTTAGGATATATTACGTTTTTAATGTTCTCTATTGTTTCCAAATAGTAGAATTTGTATTGCCACAGAGACTCTCCCTCTTCCCAGTAATGTTTGAGCAACTACGGAAATTAGTCAGGTAGAGTAGAACTGGTTTAGTTTATCAAAAGCAGGAATGCATCAGCAACCCGAGAATTCTTAAGCATTGGTAAGGAAGGGTCTGGAAACCATCATGCCACAGGAATTCTTGCTTTCCCCCAAGAGACATAACTTCTGACTTCACCTGGATCACTGGTATTAAATGCTTATGGCAGCCAAAAACTTGCCTAAATCCAAAGGCAAAGAGCCATCCTGCACGAGTGGCCAGGACTTCATCCTACTGATGTTATTTGTCAATAAGCTGCTTTACAGCCAAGAGAACAGAACTTGATTTTAAGTTTGGTGAGACATCTCTCAGTCTCTCCCTGCTCCACCTTCAGGGAAGTTGATCAAGGAAGATTCACGGTGCCTTTATCTCGTGCTCTGATGAGCAGCCCCACTGCATTCACCCATCGAGCGGGGTAGCTATCATCAATGAAGAGCTATAAGAATCATAGAATTGTTTGTGTTGGAAGGGACCTTAAAGATGACCCAGCTCCAACCCCCTGCCCTGGGCAGGGACACCTCCCACTAGAGCAGGTTGCTCCAAGCCCCCTCCAGCCTGGCCTTGAACCCCTCCAGGGATGGAGCAGCCACAGCTTCTCTGGCCAACCTGGGCCAGGCTCTCACCATCCTCACAGTTAAGAATTTCTTCCTAATATCTAACCTAAATTTCCCTCTTTCAGTGTCAAACCCTTCCCCCTCGTCCTAGGGCTCCCCTCCCCGACCAAGAGTCCCTCCCCATCTCTCCTATAGGTCCCCTTTAGGGACTGGAAGAAGATAACAGCTGATTAGAAAATCAGCCTTGGAAATAAAAGCCTCTCCAGAGGAGAGTATTTCCAGTGTTTTGCATTTTCTGCTGCCACGGTCCACAGAAACACGCACGAGGTGGTGAGGAGGACCCGGGACCCAGCTTTACCTAAAGTAGCCAACTGCTTGAAGTGCAGGCAGGCGTTGGGCTGGCCCAGCAGGTCCAGTCGGTGGTACAGGAGCTTGCTGCTGGGGACCGTATTGAGATTCTTCAGCTGTTTAACAGGTATTTCTGGCTGGATTACCACGACACACAGAATAAAGGACGTGTCCTGGACCTGAAAAACACAGCCAAGTCACCAAACAGTAACTAGAAGGCGGAGGTGGCACGGAACTTATTTTCTATTTAGCATTTATTCTCTTGTCTTTAATTCCTCGTGTCGTCCAGTTCTGGAAGACAGCACCACACTTCATCATACTCTCAAGGATCACAATTCCCACTCTCTCTAAAAACAGACAAATGTTTTCCAAAGAAGCTATTATGGACTCAATCCTACAGAAAACAGAGAGAAGGACCATGCAGATAGAAGTTTCAAGCCCCATGGGTCTCTGATTACAGCAACTCAGCTCCACACAGCCACATTCCAGCCTGTAACTACCCTGCATGTATTGAAGCCACTAAGTACAAAGAATACTTCTCCACAGTTTATGCACAAAATAAAATTATTTAGTTTTCAGGAAAAAAGACTGCATTAAGACCTTCATTTTATTCCTCAATTTGCACTAATTTCTAACACTGTTTTGTGAATAGTTTTTCAAGTGCATTAACAGAGGAGAGGCTTCAGGTTCGCGGTTGATAATTCCCATTATGAAGAATACAGACAAATCAACTGTCAAAAACCAGGTTTTATCATTACCACTCTTAGTTGTGCACTGCACGTGTCATATGCTTTACTGGTGTGTACATTTTAAGGATCCTATAGCACATCAGAGTGTCAAAACCTGGAGTTGCCCAGCTGCTCTGCAAGGGTGTTTGATATTTAATGTAGCATTACAACATCAGAAAATTAGCTCCAGACACCCTCCTATGTGAATTTCTGTTACACAATGACAGATTTAATCTCTTAAAACTGCTCAGCTTAATCTTTTAGGTTGGATTTAACTTAATACTGTGAAATGATCCACAAGTACCCTCCTAACTTTGTCAGCACAAAAAAAGCAGCCAATTATTTCTGGCATCAGCAAAATTCACCTGGATTATATTTAACCTGAGATTCCCTTTTAATCCCTGGGTCAAGATCAGTGTTCAAAAGTTAAACTGAGGGAAGGGAGACAGCCACGAGAAGCTCTCCCAAAGCTCTTCCAACCGGTAAGAAAGCCCGTTGCACACACATTGTGCTCAGTTCCAGTGCAAGCTCCCATATAACCAACGTGTGTAAGAGAAGTGTTCAATTACAACAAGCATCATCACCGGCTACTGATACAGTTCTGAAACAAGATAGTATCAGAATGAAAAGATGAAATTTTCCCCATTAATTACGTTAATTAATGGATCGCATTACTTTGCCCTCAAACATAACAACAGTATTAAGCAAAAGAGTGACTTAATACCAAAGGCTGCCTCAGCACTGTGGTCTCTGGTCGGCATTTACTGTCACCCGGTTGCGGTGTGACATCCACACCAGTATAGATCTACTTCCACTGGGAAAGCAGGAGGATAATCTCTGTGTGACTGCACATTACAGCTGTCTGATGAAATGGGTGCCTTCATGGAGAAAGAGCACACACGTGTCCTACAGACACCTCTCTGAAGATGACACGGGAACAAACCTGACATGGTAACTTCATTGGTTCCTCACTGTAACAAAAACACTCCACCTTCATGCAGGTTCTGAGTCATTCAAACCTTTCACACTTCAATCTATAGCAATACTTCATGCTTAATTATAGTCAACACATTAACGAACTCTTCAATATATGAACTTACTCTCCCTGCCATCCTGCCACAGCCTGGCTTTCATCCCTTACCATTTTCCAGGCGTAGCTGACGTTGTAGGCTTCTTTCCCAACTTCTCGCAGTTTGTTCAGATGCCAAGAGAGCGAGGAGTTCACAGGAACCGTAATGATCTGGCTGCCCAGGGGAATGCTGTATCGGCAAACACGACACACAGCATTGAATTAAACACTGAGACGGCTCTTAAGCAAAACCCACCTACTGCACATTTATAAAAACTTCCTAAGATGTGAAGAGATGAACTGTTACCTGTCCTAGGTGAAGGAAAAGTATATGTATGTTGAAAATGCACTCATGTTCCACCACATTTTGAGTTAAAACACATACTCAGATAAGGCAAAGGATAAAGAAAAGCCCAGACCAAAAGGTGGGAAATCTTCCTGACATGGAAGAGAGACACTGCAACGAGTATCCCCCAGATCAGGTGTGGAAGCCACTGCTCAGCACATCGAAGGTAAAAAGAAGGAAGTTGGAGGAAAAACCAAACCAGAACTGTTCTGCATTTGGGGGGATGGAGGAGAATTCCATCCGAGTATCCAGATATTGCAGGAAAAGGAACTTTACCCTATTTTCTCTTAAAATTCCTCTAGAAATACTTCTAGTGCCCTAAGGACTGCTAATGTTTGGACTTGCAATTCAGGCTCCTTACCTCAGGATGTTCTGTCGCACCAGCTCAAATTTAGGAATGTTCTCGTAATGGATAATGTCCGTGTGAAGTGGAGGTTCTGACAGCAGGTAGGGCCTGGTGAGGGAGGGGTGCATAAGGGTGTATCCTAAAAAATAAAGACATAAACCCATCCATTGAATGCACTATAACAACTGAGCCTAGGATGAATATTTATAGGGGGAAAAAAAAAGAATACAGTAACTACCACACAGTTTTTGCACAGACTTAACAAATGTCAGTGAACAAGCAATATTGGCATTAAAGGAGCTGCAAATGAAGAACTAGTTGCAAGTGAAAGAGAGCTCGAAGAACCAAGCAATAAAACCAGGCTGGGATCAGAGGAAAAGAGCTGAACACACATATAGAGCAGTTTTGCCTTTTGCCCTACACATCTAGGAAACCTCAGATGTTACACATGTAGAAAATCTCCACAGCGAGTAAGTATTTCCACATCAAAACTCCCCTACAGAAATTTCAAGTCATGCATCCACCTACAAACTCCAGCAACTCTACCCAAAAAACTCCCAAACTAACCAAACAACATGCAATCAATCTTTCAATAAATATAATCAACCATTACCATAGACTATTTAGAGATATGAGAATTAAGAGTTTCCTTTTGATAGTTGATGATCTCAGTGGGACTAGAGGAAATTATCTGAGCCAAAAAATTACCTTTATTATCAATGAGGAACGTGTAGGAGCCCAAGGAGTCTTGATAATAAGTGACATCTTCCAAGATATATGCGAGATTAACGTCCACTCCAACAATCCCGAGCAGCAGGTTTCCAAAGTAACAGGGTTTACTTACAGTCATTATCAGGCCTTAGAATGAGAGAAATAAAATAAAACCATCAGCAATAGGTTCTAGTTAATTATTTTTAGAGAAAAGAGAGCGTGAGCTTTGTCTTTTCAACATGTTATACCGTTAAATTTTATATAGCATTCCTTGCTGGAATATGGACAAAATCTAACACATCTAAAGGGAAGCTGAGCAGGTCACCTGTCACATCTGACTGCTCTTAGCCGCTCTCCCTAATTAGCTAATTTCTAAGTTTCTGGTAGTGACCTAAGGTACATTTAATCAATTTCTCAAAATATGCACCACAATTAAAGTTTTGGGGTGTTTATCACTTTACAAGTGGATGCCTTCCAGGTAAGAAATGCATTTGCCTTAAAAAAACAAAATAGCCTTTGGTTCCTTTAACATCGTTAAAGGCAATTTAAAAAATAGGGGGAGGAGGGAGGAAGAGAATTTGTACTTGTAAAGCAGCAATAGGGATGAACTGTTGCTCATATAATTGGATATTCAGAACATTAAACCTCCTCTGCTTAACTTAACCAATATGGCCATTTGCACTGGGAATCACACCCTGAATTACACAACGGTTTGAGACTCATCTTGTACCTGAAGTAAGAACTCCCAGTAACACCTCATTTCTCTTACTTTCTACAAGACTGCTATTTGGAAACTCAGTGACTTTTTTCCCCCCAATCCAATCTAAAACTCATTTGCATGTATAAGCTTTTAAGTACACTTTGATATTTATGTAAGACAAACCTTCTCCATTGCACCATTTCTAATCCTTGTGTTGCTCAAATTTTCCATTCTGCCGGGATACGGCTTTGTGAGAGAGTAATAACACCGCTTAATTGCTGAGGTTAGGAAAGGCAGAAAGTGGCAAGCAGTCTGAATCAGAGGAGATTTGCTCAGGAACAGCCTGAGATTTGTTTTGGGACCCAACACAGAAGGCAAACACTCAACCTTAACTCAGCAGCCCTTGAAAAGTATTCAGCATAACCCTCAGCTGCTCCTACGTACCAGCCGAGACAAAGAATATGCCAAGTCCTGAGTGAAGAAATACAGAATTTGCTCAATTGTCACAGGAATATAGAATCTCTGCTGTATTTCCAAACATCACTGTGACAGTCACATCTCTTGACAGAGCCCTGGAGCACCACTAGAGGAATATCAGGTGAGGTGCCCAAGAACCCTCCAGCTCCAGCCTTCCAAGCGTGTACCCTGAGCTTTCGGAAGGGCACCAGATCCCAAAGGAAAAGAACCAGCAGCACGTGCAGCTTACAATGACGATGCTTGAGCAAGTGTTAGCTCCAGCTGTGGGAACCAGGGCTGGGTGTGCGTCCCTCTGCCAGTGCTGTGGGACCAGCCTGAGCCCCATCCCAACCTCCCAAACCTGCCCCCCAACAAAGAGCATCACCCTGCTTCTCGCCACAAATTAAGTTCCAGGTGCTGTGTACACACACACAGATATAAGAATAAATTTCACCTCTAAGAATCCAACGTGAATCTATCTACCCCATGTCTTACTAGCACTTTTTTTGTAACTAGACCTTCTGCAGATAAAAAACCCACTGGCATAAAAGGTGAATTTTGTACTCGCCTTGGGAACACACCTAAAAGCTTCACCTTGTGAGACTACAGTAGATTTGAGAATATGTAAGCACAGGGAACGTTATCTCTTACATTTTTATATCTAAATTCGACATAAGCACTTACCATCCCCCATTTCATCCGAGAAAGGCAGACTGAAGACCGCCTCGTCAATCATTCGGTTGGGGAGGTTGGTGTAGAAGCGGCCAACGGTGGTCTCCAGGTTACTCAGCTGGTTTAGGACCATCATGCTTCCCTTGGTGACGGGCAGGGCCGTTCGGTCCGGCACCCCGTACTTCCCCGAGTTCTGCTCTGCCAGGTCCCGCAGAAAGGCCAGCTCCTTCAAACCCGTCACTCCCTCTGCAACAGAGACCGGAGAAACAGAAGGAAGGAGACAGAAGAATCTTAATTTCCATCAAGACTTTTGTATCTTATTCCAAAGAACTGTCAATAAAAGCAAAAATGATATACTGCAGGACAGAATGTAATTATTTAAGCAGTAAGTGCTGAAAGTCTAGCATGGTTTTAGGAGAAGTAATTAGCTAGTACAAAATTTAATGAGATTGCCTCTCACATACTGTCGCACGGTGCAGAAATTCAACATGCTGTTCACATCACCGCTTTAAACAAAGATCTTCTAACAAAGACTTATGCGACCCATAAATCCACAGGACAGCTCTTTGTTCTCCACCGGTGGCTACTCCACATGAAGGACCAGGAGCATGTTATACGCCCTTGGAGATAACGGGCTTTGTTCTTTAGCTTAAACATTAAAGTTTCACATTTTACATAAGTCTCGGGCTCAATTCCTGCAGATGAATCAGAGACTTCTGTACATATTAGGTCTCAAATGAGTATTTAAATTTTCAGTCAAATAATACATTTGCTTAAGCATTCGCTTCCTTGGCTGGAGCCTGTGTGTGATTTTTGGTAATACAACATCTAGCCTTCTTATTGAAAACGCTCTGCTGGAAAAAGCACAGAGCATCAAACTTCCCTGTGTGTGATCTTCATATTTAACTTCGCTCTTAAGTTGGGTCCGAAGTTATTAAAGCACTTCAGATGACGTTTGATGTTACATTCATGCTCCCTGGCTAATCACTGAACTAGGGAGTCACGTACACTCTCATTTTGCTCCACCAGGAACCACGGGCAGCAGCAGGAAGGTTTACAGTTGCCATAGTTATCAAATTTAATTCAGTCTGGTTGCCATTAGACAATTCAGGCAACAATACTTTATATCCTGAGCAGCTGCACTGTGATATATAAGCATATAGTGGCAGACAGGTTTATACACCAAAGAGGTAACATCTGGATGCAGCCTCTGGATTACTCCATTAACAAACCGCTCCCAGTAAGGCCTGGAATTACATTTGGATGAGCTTAATAAACCAGCTGTACAATGAAAGGGAATCTTCAACCACGGTAAATATAAAAAAACATTTCTCACCATTCATGAGTGCGTAAGTGAGAATCATTACTGAGTTATTGAGGAAACTATTTTCTTCATTGATGACACGTAGAGTAGCTTTTTTATCATCTTCTGAAGAATCTTTTGATGTAATCCCAGCCGAGAGATAAATGATGACCATATCAGTATCTAGAAAGAATTAAATATATATATATCAGAAAATGCATTAGATTTTTAACTTGGGAAAGCCACGTGGTAAGAGCCTTTACATCTGCTTACAACCACGTACTGCCAACAGTTTCATCTGCGAGATTCACAGGAGTCTGCCATGGAAAAACACCCTGCGGGCTTAGGAATTATACCCCGTGTTATTAAACTTCCATTTAACAAACACCTGTTTGATTCGGTGCCCACCAGCCACCCAGAAGCCCCGTGGCTCGTTTCTCCTGAGCAGACCCCACCGGCAACCAGGCAGGAGCGCGCGAGGCCAGGATGCAGCATTCTGCAGAAGCTGCTCTAACTCCATGGCGATTTTGTCTTAACAAAAGCCAAAAAACCGCAACTTTTGTCTCCTGACCCACAGTGCTCCTCCTGTCCTGCAGTTCTGGAGAGTGGGAAAATCCACATAAAAAGTGCACGGTGCTTTCCCAGCTGCTGGGGCTGCAAGAGCAGTGTAGGGAGCTTAGCATTGCTGTTGCTGCTCCTCATCCTCCCTTCCAGGAAGGTTTGGCAGGAGCACGGTGGTGGGCACCCAACAAATGTATGTGAGAAAC
>JAHREE010000212.1:350936-390756 GCA_033628505.1 Tringa tobata
AAGGCAGGAAATTCAGACGTGTTCACGGGCACAATTCTTCCATCTCACACCAGTAGTTCCCCTTCTAACTTTTCCAGTGCAAATTCAGGGGCGAGGCTGTATCTCAACAGCTTCCCCGACACACCCACACATTGTTCTCCAGGAACAGGATGTTAGAAAATTAACAGTGAAATGAATGATATTTTTTTCTAGGTTTATTTTTCTTTTTCAAAAAGATGAAAAGATTATTTACAAGAAAACGAGACACGTTTTATAAACATCCTCTTCTCAAACCCATTGTGTCTCACCCTATGAATTCTGAAATTTCCTATATACACATTAGGCCTTCAAAATCTTTCACACTTCGAGAAAACCTAAATCCAAAGCATTTGCCTTTTAACTTTCTGTACTCGTGCCCCAAAATAATTGTTTGGCATGAAACCTAGTATAATTATGTGTTTTCACATTAACAAACAACATGCCAAAACCTTCTAATCCTAATATACAAACAGTGCCAAACAGAGAAGATATGTAGGAGGAAGCTGCAAGATCTTCCAGCTGATGTTCTTGGAATAAGTATTGGTGCCTAATGACTCTTATCTCAGCCATTTCGTATTTTTTTACAATACAAAAGGAGGTTCAGCTTGGAGAAAAGAAGGCTCCAGGGAGACCTCAGAGCCCCTTCCAGTCCCTCCAGGGGCTCCAGGAAAGCTGGGGAGGGACTCTGGATGAGGGAGGGGAGCCCTAGGAGGAGGGGTAAGTGTTTGACCCTGAAAGAGGGGAGATGGAGCTGAGATGTGGGGAAGAACTTGTTTGGTGTGAGGGTGGTAAGAGCCTGGCCCAGGTTGGCCAGAGAAGCTGTGGCTGCCCCATCCCTGGAAACATTCCAGGTCAGGCTGGATAGGTCTCTGAGCAACCCGGTCTGGTTGAAGATGTCCCCACTCATTGCAGGGGGGTTGTAATAAATGACCTTTAAAAGGTCTCTTCCAACCCAAACATTCCATGATTCTATGATCAAGCAAATGCTACTTAATAAAAACGTGTAGGTTTTTTTTTTTAATTTAAATATTCAAGACTCTACTGCACTCCCTTGGCCTCTGTTAAAGTGCAAATCTCAACTAAGAAAACATTTGCAAGGCTCAGAAATACTCAGGATTGCACAACAAGGGACTTACTTCCTTGGAGTTTTGTGCCATTGTTTGTATTTCGTATCAGCTGGAAAGCCTTTTGAAATCCCACCGCGTGCTGCGTCGGGCTGTCAGATGACTTTATGCTGCTAACGAAGGTGGACATCTTCCTTTTTGTCTCACTGGTGGCAGGAGAGAGAAACGTCTTATAGCACTGATCCAGCGAGCAGGTCCTTACTGTGTCTGCCACGGTTAACACAGAGATCTTGAAAGAGAAGAAACTATATTGGATTACCTTACCATTTATAATTCCTTACGCACCGATACAGGAAACACAATGATAAGCCAACCGAAGAGATTCCGTGGATTTAAAATTCAATTGTTCAAAACTAAATGCTCGAGGCATAAATCCATCAAATTTGAAAAGGATTAGACTTATGGTGTTTTCAAGAAAAAGAGACTTCGGTCTTTGTTTCTCAGGCAAAGTCAGCTTCACTGCTCTCCCACCTAACAGTTAATACACTGTTGCGGGCAGAAGCCTAAGTGAACTAGAGATAAATGAAAACAAAATCAGCAGAGAGCACTTTTGGGAGAGCCGTGAGTGCTCATAGAAAAGTGGAGTGCATACAGAATGTTAAAAAAAACCAGCCCCAAAACCTCTAAGAATTTTTCACAGGCAAAGCCTTCTGTTGTTTTAATATTTCGGTCAAAGCGAGCCAAAGCTGCCATCAATTTTTATCCTGTAAATAAGTTTTATTAAATGAGTGTCAGACTTCATTATAAATTATGACTGATGCAAGGCAGTCATAGAATTAAGCAGTAATTATATACCTGTAGAACAGGTTTCATAACCACTGAGCTACTGACCAAGTTAATAAACATCGTAAATATATTTTCTTCATTACAGGTCTATATTAAAACAAATACTTTTGACACTTAAAGTACTATTAATTCTGCTTAACTATAAGGATTACTTTACAGTATTAAAACTCTCTAAAAGCACAGAAGTGTTTTTTCCTGTACTATTAATGACAAGACTTAAGGCAAAGATTACAATCAGTTATTCTTCAACTTGATTTGACTGAAACTCCCTTCCTATTAAAAAAAAAACCCAAGCAGAAAGAACAATAAAGGTCCTACTAACAGAAAATTCCTGAAAGCAAAGACCAAACTGGGGACTGCAGAAGCACTTTGTGGGCCCCTGGTTGCAATCCCTACTTAAAAAAATTACAGGTTGAGGGACTTTCTCATTGTTGAGTAGAGTATCTGGCAGAGCAAGCAATAAAACCCAGATTTCTTGGCTTTATCCTTTCCCTGCTGGTATCACGATTGTCTGGGAGTCTTCCAAACACTAATTATGTTTCAGCTCACTTCAGTAGAGCAGCAGAATAAATAATTTCCGTTTTCACAAGCAAAAAAGAGAGCCTCAGAGGTAAAATTAATTGCTCAAAGCAATCTAGTATCTCAGAAGTTGTCAGGCTCAGAGAAAGATTCTCCTAATTGCGCACCATACCATGCTGCTGACCATCACCTAAAGTCTCTGCCAAGATGAAGGAGTCTATAAAGATTACTCAGAAACCAGATTTTGCCTTAGATCAGTGGTTTTCACTTTTTTTTTGTCAGCCTGTGGATCCCCAGATGTTTCCCCTGCAGTAACACAGGCTTCCAAAAGCGGGTTCAAGTCTTCACCACCCATTAGAGGTAGACCACAGATCCCCAGGAGTCCATGGACCACAAGTTAAAAACACCACTTTGGATAAAAACAGAAAACACCAAGCATGGTTAAAACCAATGAAAATATGCTCATGGCGTGGAGAAGTCTTACCTTGTCGTGTTCATCGATAGAGCTCAGAATAACCTGAGCAGCATCCTTGGCAATCTGAAGCTGCGTCTCCGTGACCGAGGCCCCATGGTCCACAATGACAACGATATGCTTGGACTGAGGTCGAACAGTAGAAACGTAGACAGGCCTGAAGGAGAACAAAACCCAAACCACTGTCTTGATCATCTTGTTTATGAGTGAAAATTGTTGAGAATTCAAAACAATGAGTTATAACGGGAATTTCTGCCTTTATAGAATCACAGAGTGGTTTGGGTGGGAAGGGACCTTAAAGATGACCCAGCTCCAACCCCCTGCCCTGGGCAGGGACACCTCCCACCACTCCAGGTTGCTCCAAGCCCCCTCCAACCTGGCCTTGAACCCCTCCAGGGATGGGGCAGCCACAGCGTCTCTGGGCAAGGGAAACTTTGACTAGGAAAGATGAGCAGAGAATCTGAACATACAGAAAAGGTCCTCGCTTTCCCTCTCCTTTCAATTTTTTTTAACCAAAATCAGGTGTTGGATCCTTCTCCCTCTATCACAGCAACCGCTTTCAGTTAGGAATTAACCATTCTGCTTACAGAGCAGCAGTGTTTGGGATGACTGCAGCAGCTCACATCAAGTTCTGGATTAAGCATTTGACAAGCAAGAAGTGCCTGATGATAAATGCTGGGTGCTGGGAACCTTACTCACAGGCAATAGCGGGTATTTGCTGGTTACGGGACAAGTAAAAACCTGTGCAACTGCGTGGAGTTGCATTAGCATAAGGTGTTGGGTTTATTGTAACACGGGAAGGCTTCTGGCCAACAAAGGGTTTTCTCCTGGGGCCCGGGGATGCGTTTTCACACGGGTCATGCTCCACAACCCCTTGGATCTGTGCAGTTTTAAACCCCGTGGCCAATTGGAGCTAACTCTGGTGAAGGCTCTTGGTGCTGCCTTGTGTCTATTCCTGCTAACATCAAAAAAAGCCGTGCTCAGATCCAGCCCAATATTGTGAGAGACATGAGAAAGATCTCCCAAGCTCTCGCGCCAAGGTTTCAACCTGGAACAAATTAGGAAAATCTTCAGCAAGGAGGAAGAATTAGAAAAAGGACAGGACTCTCTTCCCTCTTTAGTCCAGACCCAAAACTAGTTAGAGTCAAGTGAGCGGTTTATGATGTAAATTTTATTATATCAAAGGCAGCCAGAGAAATCTTATTAAGAGTAAAGGAAATGCAAAAGATTTTAGACAAGGCACTGCAATAAACAACTGGCACAAATCAGTTCTTAATTGTAAAACAGCCTGCAGCTCTACACTGGTATTAATACCTAGAACTTAAATAGGGCCTTTGATCTTCAAAGCACTTAAGTATTAACTAATTAATCCATCCAAACTACTCTCTGAAGTAAATACTAGCTAAAAGACATCCCTTATTTAGCCGTGGAGAAACTGTGAGCAAGACGTAGCGATTTGGATGAAATCGCCAATGGTTTTAGTGTCAAAATTCTGATCAAGAACTGGGGTACCCCTGGCTCTCACATCTTCAGACCTCACCTTTCCAAGACCACAGAGAACTTCATCAAGCCCATACGCTTCAAGCTTTGATGACACACAGAAGATAACATCTGTAAACATTTGATTGCTCAACAGGGACAGGGAACCAAAACACTTTTTGGTCTCTGCACTGGGCTACTACCCTGGTTTCAGCTGGGACAAAGTTCATTTTCTTTCTATTGGTGGCTGTGTTTCAGATTTGGTATGAAAGGAATGTCAATAATATGTATTGTTTTAGTTGTTGCCAAGGACTTTTTTCCCACAGAAGCTGAGAAGAAGCCTATTGAGAACAATGGACTGGCCAATGGAATATTCTGTACCATAGACGTCATGCCCAGTATATAAGTGGGATTAGCTGTGGGGTGTGTATCACCTCACGCTCGGGATGGTGCCGGTTCACCAGGTGGTGAGAGCGACTCCTGTCATCATTATTAATATTACTTTTGTTATTTTCCTTTTCTAATATTGTTCTATTAAACTGTCTTTATCTCAACAAACAAGATTTTTTTCCTTTCCTCTCCTTTTCTCCCTCTTTTCTCTCCCCTTCTTGGCGAGTCCCATAATAATGACAGCAAAAGCCAGGGGAAAACATACTGCACTGCCACTGCTCTGCTTCCTGCCTCCACAACAGGAATATTCCCCTCAGCAAAAATCCCACATCACCATTTTATCCTTTTTTCTACAGTTTTCTTGGTAGAAAGTAAGAGTTTCCACTGCTATCCACAATGTGCCACCTGAACCTTGGGTGGAGACTGGAAAGATGCTCCTACCCATGCCCTTTGCAGTCTCCCATCCTTCCACCCCCCTCCCCAGAGCGATTCACCTGCCAAATCAGTAGAATACACATTCACTATTTTATTAGTGAGAGTGAAGTATGAGTCAAATACAAGTCAAATTTTGCCTATGGGCTGACCTACAATTTACAAGTTACTGCTTATTTACATCTTATTTGATTTGAGAGAGGTGAGGAACCTGTATGTAATTTCCTTTTACTTCAAAAGTTTCCTAAATGTGAAAACTGGTGCTTTAAAAAACAAACCTAAGAAAACCCAAGGGGCCCCATTAAAAGTTACTCGTGAACGTTGTCGCCTTGGCAAAGTGTAATGCTGAAATGAAACCAGTGCTCAAGGAATCCAATTTTAGGGCTTTGCCCACTGGATGGTAAGGAGACACATCCTACCTGCTGCGGTGCTCGTAGCTGCCTTTGCACCGGAACTTGTGGGCTGGGAAAACGGTGAAAATGCCTTCTTCCGAGCTGAAATACTGCCATTTAATTCCTGGGTTAGACTTCAGATTATCAGCAAGAACTGCAGGTTGGAGAGAAAAAATAAGAAATAGAGTTGAGTTACAAAGGGAGGTCAAATTTGGGAGGTTTGTTTATTCAAGACCTCTCTCATATGCCCTTGGAGAAGAATAACCTGGGTCCCAACACCAACTATAAGTCGCTCTATTTAAGGACCGATAGAGCTTCACGTCTGATTTGCAAACAGTTAAAGGCTTTTGGAAACTTAACACTTGACTTGACAGATTTTGTTTAATATGTGATGACAATTCCTGAATCTCTGAAGTGGGGCCTAAGACACCAAGACAGGAGCAAGGAAGGAAGAGATTAAGGCAATTATATATAATATGCATACATCCATTTACATGTGGTGATCAACACATTGTCCACATGGAGTTTTCATAAAGAAAAAACCCTAAAGTTAAAAAAAAATTGTGTGTTCTTTACACCAAAATATTAAGTAAGTTTGCTGCTTACAGCCCTGTAAACCAATCTGTTCACATTGCCTATTCTGACACCTGTTTAAAAATATCTACGTGAACATTTAGTAAAAATAGTTTTACATACAAATGTGGGGCAAGGAAAAACTCACTGTATAGAAATAGTTAAAAAGGTTAAAAAAAAAAGGGGAGAATCTTTCTTCTTTGTCCATCGTGTTGTGATGTTTGTGTAAGGGTATATAGGTACAGCTCCCACTCCTGGGATTCAAGAATTTCTCCAAGTTTCTCATTATCCCTGTGCCATAATTAGCAAGGCCATGGGCCCCTCAAGTACTCCTTGTTAGGAGAAATAGCAGCTTTTCAGGGAAAACACAGCCCTTTCCCTCAAAGGGTTATGCAGTGGTCACACACCCCAAGCACTGCTTGGTGGGTGGTGGCTCCATGCTGGTTCCACCCATTCTCACCAGGGGCATCTCCCTCAGGTAGGTTCACGTTTTTGAGCTCATAAAATTCTGGCAGAATGATAATAACAGTCCTCAGCAGCTACAGAGCAACTGTCCTCCAAGTCACCCAGAAGCTCCTCTCTGGCAGGTAATTATTAGTAGCTCATTGCATGGCCAAAAAGTGAAGAACAAAGAAGGTAAATGACATGTTCCCAAGCCGTGTAGTCAAGCAGGAACCGAGGTCAGAATATACCCACGGGGCACAGATCCCAAACCCTCCTGTAGTTTATAGACCACACTCATTCTGTTCAAAATATACTTGCTTTCCTGTTAAAATAATCTTTAAGGAAGCGCTACTTAACACACACAACTCAAAAGCTATAGCTTAGCAATATTAACAAAACTGACTACATATATATATAAATATATATCTAGTATTTTCTTGCAATTTCTCCTTTCATGTTCTTTGATTACAAAACCTGCCAGAACAAGCTGTGATTTAGCTTCACCTTCAGCTGAGGCATCTCCCTTCCGATTGACACCGAAAATAGTTTCATCTCCTGAATCTCGGTCGTTATCAAAATATTTGATATATGCCAATATTTGGGTTGGAAATGACTGCAAGGCACATCTCAGCCCCCAGGCAGACATCCTACGACAAAATACCCACGTCCAGTAACAGTTGGAGTTCAACGTCCTCAACAGTTTAGCACTTTCTCGAGTTTCCCAGACTGGCTGCGCCGCAATGTTCTCTCCACATTCAGCTCAGCGTAATTACCCTGTAAAAACCACAATCTTGGGTTTTTCTCCCCCTCCGCCTTTTGCCACTGGTTTGTTTTTTTGTTTTCTTTATATATTTCCACAGTGTCTGAAAGTGCTGGTGGAAATGCTGGTTGCACCATTCTGGATTCTGTGCACAGATGCAGCTTTGCTCCACTGCGGATTTGAAGAATTTGGTGTCTCAACAGGCAAGATGAGGAGGTGGAGGGAGGAAGAAACAAGAGCAAGACATGAAATGGTTGATGTGGGGTTTCCCTGTGGGTTAATGGCTGAGTTGGGGGCCAGAACTACACTCTGCTCACACCTCTCACTTTCTCCTCCTCCAAAAAATACCAATTCACCCCCAACAAGGCCACCGAAGCTCCTTTCTCCCTGGTACATCACCTCCAACCTGGTTTTTCTTATACAAATTATGAAGTATTTTGTATTACTGAGTATATGTCATGATTTTGCTCTTCTAAAATGAGCATCACCACTAAACAAACACCCAGCCTTGATAATCACGCTACTTGGGAGAGGAAACCAAGAGTCCAGATCTTCTAAAGGCAGAAATCTTAGTGGGATGCCTTAACTCCAGACACAAACTGGGGGTATAAATGGCCACCTGGGAGTGGCATTGCCAAGTCACACCGAAACCTCTGTCCCCTCCACTCCCAATGCAGCACTGTCTGACCCCAAATTCTGCTGCAGACAAAGTCAGAAAGCATTAACAGGAGAGTATTTGAAACGATCATTCTCTCCAATTATAAATATCTCACAAGGCAAAAAGGACTTTTAGAAAGAAAGCCTTATGTGATAGAGTTTATAAAACTTCAAAGGGAATGCGATATGATAACACTTAGCACTTCTAGATACCACTTTACATCTTCAAAGCGTAGCCAAATCATTAACTAATTAATCTTCAAAGAACAGCACAAACAGTCAGTGAAAAAAAAAAAAGGAACTACTGAACATAATTGCTCATTATAAGAGAGTTTCTTTCAGTCCTCCTCTTAGCATGACATTCATTGAGCCGCAGACAGCACGGTCCTCACTCCGCAAAAAAAGGAAAGTTTCATTTTGTGTGCAACACCCAGACTGCAGCTCTTCTCGGACAAGTACCTCCATTAAAAATCATCATCATGAAGATACTTCAGTGTTCCCCACAAACACCAGGAGAAAGCAAACGTGTTTCTTTTATAAGTAAAGACATTCTTTAACTCTCCAGATCTGCAAATCTGATCCAGGATTTTCTGAGTCAAACTGTATTCTGAGCCGGGCGTTTTCACCAGAAATAAAAGCCCCGCAGCTCGAACCCAATTAAAATTCTGCTGATGGCACGAGCCAGGAGGGAGCCCAGCTCCATCCTAGGGAGCTCTTTTGACTCTGAAGGGCAAAGAAGTAAGAAAAACCTTTCATTTTAAGGAATGAGACCAACTTCCTTGATTAAAATGATTTGGAAGGGGGGGTATTAACTCATCTGCTCAAATACTTCCCAACTATTTAAACCCACCTGAGCTATCAAAGTATAAGCAACGTAAGGAACGTGACCAAGTTACTCCACATTTTAAATCATCAGCACCTTGAGTAAGGCACAGACAAAATTCACTGTGCAGCTTGGTACCGTCTCTGCACGTTGCTGGGGAGCAGCACTTTGCTAAAGCTGCCTGACTCCAAACAGGCATTTCGGCACTTTGAAGGATGAGGAGAGATTTACTGGTTCCTTGCTTATTAAAAAAGAAAAAAAAACACCTCTGAATCTTGATAACATAATGCACTGGGCTCTGGGTAAGATTTTGTTGTCTAATAAATAAAGGACTATTCATACCAGCCAAGACAGATCTCTTAATCTAACTAACCAAAGGCTGTGACTCCATCTGAAGAATAAAGCCTCTCTCCTTATCTGTTTTGTAGTAATGGCTAAAAGTAATCCAAATGGAAAACTCCAGCCAAGATAAAACAAAACCTTTTCAAGACATTAAAAAAAAAAGTCATCTAGTATCAAGAAAAAAAAAGGCAAATCATTATTGTTAAGGGTTGAGAAGAGAGAAGTATATCTTTTTTCTTCCTATTTTTCCCAAGATTAATGTGGGGTTTTTTCTCTTTCTATTATAAAAATTCAATAGAAAACTGCAAAAAAAAGCGCATTCTTTATTTTTGAAGGTTCCTTGAGCTCCATCACCCTCCTCAGCCCGTTGCTCAGAGCAGAAGCCGAAGGTGCCGTCTGCGCCCAGGGCTCTCCCGGGCTCCGCTCCCGTGGCTCGTCCGGAGTCTGCGGTGCAAATTCCACTCCCTTCCAACACCTCCCACCTCACCACTTGGATCCCGCTTTCTTATGCTGGGCACAGGGCACGCCAAGAGTAACATTTCAAGAGTTGAGATTCGAGGGCAAACACAGCAGAGTTTAAATTTATGTTTTGCTGAGAGCTTTTTATAGGGCGGATTACTTAAACTGCAAAACTCGGGCGGGAAAAGAGAGATACTCACGGGATATGTTTATTTTTTTTTATATTAAGAATGAAACGACCAACCCGTTTGGGAAGAGGACCTGGCTGATGGACAGGCCAGGCTGGCTTTAGAAACTGTAGAAGAAACTGGAGAAGAGTAGGGGAGGTCCCACTGTTGGACTTCCAAACCCTTTCTCAGGAGGCTGACGCTCTTGGGGACCCCCCCAATGTGCTGCACCCAGTGGGAAAGCCTGTATAATGTGATTTTTGGGAAGCTTCCCATCCTCCCTGAAAGTCTAAATGAGCAAAGCGAGGCAGGAGAGAAAATACACCATCAAAATAGCCAGATGTACTAATAACTCTCAAGCTTTTTAGCGTGGAAAAGTAATTCAGGTTGAGGTAGAGTCTGAATCCAAAGTGCGACAGCGATTCCTCACTAGTGCTACGTGAGAACACTTACAAGAGAAGTAAGAAAAATATGACATTAGAGGAATTTCTTTCTTGTTTGATCTTTATCCTCTTTCAAAGGCGGTTTTAGTTCAGAGTAATGAATACACATACATAGATCTACTGAGAAACAGCTCCTCTGCAGACCAAGTGCTCTGTCCTAAACGCAAGTGGTTTCACAGAACTAGGTCACTGCAGAAATAAGAAAAAATTAAGAGTTTCAAGAGACAGATGACACTAAGTAAGTACTTTTAAGAACTAATTCTAACCTGACAGCCATCTCCACAGCTGTCAGGATGCTGGTGCGCTGACAGCATTCCATCCTTCTGACCCAAACTGCTCCCTGCTCTGTTTATATCCCCTGTCTGTCTCAAGCCAGCTATTGTCTTAGACATGGATTCCTTTGGGCAGAGACTGCTTTTTTGGCACAACAGGTCATGGCCCATGACTGCATAAGCAAGCACTAGAGATACCACCACCACAATACCCTCCATCCGCAAAACAAACTCCCGGCCTCCTGCCCTTGAGCCTTCCCACATCCAGTTCATTCCAAACCCCAAGTAATTCTGCGGTGATCCAGGGATGCTGCTCTGGATGTGGGCGATGTCCAGCTCCACTCCAGTGTTATTCTGCTCAACCAGCCCAGCAGCAACCCCTCCCTGAAGCCACACCAGTGTCCTGTTCCGTGGCCGGGGTGGTGGAGCTCATGTGGTTTTGATGTTCCCAGCTGAGAAGCAGGGAAGGGAAGGTGGGAACCGTCACCTCACAGACTTTCAAACACCTTTGCACAACACATCCAGGACTAAGGGTATTCCTTGTAGCTTAATTCCCTATTTCTCCAGGTGTGTACCCACTACCAACTTTTGTTTCTCAGATAAACCTCTTTCCACCTCATTTTTCTGCATCAATCCACTCTCTCCACTCCATTTCTCTCCTAGAGGCGTTTTCTCACTAATAAAAAAGCCTCCCCCCAAAGGCTGCGTTTCTGAGAGCTGCTGACAGGGAGGCCTGAGGAGAGTCTGCTGTCAATAAATCCTGAAGCACTTCCCCCTTCTTACGATCACTCCAATTCCCTCTTCTCTTCTGCTGCCCTTTTCTGCCAATGCCACTTTTTGAAGCTGCTCCTTTCATCAGGGAGCTTTCAAGCCGGAGGCAAGGGAAGAGGAGACGCTCCAGTCTCACCGCCGAGCCAGGGCAGCAAGAAGCTTGAACACGTGCTCGCTTTGTTTCTGTGAGAATTCAAACCGGGCATTTAAAAAATATTATTTGTCTTCCAGCACTCAAGGAGGAGGAATACTTCTTTAATACTTTTTTATACATGCATTCTACTTAAATAAAAAAAAAAAAAGTGATTCATTTAATGCTTTGCTTTTATATCAGTGAGAGAAAACTTACTTTCAATAATTATTTTGATTAATCAAGAATTGCATGTGATTTTCAAAATTATTTTAGTAAGTTTCTTGTTTGGGATTGTGGTGGTTTTTTTTAATAGAGATAGCTCATGAGCAAAACAAAGCCCAGCGAAGCACAGTAAGTGAACAAAGACTGCCTGTCTTTAGGATGGAAAATGCTACACAAATTATGGTGATGAGACACATGTCAGGAAATTAGCTTGTCTGGCCAGCACCTGCAGTCAAGATGTGGTATATAATGGATGGGATGGAAAGGAACCTATGGGGACTGCTCGTTTTGCTTTTGGCTTTTATTTTTTTCTTTTTAGATTTCATTAAGATAGCAATTAACCAGAAACAATGCAAAGCTCTAAGAAGGGACACATAAGAGAGGCTACTCAGAAATTTGGGGTTCTTTCATGCTGTTTGTTGAAAGATATGCAAACGTTCAGTGCATGGTGAAGGTGGGATGGTGGGTCTGCCACTTCATCAGTCAAGTTAAAAAAATAAATCAGTATTTTATTCCAAAAGACGCTTGAGAATTAAAATTAAACCCCCACATTATCTCAAGTCTGCATCATTTGTCAAAAAAAAACAAACCCAAACACAAAAACCTTATGTTAAACGAAATTCAAAGCCTACAGTGTTCTCTAATTTAGAGCATCACAAAAAGTTGAAAACCAAGATGGAACAGCCAGAAAAAACTATGATTAAAAAACCTGAAATCTATATATTATTTCAAATCCACCAGGATGCAAAAAAAAAAAAAGAAAACCTTACTGCACTGGAGGACCAAAAGCTGAATTTTTCAAGGATAAGCCGTATGTATTTTGGTTCTAAGCATATTTCTAGCTCTTTAAGTGTGTCAGGCAAACGCACTGACTGTCAAGATGGAAATGCCCTGACAAGACAAAGAAAGGAAATATTTTAGGATGTCCTTATATTTCGTAGCTTTTGCATATCGCTGCAAACGCAGCCTCACATTAGCTGAACTCAGCCCAGAAGATCAGAGAAACTTCTTTGTGTGGCCCCTTCAGCAGCTGACACTACTGATGCCAAAGCAGACAGGCCTAGGAAGAAAAATGCCTTGGAAAAAGCAATAAAAAGAAATAAAAAGTGCATAAACCACAACAAAATTATCCATGGTAGGCTGGAATAAAATCTTCATGACATTTTTATAAAGTACTTAGACTAAAGGCATTACTTTAGGTATCATCTTTCAATCATGAAATCTCAAATTAAGAGCAGTGTGACAGTTCCAAGGAGAAATAAAAGCTTGTTGCTATGGCAATCGATGCTAATTCTCTATGCCAAGGAAATGTTAAAGTCTAATGGGAAAAAAACAGCCCTACAACAGAAGAAAAATATCCCAAACTATACTACTTACCAGAATTTAAGTCCCGTCCAGGATTGAAGGCTCTGCTGTTGACAGTGGTAGACAGTCTGTCGCAGCTGATAGTTCTAGAAACGTTGGTGTTAAAATTTCCATCGAATCTGAAATGACAACAGCAGGATCAGGAATCTACCACCACCTGTCAAACCTACACAGCATTTACAACAAAAATGCATCTTTTTGCAATTTCAATAATTGTTCTGGAAACTCCAACTCTCTACGTATTTTAAGGGTCCAAGAAAAATTGTGAAACCCCAAACTAGGGGAGGTCATCATGGCTGGATTGCATCTGCTCTCTACAACGATATGTGGCATTCTCCTTCACAATATTCCTTGAAAGATGGGATTATAAGAGAGTGCTCCAGCTTGGGAAATGTGCATAGCATCCAGACGTGCCATCAGAAGTGTTTCCTCCTGTTGTCAAACCAAACTTTTTCTTGCTCAAGACTCTTTCCCCAGGACTATTGTTTCATCTTTCACTTTGAAAAGGTTTATTCCAGCATCTTGCACGAAGAAGATGTCCTCTTTGTGTCTTTACGAAAAAGATCTAAAAAGGTAACAGCAAACCTGTTTGCTGTACCCAAATTTGCATTCAAACAGTGGAAGGAACTTGAGGTTCTGTGACATTTTGGTTAGGTTAAATAATTCAAATACATTCATAACTCTAATGCAAAAGGTGTTCTAGTGCATAGATCTAAAGACAATTAAATAATATAATTAAACCAATGCCTTAAGAAAATTTGAATAAAAAGGGGTTTAAAGGGTTATAAATAACTGGAAACAGTTCTGAAGCTTTCAAGGACTTCAATGCAGTTTTGTATCATTTACACAGGCCAATTTTATTTCTTAACATTTTCGTGACCTTGAACATTTTGATGACATTTGACTTATGGTGTGATTTTTCTAGTACTTCAAAAAGCTATTTACTTCCTATCAAAGAATTTTTGTACTGTCAACCTGTCCCAAAGAAATGGCAATAAACCACAAGCGAGGGCTCTGTAACATCCCCCTGTGGATGAAGAGCCTTGACCTGCCTTTCTGGCATGAAAGCTCATGGGAAGCAAGTTTTGGAGAGAAACTGGGCAGAGCAGGGGTTTACTCGATACTGTCCAGGCTAAACCAGGAAATTACACCCCCAAAAAGCTATATCAAAAGATACCAACCAATTTAACTAATATTAACAACACATCAATCACTGGCTTAGATCTATGGACCACCCTCCCAGTGCCATTCTAATCACAGAATGATAAGGGGTTGGAAGGGGCCTCTGGAGATCATCTCCTCCAACCCCCTGCCAGAGCAGGGTCACCCAGAGCAGGTCCCACAGGAACGTGTCCAGGGGGCGTTTGAATGTCTCCAGAGAAGGAGACTCCACCACCTCTCTGGGCAGCCTCTGCCAGGGCTCTGCCACCCTCAAAGTGAAGAAGTTCCTCCTCATGTTTAGATGGAACTTCTTATGTTCAAGTTTGTGCCCGTTCCCTTTTGTCCTGTCCCTGGGCACCACTGAAAAAAGACTGGCCCCATCCTCCTGACACCCACCCTTTAAGTATTTAGAGGCGTTGATCAGATCCCCCCTCAGTCTTCTCTTCTCCAGAGTAAAAAGACCCAAGTTCCTCAGCCTTTCCTCATCACAGAGATGTTCTAGTCCCCTCATCATCTTTGTAGCCTTTTGCTGCACCCTCTCCAACAGTTCCCTCTCCTTGAACTGGGAAGCTTTCCATGCTCCATTCAGCTCAGTGCACACTATATTTGTGCTTAAGGTTCTTTATTTATTTGCTTATTGTCAAATGCACAGAATTGTTTACATTAATGTTACATTTTTTCACCACACACACACACACATACATGTATACACACCAACACACCCACATATATACACTATCACACAGCGGAGGCCTAAAACCTTGCATGATAAACAAGCACCATTCTCCTGGTTGAAGAGTTCAATTAAGAACTTGAAATCCAGTAAATTGTAACTACTTCAACAAACATGGAGCCCAGTAAGAATGGAAAGGCACTGATTTTCTGGTTCTTTCCTTACAGAGCGCTCTCTGTAAGGGCTGGGGTTCGTAGATGCAAACAGACAATAAAACAATGCACTTCTAAATCATCCCCTTAAAACAACAATTAGCAGAAACAAAAACCGCAGACAGATGGAACCGGTTACCGCAAGGAAATTTCAAGTTATGACCACAGGAAGCCAGTCTTTTTAAGCAAACTAAGACTCTCCTAATCCAATATATTTTCTTTCAGCCCGATTCCAAACAATACCATCCTACAGGAGGTGGCTGTGGCAGCCCCAGGCCGGGCAGATGCAGGATTCGCGAGAGCTTCCATCGCTTGGTTTACGGGGTCCTCACACACGGGGCACAGGAAAACCTTCTCTGACTTAGAAGCAGAAAGTAAGAAAAAGGAAGGTATTTGTTGGTAGGCTAAGATCACCACCTCTGTACGTGACTGGATCCACCTTCAGAAATGTTAGCATTACAAAACCAGGCAAATGCTCCTGGGAGGAGCGTGGGGCTCACAACGAGCAGCTCTGCCATTGCCTACACAGGCCAGGAGTTTGCCTTTCTGTTCAGGATTCACCCCAGTACAACCATTGAGGCTGGCTGATTTATCTTTTTTTTATTTTTTTTGCTTAAAGCAGAGATTCAACTTCTGAGAGCACAGCACAGCCTTCTCATGAGTTTGGAAATTCGCCCTTCTAGCATAGAAGTCACTGCCTGAGAACTTACTCCTTAATGATTTTTCTGAATTATAAATAAATAAAATAGCCTTTTATGCAAATGCGTAACAAAACCTCAGACACTGGTTTCTTTGGTCTTAACACCAGATTAAATTTTATGATTCTTGTAGAGTCACAAGAAGTCTCATTTTACATAGAACTTACCAGAACAGAGGGTCTATTTGAAGAAGCTCTAATCGAACTGAATTTCTGAACATGCAAAACGTAATCATTATTGATTACTAGTTGCTTAAGTTTAATACCTTTGCTGCCATGCAGAAATATCAATGAAAACATTGTCTCCTTAAATGTGCATGGCTTAAAATTAGTTGAATCTATATCCATAACCACTACCCGTGTTATTCCTAAAGGAGATGAAGGAGGTTCCCAGGGAACCGCTAGAGTTAATGGAGGCACCAACATTTTTTGATCCCTTCTCAAATTTAGACTTCAGAAAAAAAACCCAAAACCCAAAATAAGGGAGTCATATATATTTGGAAATAATTCACTGACCCCTAGACACTTTAAATTTATGTAGAATTAATGCAGTTTAAACATAGATCTATCAATTTTGGTCAATATTATTAATATATATTAAGTACTGGGGAAAAAATATATATTTGTACGTAGCAGACCTTCTATCATATAAATGCTAACGTACATGGAGAGTGCAAGTTTTTGTGTCAGGGAGTCCCAGAGCAGTCTGTACCCCAATTCTATCTCTTTACCAATATTTTACATCCCTCAGTCTTTTGACACAGTGGCCTTACCGTACACAAACACAAACGTTTAACTCCACTCGGCCTCTTCCGTCCCCACCTCACACACGTAATTATGAACTTGCTCGTCACTGGAGCATCTTTAATTGTGGTGACTGCTCAACACATCAATGCCACTCAGTGAAAAAACACTGTCTGCAGCAGGAACAGGACCAGGCAGCTGGTCCAAGCACTCCTTGCTCTACAAAAATTATGGTGGGTTCCTTATTGGACCCAGATGTTTGGAGTTTTTTGGTATTTTATCCAAAACAGCATAGTCAACAGCACTCCATGGGTGCTGGTGCTTTGATTCAAGGCTCAGATGAGGCAAAAAGGTTTCAATGACCTTCTGCATTGTCCCCGCTCTTCACAGCGGAGAGAAATGGATGGACAGACAGACGGAAAGGTCTCCTGTCCTCCTGATGGGACCCCATGCCCATGAGGCTGTAAGATCAAGAAGGGATGCTGTGTCAGACACCAAAAGCAGCCAAACTGTGGAGCTCTGCATGGGCTCATCCGCTCTGACGGGAGCTGCTTGGTGAAATTATTGGCAAGCTGCTCTTGGAAAATTCCCCAAAGTCCTCTCCATTGAGGAAAAGACTTGACATTTCACAGGAACATCATTCTTGGATCAAGGCTGTGGCTTTTCCTATCCCCATTAAAATGTAACCACTTCAAAAAATCACAGCTTCTACCAAGCAAGCAAAAATGTTGTTGATTTTTCTGTTGGCTAAAGACTCTCCAGATTAAGATTGATTGATAAGGGATGGGTTTTGCAAAAACCATGTTTATCTTTGGGCAAAACCAGATGGAGAAGAGCTAGAGACTGCAAATTAAACATCTCCACGCTAAAGAAATATTTCCTAGGAATACTAAAGAACAAGCTCTTAGGGAAAGATAATGACTTTTCAGGATGTTAGTTAATTGTCCCATTGCTCCTATCAAAATCTATTAGTGATGGCAACAGGATACCTTGTTAGCAGCTAACATTATTCATGTCTGAGAACACAGGCAGTAAATGCTGGGGTTTAATTCCAAATCATCTGGAATCTTCCTCTCGATTTTATTTTATGCCAAAAGTCACCGCTCACACTCACTCCAAGTGACAAGTGCATCCTGACACGTGGCTCTCAGACCACGACTGGCTTTAAATTCCCTGGCGGCGAAGCTGTACGTATCTTGATTCATACTGTTGAGAGTGTTGCTACATCACTTCTCAGAACGCACAAAGCTGCCAAACTGACTTTCAGGTCTCTCAGTCACGAGAGATATTAACAGGGGGGTTACAGCAGATGAATCCTGCCTTCTAAGAAGGCAAAAATAAAGTTCTCGCCCTCAACCTCCCCACCATGGGTGCTCCTGCAGCCCCAAACCCAGCCCCATGGGCCAAGCGGATCAGCGTTTTGGCTATAAACACCTCCTTTACGTTGCACTTTCTCTGTTGAGGCACTTGATGCAAAAAAATCAACAAATTCCCTCGGCTTTTCTCGGTATGCAAGTTTTTTTTTCTGTTACCCATCAGGAAAATGAAGACCTAGATGCTGAAATAATCTGCAGCAGAGCTGGAAAAGGAAAGCAAGAAATTACTGCAGCCCAGCCCTCCCTTCCTTTCTCCTGCTAGAGCAGCCAAGGAGCAAAAAGAGAATACAGTTAATGGGATGGGAAAACAATATAAATAAAATATGCAGAAGAACAATTGCTTTAAACTCCATAAATTAAAGACCAGCCCTCAGACAGACCTGTCATCCTAGAAAAAAGGAGTGGTCCAGACTGAACTATGTGGGGTACCTACCTCATATCTCTTTTCGGGTGCAGTTTGCCTTAAAACTGACTTTTTGCACCTTGCAATGGAGGGTATTTTTAAAGCATGACTGGTGCCATGATACAAGGACCTTGAGAAGAGACCAGGTCCCATGGCAAATGTACGGCCTCATAAAACCAAGAACAGAAACCAGACAAATTTATATTTTGCAATCATTTTAATGACATTGGAAAATTTCCCATGTGCTTCTTCTGGGTCCCTCCAAGTCGTTGCAATTAAGAGTGAGCTATTAACTTATTTGGCAACCTCTACCATTAAAGTAACAATTAAAACTAAAGCCTCAACCCTGCCGTGTGGCATTTACAGTAAATGCTTATATTCTTGGCTGCAATCACTGGTTTTACCTTTCCTATGACGTATTTATACCTTCCACGTTTTCAACACCAGTTTCATCTCTTCCCACCCCTTCTTTTTGAGGAAGTTAAAAAAACAGAAACTTTAACATTTTAGATTTGCAGACAAGCATCCCCCACCGCCCCTTCTCTGCACAAAGGTGACTTCATTTTTACCAGTGCCTCCCACTTTTGCCAGCAGCAAGACCAGGAGGTGGCCAGTAACTGCGATGGCCGGTCAAGTTCTCCGCTGAGATTTGGCCCCAGGTGTCCTAGGTGGTACCACCACAGCCAAAACTTCGGAAGTCCTCCAAAATCCTTACCAGAAAAACAGGCCAAAATCTGGATTTAGACGTAATTAGGTTTTGTACTTCCTTAAAGGAGAGGAAAAGGCATTGGCTGAAATTCAGTTTCAAGACGGGCCCGCTCCCCCCATCCCCCTTTTCCCTCTAAAAAGCCCTTGCTTCTGGATTCACTTTAATGAAACAACCGATCGAAGCGGCATCCCGAGGGAGCAAACAGAGCCGCGACTCCCACTTTGATCTCTTCCCCACGGAGAAACGCGCTCCCTGCCCAGCCTGCAAGATGTTCAGTTGATTGACGGCCGCTCTGATGTGCAAAACTGCTTTGAACTTCAGACATTAAATTCCCATCAGGGCTGCGCTCATTTTTATTCTCCTTCAACAGGATTTACAAGCAGGAGATCAGCAAGTGGAGGAGATAAAATAAATTTGCAGCGGCTTTGAATCTTACATCAAAACGGGGCTCGAGTGAGCTCCAATTGGATTTTGTTCGGCCTGAATTTCCAGTGTAAATCAACCTCTTTTGTACAGTTCCAGTTTAGGGGGGAAAATGAGGGAGCCGCGTATAAAAATGACTCTTGAGGCGTTCTCATTGTTTTAAGGCTCATTTTTGTCCTTCCCTTTCCGTCCATGTGAATTTCGAGTTGATTTTAGTATGCAAATGAAATTACATAAGTTCAATGAAAATTCAGGATTTCCTTTGAAATTCACTACCAGGCCTGTTTTCTTGATGGCAAAGCCGGATTATCGCTCATACTTTACATACTTAAATGTAAGTTTCCCACTGCACCCAAACAGAACGCTGGAAAACAATGTTTTTTATTAATAAATTCTACCAAAAAAAAGCAGCTACTGCCTGATTCAGTTAACAAGCTTCTTCTGGCAAGGCACAGAAGTTGTTCCAATTATTTCAACCGCTGCTTGAAGGAGTCAAAGTACCCTTGCTCTCAGATGTAAAGGAAGCGTATTATTGGAAGGAGGACTGAAACCCAGTAACACAAACTATCCCCAAACCCACTTTTTCATGAGAAACTCAGCCACATTTATGAGGTAAAAGCAACAGTCCAAGAGAGCAATTTCCTAAATACCTGCTACAATTTATGGACAACTCAAGGTGATGCCAAGACCAGCACTATGCACATCCCTACGTTTTCTAGAAACCCACAAGCATTACTGTAGCCTGATACTCTGCAAGAACAGCAAATAAATCTTAAATTTCATTTATTGTGGCCCACCCAGTTCTCCTTTGGAAGTGCAGCTCTTCAGATACTGTGGACACTGAATGGGATTCCCGTTATCTCCCACTTAGCTGCTGGGAGTGGAAAGATAAACACAGAAAGAGCCGCGATAAAATTGAACTGCATTAGCAAATATTTAACCATCTGTTTAAAAAACAAAAAAACCCAGACCACTTCTGAAGGCGCTATCACAGTCAGGGAGTAAATGATTTTCAAAAATAGGTTTGTAAACTCACTTATGCAAAACAGCTCTATTAATGTTTGTAACGCAACGCTGCCAAGTGCTATGTTTTACCAACAGATATTTCTCCATTCCATCTCCTTTCACAAATTTAGATAAATGCATTCCCTGAGCTCTTATCAGCATGGGTAAATAAAGAACAAAAATAGATTTCCAGCTGCCTTGAAACATATATAGATATATATTATATAGATATTAGGGTAGATCTCAGGAAGAAGCTTCCTGTGAGGGTGGTGAGAGCCTGGCCCAGGTTGGCCAGAGAAGCTGTGGCTGCCCCATCCCTGGAGGGGTTCAAGGCCAGGTTGGAGGGGGCTTGGAGCAACCTGGGCTGGTGGGAGGTGTCCCTGCCCAGGGCAGGGGGTGGCACTGGGGGGGCTTTAAGGTCCCTTCCAACCCAAACCATTCAATGATTCTATGATCTGCGAGCAGCAGAAGCAAGAGCATTAATGAATGACAATGCGCCTCTAAACATATGGTTTTTGGAGACATGTGACAACCTTCCATAAAAGCCAGCAGTGAAATTCATTTCAGTCCTCCAGGCCAGAAGCACAGAGAAAGAGGGATGTTTCCACCAGCACACATGTGTATTCATGTCCCATCTGCAGGTTGCATCATGCGGCATCACCTTCCTGACACTGCAACTCTGCCCTTCCCTCCCCGCTCAGTCCCAGTCGCAGGGAACTCAAGGAAACCATTTTCCACCTTCTCTCACAGACACAACGAGGACGTGAAATGCTGCAGCACAGCACAGTCTTAAAACTGGGCAAGAGCAGAGATTGGGTTAGGGAAGATTTCTTGTCCCCCTTTAAAAGCATTGTCGCTATTTTTTTATTAGAGAAGCTGCACAGGCAGCTGGGTGTTTCCTCACAAATGCACCTGAATAAGAAGTTAGAGCCTTTTTTTATTTTTGGAAGGTGATCTTACTGCAGACAAGCAGGGCTTTGCTATGTCAAGAAAACCACTGGAGCGTACCCTACGGCACCAGTTCTGTAAAGTACATGCTTGCAACTGCATCTTCCCACGTACCTATCGTGTGACTATCACCTTCACCTACCGGGCAAAAGTGGAACTATAGGAAGCTATTTCTGAAAGTTTCCTACAAGAGCCAGCCAGCAGCAATCACAGCTTCTCCTGAAAACGGCATTTTGAATACTCAAATATTACACAAATTATCAGACATATTCTTTCTTTCTGTGTGGAAAGACTTTGATTTTCTTTTATCTGCAAATATTCAACATAAACCACCTATTTGATCTACAAGTTGCCCTCCAGTCCAAGACTATCTCTACAAAGAAAGCTATTATTTCAGTTGTCATTGTCAAGTCCAACCACACAGACTTGAGAAGTTACAACCCCACACAAACCTAATGCTTCCAAAGCTGTTTCCCAAAACTCATTTCTTAAGTCCCTATTTAGACACTTCCCAAGTGACATGTACCCCGTAAATTCCCACTGAAGGTGTGGGGAAGCTGCAGGTGCTCAGAACTTCTGATAAATAAACACTATTCATTCCTTCCCCTGCCCTCCTGCTGACACTGTGCTATAGCCCCTTCTGCACCCCCTGCACATCAGGCCACTTCAGTTACAAGACTTCCCAACAACCTAAGGAGAGCTTTCTCGGGAATGAAGCACCTCGGGCACCACAAACAGGAGACACGGTCTTGTACACAAAGGTATTTATCCTCTTAAGAAGGAAGATACTTTAATTAAAACACTGTCTCGTAAATAACCACCCAATTCCCAATCGTGATAGGGAATGTCTGGAGACAGAATGAACTCTGTTTCTCATGGCTTCTTCAGCAGCTTTTATTGGTGAGGAAACACAAAGCCTTCTTTTTCCAGCAGGGATTTCTTCAAGGATTAGAAGACGCGTGACACTTGACATCCATTTTCCTTATCTCCCATCAGTTTACCCATCCGTTCTGCTAAAAGCCCGGAGCACTTTATCCGTATTAACTGTGTCTGGTTGGAGGGATGCCACGGGCTGCCTCTTCTCAGCTGCTGCGGGTGCTTCCTCGACGTGGCACAGCCCTGGGAAAAGGAGCAAGGCTCCAGGCTCTGACTCCACGGACATAAATATCTCCCAGATGGTCGGGCAGAGATGGGGTCTTCGTACCATCCTCTCCAGAGCTTGTCTGAAAGCTGTGCTCTGTGGTTGCTCTTCTCAACTGTTGTCTCTCCCTCCGTTGCCATCACATTTTTTTCCATTCCCAACCCTTGAGTAAGCAAGAACTGAAAATGCAAACAGCTGCATCTGAAGCAGGGAACAGCAAAAACTAAAGAAAAGCACAAAACCTCTGCTCTGTTGCTCCAGTTTAGCAGTCCACCTCTACTCAGCGGTACCTGCGTATATACTTAAGCCTATGATTAATTTCCATTGACACAAACACATGTTTAAATGCTTTGGTAAACCAGATGAGCACAAGCATATGATTAAATGTTTGTTGAATTAAAAAAAATCCCTTGGAAAAGTCCCTCACCAAAACCACTCAATAGCCACCAACTGTGCTGCCTCATCAAGTTGATTTTGCATATTCTAATTTGTTTATTTTCCCCACTTTCCAAACCAAGGCAGTTCCATTGCACAAACCTACCTTGGTGGGGAGAAAATTACATGATTTTGAGTACTTAGCACTAGTTAGGCCAGTAGCTGTTGGGTACAATACAGCACCCAAAAGCACAGCCAGGCTGTTAATTTGGATTCAGAACGAGTCGCTACGGACTGGAATCAGTCACATGGAAATGTACTCCTCGGGAAACTTTAGGCTCTTCACTGTAAAAGCCAACACCACATAATGGCAATAAAATAAATATTGTTTTCCTTGGCACATCTCACTACTCAACTACACGAGTAATTTAAATGCTATGTTCAGTTTCTACCCCAGTTTGTGCTTTCTTAGTCCTGTTTCCTATCATTTATTTCTACTCCCCAGGTGTGGTATTCTCACAGTTTATCTCAAGTAACACAGCAACTGCCTTCTAAGCCAATGCTCGGCTTTTCAAGATAAACACAAGCAAATACAAGGCCAACCATGGCTAATTTTGTTAATGCTAACAACAAATATAAACTCAATAAAGGCACCAAGCCATTAAAAAACCCTCAAAATAAATCCTCTCTCTCCAGAACAGTTCATCATCTCTACTTTACACAGACAGTGTAAATACCTTCCCACATAATTTTTCCAACACAAACCCCTTCCCAAAGCAGTGTCACTGAGCAAGAGAGCGGTGTCAAAGGCTGATGGAGGAGTCGCCTGACAACATGAAGTGCCCGCATCTAGAAATGTCATTAAGCTTTTAAAGGCTGAACATCGTGTGATAAACAACCTTAAATATTGTGGGACAAGCCATCAAATCTACCTTAAAAATATACCCTGCAGATAACATGCTTCTGACACTGTTCTTGCACCTCATGTTTACTCACATAAAGAGGCCACATGATGAAACACCTCCCTACACCAAGAAGAAGAATACACAGAATTAAGCAGCTGGAACACAAATATTTCACAATCCTCATGAAGGATAGCCCTAAGGACACACATATTTTCAAGGTACAATCTTAAGCAAAGTATCTCCTCAAAACAGCAAATACCACAGACAAATCTGTGCATTTTTCAATGTGACCTCTTCTATAGCATCAGCTAATAAGTGCTCGAAACCAAATTATTCTAATTAGTGTTGCTCTAACTCCAGCACTCTTCTGCCCAACGCTAACATACATTTTTTAAGCATCAAGGATAAGCTGTCACCACCAAAAGCACACCTAACATAACCACGCACAAGTGCATAGCTGGACCAAATTAGTCCAGGAATTAAAGGTGGAAGAGTTCAAGTAAATCAGTAGCCTTCAAAATATGATCCCAGTATCCAGGTGGGCGATGACTGTGTCCTGTGTTTCAAAAACTAATTCCTAAATCCACATTCAAACACTGATACGCGTGTTCCAGTTCCCCCAAATCTGACCACTAAGATAGGTATCTTGACTTTTAGTATTTTCTGTCAAAAATCTCAGTCTATGTATTTGTCTGGAAAACAGAAAAAAAAAAAAGCTACTGGTGGTTTCTGATCAGCCTGCCTGCTCGCCCTTTCCTCCCTTCAGACCAGGCCTAGAAGTGACCAAGGGAGAGAAACTGGGATGCTAACGAGCAAGCAAACTTTTAATTTTTATGGAAAGCTTCTGCTTAAAAAGAAAATGACCTCATCCGGGCATTTCTACTAAAAATGAATCTCCTTCCCAGAGAGGCAGGAGACAAGGACAGGTTTTGAGGCAGCTGTCGACGCCGAGCAGGGGAACGGTGTGAGATGCCCCCCTGGCATTTCAGGAACAACCCCCTCCTGCCCCTGGCAACTGTTTTACTTTCCCCTTTACAGGCTTGTGACAAACATAAGACCTAATAACGCCACCTTAGATATCTACATTAGCTTTTCCCCCCCCAACATTTTTAACCAAAATGGGGAATCTCCCAGAAGAGAGATGCCATAGAGAAGGCAAATGAAAGAGGAGCAGCAGGAGAGGCAGAAGAGGAGAAATGACAACCAAAAAGAGGGCAGAAGCATTTAGACAACTGGGCAATTAAGAAAGCACGGCACCAATAACAACTCTGAAGTTAAGTTTCACAAGAAAAACATGGTTTTACATTCCTTCTTTGTATGACTTGCAGACCATTTCCAAAAGACAGCAGTGTTCTGATAAGCCACCGTTCTTCAACCATAAATACCCAATTGTGCCTTGCTGAAGCACTGTCTGGAAGGTCCCGCAGCCTGGGAAACTGGTAACCACTAAATATTTAATATATCAAGCCAAGTAACTAAATAACAAGAATCATATTCTACAGCCCAAATGAGGAGCTCTGCAAATCGAATATTCACCTCTCTGCTTTGCCAGCTGTGATCTCCTGATCTCCTGGTTGGTTTTTAAACCACTTTGAAGGATCCTTATGCAAGTTCACTGCGGGTAAAGACAATTCTAAAGGACTTCCACCCTAAGTAATTTTGGAGGACACAGATTCATACCACCTATATCAACGCAGCACATACTTTAAGTCTTTATATAAACATCGGTTAATGCCATACTTCAGAAAAGGTGAAGACTGTCATGAAGAGAAGAGCCATCTTATAGTTAAATTTCAGCAAATGTTTTTAATATTTATCATCCACATTACCTTCCTCTCTAAAAATCGTTTTAAAATCAGACTGAGATATAAGCAACCAAAATATACTCTGTAATCAACATTTCCATTGTATAATAAACTGAGAGAAAGTCACTCTTGTTCTTCTCTACCACAGATGGAAGCGTTTAAGATATTGACTGTATAAAAGAAATTATTACACTGCTATTAGAAAAATGAGACCTTTTATCACACCTTCCTACAATTAGGAAACCCAAGGAAGTCTCTGCATAATACAACATGATTAAAGACAATTAAATTGGATTTAGGCTACTTAAAACTCTTGATTTTAAAACAAAAACAAATTTAAAATGAACTAATTCACTTTCCAAGCAACGTACTCTATCTCTGTAAATCTCTCTGTGCATCAAACAGCAGAATGTCAACTCGATTAAACCGCAACGCATCGTTTTTAGCATGTGATGTACTGACCAACTCGTGATTTTGGCTGCTGAACTTCAAAAGGGTGAAAAAAAACCGTCCCATGACCAGCTTCAGAAGAGTTATTCAGGATAAGCAGTGTCTCAGTTCAAAAATATCTTGGACAGAGCCAGATTCATTTTGTATAAAAGACTATTCCATGCAGTTAAGGGCTGTACAAACTTTTTTCCCCATTTTGTTTGATTTTACAGTCCATCAGAGCTGAGACTCAGTCCTTGTTTAGAGTTCCTCGTTAAACATATGTAGTAGAAACATAAATGAATGTGACAACAAGATAAGGAACACCTTTGGAGTACAGTCTCCTCTTTTCCAGAGTGGCAGAAAGTACAGGTTATTTTGCAAAGAAAAATTTTCACCTTTTTTCTTGACATAGTAAACGACAGCGTAAGCAGTTTCAGAATTGAATACTTACTCCATCATAGAGGGGGGAATTGTACAGCAGTCCTGGATGGCAGTCAAGGGCGACGTGAGATGCGCAGTATACGATGCTTCCACCACTTGCTTGTTACGGTTCACAACATCCAAGTAACGGTTAAACTTCTCACGAATTTTTTTTGCCAACTGTAAAAAAAAAAAAAGAAGAAAGGTGAGAATTAGGCCAGTTTCTCTCTATTACCACATTCCTTATTAACAAACTTGAATGGAAAGTCAAGACTGAGTGTGTTAAAGGTAACTGTTGTCAGCTTTGCTCATTGTACTTCCATTTTGGTGGCTGAGGCACTGTGAATTCAAATAATTAGTAATGCTGGCCACAGAAAGAAGTGTATACAGAAAGATAAAATACATTTACCATCTAGGAATGAGTATTTGAACATTGGGTTTGGCATGAATGAAAAGTGAAATTTCCATTATATCTAATTTCCCTTTCATTAAGACCTGACACCTGGATGTGACTCTACCTACTGGCTTACCACCAATGCTCTCCAATAGGTGGAGTCACAGAAGTATTTCTCAACTCCTGTCACAATTTGAGCAAAATAAGCCATCCCGGTTCTTGCTTTTTTTCTTTGTATTTCCTGCTGTTTTCCTGGGAGCAACACAGTCTCTTAGCTGAGCATCTTCCAAGGAACTGATCTAGCAGCTCACTCTGGCTAGTCATAAAATACAACAGCTTAACTACAGACTTCAAATAACAAAATGAGAAATCTGTAATTGACATTATGTTATAACAGAATGAAAATAATGATAACCGTCTTGTACAGGTGAAATTCTTCCACAAGCTTTTTGTTGCCAGAGGTCCCTGTGATGAAGGCAGCTGCTTATAAACCAGGACAAAGTTTCAAGGTGTGACTATGACTCGTAAGAGCAGACGATCACATTTCTCTCCTTTCAGAAAGCAACAACAGACAGACTGTCATCCCTCTCCAGCCATTCTCAGGCCTTTAAAAAAAACAAACCAAAAACTAGAGTGCCTAACTTTAGATATATCAAATTGGGGATTTTAGCCTTTTTCTTTAAATGTTTCTTTAAAATAAAATTAAATTTAAAAAAATAAAACAAGTCAACAAATTTTTGCTAACAAATACTTCTGAGCTCTGCGTTGGGGTTTGATGGTGTGTGATCCGGAGGCACGGTTGTGCCCGGGCTCTCCCTGTGCCAGGCAGAGCTGAGGCAGTCCAGAGCCACACGCTGCCACCAAGGGCCACATCCCAGGCCCAGTGAAGCTCCTCTGCTGCAGGATAAGAGCTCGCTTATGTCTAGTTCATTAGGCACTTCACAACGAGCCTGACTAATGACTTTGGAGAGAAAAATTGGAAAGGAAAAAATTGTGGGTGTTCTTTGAGCAAACGTGACAGTAAACACAGTTACTCAGAAGCATCAGGTTTTACAAGAAACATTTATGGAGACTTTTGCTCCTGGTCTTTCATTCCAAGTGAGAAATGAATGAAATGGCTCAGGCACACACAGAATTTGCTCTGGCATATTCAGTATCCTTTTCACACCAACCTATGCCAGATGCATCCTAAATGAAAGAGAACCATCTGCAGTGTTGGATACTATGAAATAGTGCATTTTGCATTTCTGCAAACTTTTTTCAGAGCTGAAGTTGCTCATGAATTCCTACCACTCGTCCCTCCTGCTCCCCGTACGCTCTGAACTCCACGGGGATGATTTAACGGTGCGGAGATTTGTGCACTGAGAAACGCTGGCGGTTGTTCCAGATCCCCTGGACTGACAAACGCCATTCCTAACTCTTATTAACAGGACATTTTATCATGATTTACTTCTTTATGCGAGTAACGAGGCCCACACTGATAACAGAAATACCTTTGCGTCCATTGTTCCCAGCAAATGCTGCAGCTCAACGACAGGTCTCCTTGGAGCACAGGTTTTAATAGGACCTTGCCCAAATGACTTGCAGAATTATACCTAATTAGTTTTGTAGAATGATTTATTGCCAAGGCACCAGAGGACTACTAATGGTCTCCACCACGTTAGGCATCCAACACTATTAAATTGCTCCCAGTTGCTAGATAATAAGCCGAAGGGTAGTTGCTTTTCTGTTTTCTGGTAAACTTTCTTTTTGTCCAACTGTACTCCTTAGGAAGCGTATTTTTCTGGACAGTCTCAAGCACACACAAGCCAGATTTCCTAAATCAAAGCAATTAAGTTTCATGTTGACGAAGTTCCTCTCCCACTTTGGGAAAATAACATACCTGTGTTCAAGCACTATGTAAACCAGATCCTTGAATCTATACGATTCTTTCTCAATTTCCCTACCTGAAGTCCCAAAAAGAGAAGAGAGCTTAAGTTCGCATCACTGGCTGCCACAGAAGTAACACGGAGCATCAGAACAAACGGACTCTCGTTTGGAATCACGGCTTTTCTCTGATAAATGAATGCTGTACAAGAGGAGGTTTCGGTGTTTTCACCTTCCAGGTTGAAGGATAAAAGCACCCCCAGCCTTTGAATTTTCCCCTGCTGTGCGGAGGCTGAAGATCTGACAAATCTGTTTTTCAGAAGAGCCCCTACCTCAGAAGCTGATAAAAAGCAAATGCTTCGTGCCGAAACTGTATCTCCCGTCGAAAAGCCTCTGAAAGGCTCAAAGTCATTACGTTATTACTTTTATTAAATGGGATACTTTTATTAAATGGTGCTTTAGTCGGGGCAGAGTGGAGTAAGTGTCAGCAACAAGGGCCCTGAAGCCTCCCAGAGCTTCAGACGTCTATTCCCTGCCCCCGGACACAAGCGCGGTTGGAAGAACTGAGTTTATCTAATCTGAAGAACCCTAAAAACACTGCCCTCTGACAGCAAGAGAACACCCCGACAACCCAAACCACTTTAAAAACAGCCAACTCCAAAAAGCCACCAGTGGCAAGATGACCCAAAAGCAATTTGCCATTGAAATGTATTACAGTGAAGAAACCAGGTGAAGAACCGAAGGGTAACATAGCAATCAGCTGAAAAACTACTAAATCCAAACGGTTCTAATTCATCAAATCGAGAAGTACAATCAGATGAAGCCTAACAAAAGTAACTTAATTTTTCTTTCACAACTGGGCTTCACTGGAGCATAAAAATCCGCAACAGTGAACAGACATTCCAGCTCCCAGTGATTAAAACAACAAGACAAAAAAAAAAAATAAATAGATATTTCCTAGCTCCTCATCTCTGCCTCGCACACCCATATGTGCACACTCACATCCTCACCTCAGAAACGTTAGTCACTTCCCAAAGTGATGCATGCGGCTGCTGGAGCTTGTCAGAATAAAAAGCTGCAGGCTTCTCATTTTTATAAATAAAAAAAAGACCTAAAATCTTTAACCAAAAGATAACTATTTTTCCCAACGTAATACCCTGCTTTTTTTAAACCTGCCCAGCGCTGAACAGCCGTTGAACAGTGATGGATGCGAGACCCACACCGGTTACAGAACCTCAAAGGTATGGGAAGAGATTACAAGTAATGAAAGACAGAGCCTTGAACTATGAAACCATCCTAATATAATTATTTACAACATTTTTAAGGCAAAATGGAAAACCGTATCCTGAATTAGGCACATAAAAGGGGGAGGAAGCTGACATCCCACACTCAGGAATACCCTTGGGTAGGTACCAAGCCTGACAGACATTTCCTGCTCCCCCAGAAATGCTCAAATTCACTTATTTTAATGGAGACTGAAATGAATGCGGAGACCTCAAGATTGGCATAAAATGACATAAAATGAGTATTCTTCACCCCATTTTAAAAACAAAGCTGGGGGGTGGTTGCTCAGCGTTCCTATTGTCTTAAGATTTCTATATTTTCTCCTTAATTTTAAGGAACCGAATAATAAGAAATGAGTGCTCACTCCAAACAATGCAGCCCTTAGCTCTATTTTTTTTTTAATAGCTTTTATTTTTTTTTTTTGTTTTGAGGCAGCTGGCGTGCAGCCAGAGCATTTCAGTTTGCAGACAGGTTGGACGGTACCACCTGTTTCCATTACGGCAGCACCCATGGGTAATGCACTTCAATTGTCACCATCTCCACTGACAACCTTTCATCACAACATCAGTGAGCTTCTCTAATTTTCCCAGAGACGTTTTCCTCATTTGCATAGTTCCCTGGAGCTTTTTTTTTTTTGCCTTTTTTTTTTTTTTAAGACTTCGTTCCCCTCAAAGCTCCACAGCTCTGAAGTCTTTTCTTTTCAGGGAGCACTGAGGGAAAGCAGAGCTCCGAGGTTAGGTTTTATTTCTGGCTCTATCTTGAAAGCCAAGGTATTTTTAAAGTTTTCAAGACTGTATATAAAATATGTACCAATGAGGTTGACAGGCATGGATGCTATAACACTCACAGCCAGAGATTTAACACAGGCTCCTCGAAAAGTATTGCTTACACATTGAAGAGTCTGGTTAGTATTTTTATTTTCAAATCCCCTCTGTGAACCAGAAGAACCTGGAACAAAAGTACCTTTCTCCAGCATCCCCCAGGCTCTCCTCCCCCTGTATCACAACGTAACACTACTGTGCCTCCACAGATTCCTATTCTAGAACATTTTTTAACATATTTATTCCTAACCTGCTTGGGTCTTGAGGAAACCACTGCATTTGTACAAACCCAAGAGCACAGGGGTCAGCAGGGCCGTGGCTCCAGAAAGGATCGTGGAATTCCCATTAGCTTCTTCCCCCACCTCTGCTTGAACAGATTCAAGCCATTCCTGCTCCTCGGGATGACACTGAAAATATGCTCCTGAGCATTCAATCAGGATGCAGGAAACTACTTTCCAATGTGTGTTTATTCAGAGACCAGCTCTCATTTGAGGTTTTCCACTGGCCAGTGACGTTGGCAAGGCTTCCCAAGGCTTGCTCCAAGGAAGATGTCAAACACGGTGCACAACAAAAACCAGAGAAAGGGCCACATTTCCTGAAAGTCATTCTGGAAATCCATTAAACACAGTATGCATCGCCTTTTAGCGTGAGGCTCACAATTAATAGACATAAAATTCAACATCGTATATCACTTTTTTTTTGCCAGGGAGATGTCACGCTCAACAGCGAAATTGATTTTTCAGCACGCTGAAAAGAGCTTCACCTCTCAAAAGAGCTGAAGAGCTCTTTGCCCAGTACAAACCCAACCAAACAAAAGAACCCAAACCAACCTCAAGCCCAGCACACCAACACACCAGCCACGTCTGACCACCCTGACCCTCCCCGGTCAAGAGGAAAGTGATTATGGCAAGTTCAGAGCTTTCTCTTATGCTTCTACAAAACCAGAGCAGGCAGAGCAGCACCCCGGACAGACACGGCAAGACCCTGTTTCTATGAAGAGCATTGCTCAGGAGAACAATGTTTGGTTTCTCCGTGGTGTTTTCGCAGGAATCTGGCTCTGGACCAGTGTGAGAGCCAAAGCTGTCAGCCATGGGGACCCACCGCTGATGCCCAACACGGCAAGACAGCAGGACAGCAGCCAAGAACATCCTTCCTCCCGCCACAAGGAAGAAACTTGCTTCTAGTTTGGTGACAGAGGGACCAAATGCGTTCATCTGTCTCACAGGTACCAGAACCATAAAGCAAGGTGGGCCTTTGATGGACCATGTCCTCCACCAGCACAAGCATTTCTGCAGTGAGCCTGCCCTACCAGGCTGAGGCACAGCATACTTTTAGAAAAAAATCCCATTTTGGTAAAAAAATAAGTAAAAGAAAACAGGTGATAAGGAGTCCTTTCATTAGCACAACTGCAAAGGGGCTCCTTAAAGTCATGTATCATTAATTATTTTTATAACAAATAGATTCCCTGAAGACACAGAGGAATTCTTGTGCATAGCTGGTGTCTGATGTGGTGCTGGCCTTAGCAAGGGACATGCAGAGAACACAACACAGTGGAGACAGCCATGTCCTGTCCCACAGCTTATTAAAAACCCCACAACTAACCAAACACAAATCAACTGGCAAAGAGAAATGAGGAAAAAGAAGGAACGGCTACGGCTCTGGATGTAATCCTGTCACCTGGCAGTTGGTAAAAGAGGAAGCAAAAACCCAAAACCAAACTAAGAGAGGTCTGGTTTGGAATGCAGTCTTAGAAAAAGTGGTGCATTATCTACCAAGGGTTTCACAGGGGCTGTGTGGAAGTCCTCCAGAAACCCAGAAGATGACAGCAGCCCAACAGCATCGGGATCCCATGAAAGAAACCCATAGTGCTAATACCACCTGGGATTTTTATTCACCTTAGTCTATTCCTCTCCATGGGCCACAAAGTCAACAGCGTTTGCAAAACAGCTATTTAATTTTTAGAGAGAACTTCCCCAAATTCAGGGAGCACCCGTGTCCTATTCAACTTCCATCCTTTGCCACATTTTCACAACTAAAGGTGATGTTGTCTACAAACACTACTTCCATAATAGTCATCAGAGAAGAACCCTTCACAAACAAACAAGCACGTGTCCTTTCACTCCTACAGTGCTATGTATTCAAAAGTATCTCAAAAAATGAGTCCTACCAGGGTGAAAAATCCTCAGCAGCTGTGTTGTCAGAACTGCAAAAGTTCTAATCATCCTAACTCCAATGACTAACATACTATTCATTGAATTTGCCAAAGTATGACAGCAAAATCAACGTATGAAGTTTTTGTCCATCAGGAGTGTAAGAGCAAAGCAAAGCAACACTCTGAACAGTGGATCTGTCAGTTTGTAGTCCAGACACGGAAAAAAAAAATATCCCAAATTTGGATAAAAAGTTCTCTGGCAGACTGACAACAAATATGTGCTTCATTTTAGATTAGGCATCATAACATTTGATTGCTGATTTCTTTGGTAACCATTTGATTTATATTCATAGAATCATTTAGGTTGAAAAAGACCCTTAAAGATCATCAAGTCTCAGCTTTTACAACTCTGAAATATAAGCATTTCTGATTTTAAAATATATTGTACTGCAAGAAGAATGTTTTGTATTATGCCATGACATTTCTGTGGCAGACAGTTTACTTAATCGCAAATCATCAAAGATTTCAGCTTTCAGAGATTTTTTTATATATATATATATCTACCATTTCTCAAAAAAATACTTTTGGTAACCTGGTTCTATTAGAAACAAAATGGCATACCTGTAAAAACCAGTGTTTTGCCTCACAGTTCTGTTCCTGAACATCCCAACTGACTTCCTTCAATTCCTTAGCAGCTCCTGACAGATTTATACAAAACTGATTCTCTAGGTTATTACTGCTATTTTTATGGATGATAATTATGGTCTGGATGAGCTAGGAGGAAGAGGAATGACAGTCTTCAAGCTCTCAACACAGGAGTTACATGGAGAGAAGGACACATCAAACAAGGAAAAATCTCATGACAAAAGGCACATCTCACGGCTTGTGCATTCACTTATTCTAAATTAAAATCCTCTCTCTGTCCCTCTCCTTCCCAGGCTTCAAACAGGAGTGAACATTCCCAGGAATCTTCCAGCAAGGTGATTTTCAGCTGCCATGTGCACATTTACAACTGAACCATCTCAACTAACTCACTTAATTACTTTACTTGCTACTGCTTCTTTCCCTGGGATGCATGGAGAGACAGAAATAGAAGAAATGAATATTAATTTCTCTCTGCAGAGACATCAATGCTGCTGTGCCTCAGTTTCTCTGCTGAAGTTCAGCGCATCAAGACTTTTCTGCATGAAGCTGGTAAATACCCTCCTGCTCGAGACTCTGTCACTGTCCTCTCTCCTCCTAGAAGCCCAGTTTCATATTCTCTATACTTCAAAACCCAGGTGTCTGGCAGGATGCTGAACAAACCTTGAAAACAGCTAATCTAGATTTTTTCCCCCTAATAAAACTGATCATTTTTCACTTTAATTATATCACTAGTTTACACCACTCAATTTTCATATTGTACTCAAGTTCTCTAATATTGAAAGAATTTACAGGAAAGGAATCCAATTTATGTTTGGCAACTGCCATCCAATTTTTTAATAACCTATTCAAGGTTATTAAAGGCAAAAAAGGTTTTATCTGTTACATACAACAGTAATTCTGTGACTGTGAACTTTAAAAGTTTAACGGCAAAAGGTAAACCACTCCTTGTGTGCCATGAAGAAAGGCAAGAGTATGAAAGAGTTGGCCTGAACACCAACAGCTGTAGTTTTTCACTTTCACAACAAACCAAAAGTCATTATTTACACAGTTTTGTATATATAAAAAAAAAAAAAAAAAAAAAAGACATCCCCTACAACAATCCAGTGGTCTGCCAGAAAAAAAATCCCAGCTGACATAAACCCCTAATTAATTGCCTTGGGGTATCAGTTGCTAAGAAAATGTTAATGAATGACAAAACCAGGAATGAGCGACAGGGGATTTAATTTGCTTACATTTGTTTGCATTTGCTAAGGACGATCCCCTTCGATGTACTACTCTTACTCATAAAACTCCGGTTATATTGCTCGTGATTCATTAGGGCTAAAAGACCTGGTTATTAATGAAACAGAAGTGCTCAATTATTCTTCCATCCACTTCACCGTTGAGCTTTTAACCACAGTAATTATGCTTCACCGGGGCCTCGTTTTTCTCCTCTGACAGCTCCGAATTCATCACACTACCTACAGTGTTTAGACAGTTATTTATATCTACTTAGGGCGAATACGTACATCTGTGGCTGGGAAACAAGCAGCGTCTTTTCCTAAGTGGAGAATCGATAGTCGAGACTTCAAAGAAGTTTTAATCCAGTTTCTTGGTTTCCCAAAAACACTTTTAGCTTTCAAAAGCCATCTGATATGGATAATCTAGCCCACATGGCCCTTTTGTGGTGCGCGGACCACCCAGAAATACTTGAGAAAAACACTACCCCCGTGCGATGTCAAAGCCAGCCAACCCTTTTTTTAAGATGTTGGGATGGTTTTGGATTTAAACTTTTAAACTCGGGTGATAATTAGCCTTTTTATGGTTCCTTTGCACACAAGCACCCACCTGTATGGGTTCAGAGGGAAGCCTCCTGAGGGTGGAGAGTGGGCTCCAGCATCACGGCGAGCGTGGCACATGTCTCCTCTCTGCACCATCACTCATCGTGCACATCCAACCTTGGGCACAACATAAACCAACCCCCAGCCTCGCCAACAGCACGATGCCTTTCCAGGCAAATATCTTTTATGGGGTTGTAATTTGGACATCCGATTTTTATTAATTAATTTTTTATTTGCAGTATTTCACCAACACATCAACAAAAAAAAAAAAAGACATAAATTAAAGAGGGGAGATTTAGATTAGATATTAGGAAGAACTTCTTGGCTGTGAGGGTGGTGAGAGCCTGGCCCAGGTTGGCCAGAGAAGCTGTGGCTGCCCCATCCCTGGAGGGGTTCCAGGCCAGGTTGGAGGGGGCTTGGAGCAACCTGGTGTGGTGGGAGGTGTCCCTGCCCAGGGCAGGGGGTGGGACTCGATGATCTTTAAGGTCCCTTCTAACTCGAACCATTCTGTGATTCTATGATTCTAATAGGTACATACATCAGAAATGTATAAATTAATGACAATTATACAAAATGAACTACTCAAAGACACAGCCATACATATCTGGACCTCCAGGGAAAACAGACACCACTTACATCAAGAGAACAGGATGTCATTACCATATAACCTCTTCTTAATTATGTGTTCTCCAATTAGAGGTTGCAAAAAAAGAAAAATAATTTGGGAGGGTAGGGGAGGTGGTGTTCTTGGTAAAAAGGAGATTTAAAGAATAATTGAAGGGTTCTAAACCAATATGAACAGCGTATCTGCTGCCCTTCATATCATGACATTCATACTGTTGACTGCTTAAAAAAAAAATAGAAAAAAAAAATAAAGCAGAAGCCAAACAATCCCAGGAGAAAATAAGGATAATTATTAGGGGTATGGAAAGTCTTCCGCACAACACACTTGAGAAGCAGAGTGGGAAAGGTGGCGTAACAAAGGCAGGCAGTGGAATCAAAACTGGAGGAGAGGATGTCCTTCCACATTATTTACCCCTCCCTGTATTATTTTACTCCAGTGTTACAGGTGATGATCTCAACTGCAATGACTGAAAATCAGAAATGTGTTTCTACAGTCAAATGGAATATGTAGGTCAGACTCCCACAAAACGATCAAGCCTCGGGAAAGACTTGCACGAGATATCTTCTAACTAACCAGAGCTAAGAGAAACCTCCTGTAAAGCACAGCATCTCTTGCTAGGGTTGAGACACTGTTATCTGCAGGGTCAAGCAATCATTAATACCACAATTAGTGTAATTTACCAAGATTAATGCCTTGCTCTGGTTTCTTCTGTTGTTTCCCACACCCATCTGTACCTCGCCAAACAAACACCTAATACAGACACAAGCAGTACCAAAGGTGAAATGTGTTGGGTGTTTTCTAAATATAAACCTTGCCATTTTGATGGCAGTACTCACCAGAGATTCACCTTAAAATTTGTATGATCTCAATCTAACAGCCTGAATTAATTGCGAGAGAATTAATCACATGCTCTTATATTTACCAAAGTTATCTGTTAATATAATTACACACCTAAATTTAACGCCCATATGGGACAAAGCTTCTACGCTAAAGACTTGGGTTTTGTTTAAAAGAAATCCAGTGTTGTTGGAACTTTTCCTGAACTATTCCCATTTACTGCAAATTAATTTATTTCCAACATTGAGCAGAATCTCATCAAAACCCAACATTTCCTCTGAAATAGAAGAGGAGCTGAGCCCTGCTCTCCCAAAGTTTAAATACAGTGTGCTGGGATTCAAAATCCCATTTGATCCAGCTCTGCTTTGACTTTTTCCTTGGGAAAAGAAACAAACATCTGGGAATTTTACTATTTATAGTAAACACAACTTTGAGTATTAATTTGTTTATATTACCTGACCAATTTTGATGCACAGGAGCATGCAATGGGCTGATACGCTCTTGGAAAGCAGCAACCCATGTTCCAATCAGGCTACTTGTGTGAGAGCGATTTCCCCGGGGAGAGCTCCTCTGAGGCACTTTGGCTTTTCCCGAACACTAAAACTGGTTAGATGGGAACAAAGGTCGGGTTCCTCGCTGAAGGTTGTGCAACTGACTCCATGCTTAACCTGGACGGACAAGCTGGTTCCTTGTTTGGGTGCCTACACAGGGCAGCAGCTGCCTCTTCTACCAAAACTCACCATGTTTAGCACGAAGGGGCAGTTGTGACCATACAGAATTAGTATCTTAATTTCTTAAGGAAGAAAACGAGATCTATTTGATCTGTTTTAAAATTGACCCACGTTTAATTTTCCAAATGTATACATGTATCAAAATGCAAACAGACCATGTGTGAGATGTATTATCTCAATGTCAAATTGAAGAGTTAAATGGCCAGATGTGTTCCTCTAACAAAAACCCAAACAAAACGACAAAACCCCTCAGCCACAATCGTTATGCATAAGGCTGTAGCTGTCCCATATTCACATAAAGCAGTTGATACTTTTTCCACATTCATAAACAATATCAGTCTTTCTGCCTTGAATTAAAACAATTTTAAAAGAGACACTTCCAACATGAAAACTAGTCAATTAACATGAGATACAAGGGCTCCAGCTCCACTCTTTTGTTTCTAAGGGAAGAACCCACACAAAGCAGATGGAAAACCTTTATATGGCAATGAAAAACTCTCATATACATAATCAGCCCATACAATAATAAACAGAAAAGAATATAAATGGAGATGGGTTATCTGATGTGCTGGACACTAGGGAAGTGGCCACAATAAATGCAGATAAACTGTAATTTCTAAATTGCCTCTGCCTTTGTGCTGCTGCCAGCTGGAGGCGGGAGGTGGGAAGGGGCGTTTGGACTCACCTGTTGAACTTCACTTTCTCCATTCGATATTTTCTCTGTGTACACAAAGGAGTTGAATATCCTCTGCAAGAAAAAGCAGAAAGGAGGCGTAAGAGACCTTTTGTCATAAATATCACAGTAAAGCAGCTCCAGAAGGCGCATGGGTGAGGAAATGTGTGTCAGAAAAGGACCGTTCCACCTGGGAAATCTATTCCCAGGTTTACCTGAGGGGAATCACAGCTCGGTAGACCTGATTCTGGATCTGTGTGAACAGGCTGGTTTTGGTTTTGATGGCAAACACGTAACAGGGGGTTTTTTCAAAACATCTGTTAATTTACCAAACTGACAGAAGGTGCTCAAAAACAGCATTTCACATTTGAAAGCTACTGCCTGCACAAACTATGACTGTTCTCTAGCTCTAAACACGTAACCCAACACAATAATTTTTAAAAGCACTTGTTTCCACAACAGCCCAAGAGGCTGTCAGCCCAATTTAGACATATTTGGTATCTGGAAACGAGAAAAACAAGACCCACTTTTTAACACAACCAAATCAGGCTCACTATTCTTGCCCAATCGGGCAAAAAAGAACATACTAGAAGGTAGAAGTGAGAGAGCTGTGCCCTCCCCTGGCAAAGCTGCCCATCTGCTCCCAGAGGGACACAAATCCCTCCAGCCACTGTGCGTCCGCAGGTGGGGGCCGCGCTGTCATCACCATTTACCTACAGTGGTTACATGGAGGAAAAACCACTCAATACCTTCTTAATATTCCGCTTCCAGACTGAAAAATAAGGTTGGAAGGATTTGGGGTTACACCGACAGCATTCCTGAAAAATCCTGAGATTTTTCTCTCCCAGCCTCAAGGGGAGCTGGGATTTCAGCGACGGAGCAGGCTCCACGTCTATCAGTGTTATGTCAAACACATGACAATACATCAGCAAGAACATCTGTGGGCACGGCCACATCTGGTGAAGGACGGTGATTCATACAGACCCTGCTGAGTCCCTCCCTTGACGTGACAGTTGTGAAATTACCAAGACTCATGTTTACAGCAAGACAATAACTCAGAGTCAGCTCTCCAAATTATTAGCAGTAACAACTGCAGTTACTAAAGAAGTCTACATTTCATCCAAATCCACGACTCCAAGAGGTTTCTTGACGCAGGTTTAGCTGATTTCCTCCCCGTAAGGCTGTCTGCAGCTCTAACTGGCAAAACCAGCCTGGAAACCCTTTGGTGTGCTCTGCCCCACTTACCATCATCACTTTCCCTTATCCCTCTCCCTCCTGAGGACTTCAGGAATTTCAAAAATTTGAACTCTTAATTCTAAAGGAGTATTTGGAAGGGCAGCAATAAATCTCCTCGGTTTACAAGTCCCAGAGAGCCAAGAAAGAGGGGGAGAAGAAGGGGAAAAAAAAGCATCTACTCTTAAAAGCTGGCCGTACACTGAGACTTCCTCTTCTTCCAGACCTTTATTTAAAGTTCTGCTTTGGTACTTTAACTACAAACAT
>JAHREE010000212.1:395297-422560 GCA_033628505.1 Tringa tobata
TGTGCTGAGGACTCCAGAGCTGGAGGCAGCACTGGGGGGTGTCTCCCCAGAGGGGAGCAGAGAGGCAGAATCCCCCCCCCAGCCCTGCTGGCCACGCTGCTGGGGATGCAGCCCAGGGTGCAGGGGGTTTCTGGGCTGCCAGCCCACGTTGCCAGCTCATGTTGGTACGGGGCTGAAAACTGCTGCTTCACAGCTGTGCTCCAGCCCCTCACGTGCCACAACACACCTGCACACACACACCGAGCTCCAACTCCTCCAACCGCTTCGTTTCATCGAGCGGGTTTCCACAAAGATTTCTGATGTAAAAAAAATAAAGGGAAACAAAAGCAACTTGCCCCTCCCCCTGCCTCCCCCAGTCCAAACTCTGAATTAAATTTCAAGATCTGGTTTCGAAACCAGCGTTTTGTCAGAGCTTTTCCTTCGTGCTGGCACAGCTCACCCAGCAGGGCAGGCAGACCTTGCTTCATCCACCTCAGCTATTGCCACCAAAAAGCACCAGCTTTCAAGCACAACATTAAAAGGGAAACAAAGTTCCAAACTCCTTCAAGACTTAGGAGTTTTGAAGCGTCTGCATTTTCCATACTTTGTTCCAAAAGCAAACTTCAGAAATGAGATTAATTCCAGATTTAGCCAGGTCTAAACTGGAAAGTCGGTGAAGTTGTAATTCTCTTTTCAAATTACTCAAACCTAGGAGATGCTCAGAGAGAAATACCGCTTGTCAGGCTGGCTCTATCTGTCACCTGCTGCTTTATACTCACATTTAAACTCCGGGGGGGCAGGCGGGGGCTGAGCACAAAGCCCTGTGCCATCCCCGGGGCCCCCGCGCCTCCGGCAACACCTGAATCCTGCAGCGATGCTCAGCACATCACTCGTGCTCTTAATCCTCCCCTTCCCTTATCCAACACGCCACTCCCGTTTAGCTGCACAAACACAAGCCTAGAAAAAGAAAATCCCGGTATCTGCAGGGACCGCTGCGGGATTTCTGGCAATCTGTGACAGCTCCGAGACACACAGACTTCAGCAGAGCCAAGTGATGTGTCCCCATGAACCCACAGAGGACGAGCACAGCCTGGATGGAGTCCTGAGAACCATGGGGTTTGGTTTATAAATACATATTTTCACATCTTGCTTTCCTAAGCTCCTAAATTATCTGTCTGGGTCAAAGCACTCACAACCTACTGGAAAATATTCTTCCGTGTTATCCCGATACATCCTTTAATGACTTTAAGTGCTTCTCAGTGCCACCAGCCTGCCCCACTTGTAGCTTTGAGCAACGGGACAAATATTTGATGAGCGAGATCAAGAGGGAAGCGACGAGAGGATGGCAGGGCAGGGTCCTCAGGGCTGGGACGGGGAAGGTTTGGGCCAGCAGTGGCTAATGGCTCCCACAGGTGGGGTGTGACAGTGATGAATGGGCACAGCACCCAGACCCACCGCTCCGGGAGGGCTGGAGTCAGGTTTCCCACCAAGGCAGAGATAAGGGGAACATCAGCTTCAGCGTCATCGCCTGCCGAAACAAGGCTGAGCAGAATTTTAATTCACAATTTGAAGCCAAAGGCAACTCGGGTTTAAATCCGGGAGATGACTCTAAACCAAGCTTAGAATAAAAAAGGAAAAATATTAACCGGCCTGTTCCCTCAGCTCCTTAAGATTAAAATAAAGCCAGCAGCAGCGAGGATTGCGTCTATTGATGCAGTCTCACTGCACCGAGAAAATAACTTCAAAAGGCCCCAGTGTGACTGTCAGCACTGGATCAAAATAAACAAAAAAAGCCACCACCCTCAAGCCCCCCAAGCAAAGAAAAGCACCAACTGCTCCGCAGAGCACTCAACCATTTGCACATCACTGTATTGCTAAATGAGATATGAATCCATCTCCCTACCGACAAAAATAACATTCTTAGAGACAAAGAGAATCAGGAGAAACAAATACAGGATTTGTATAATATCCACTGAGCTGTAAACACACTGCAGCTCTTTTAGCAACTATACTACAAGACTTTAAAAAGAAAAAAGCCCCAAACTTTCAGCAGATTTAGGACGCAGACTGCTGCTACCTGCCATATTTGGGTAATGATAGGGTGAAAAAACTCCAGAATATTAAAAAAGTACACAAAGCAGCAGTAGCAAAATGTACATGTGTCAAATATACACAGTATTAGCTCAGCAGGGCTGCAATACTTTTAAAACTTCAAGCAGCTACTAACCAGGGTCTGTTTCTTATTTTAAAGGTTAATGTTTTAAAAAGTGGAGAGCAAACAAATATATTACAAATCCTTTTTCTGATGAAACTCACCGAGTGAGACTGTTTTGAGGGAAACCTGTGGCTTCTGTCTGGAGTTTATTTTTGCAGCGTCTGAAGCCCTATCAGGTTATGTTTTGTTACCATTTTCTAAAACCGAGAAACATTAAGTAGTGGGTTCCCCTGAGATGAAGGACACGATTTGTGTTTTTCTCTAAGAATTTACAATATACATATAAGAAGCTAAAGTAAATTGGAGGAAAACACAGTGAAAGGCAAACCCGTCGGGATGAGAGCGATGACGGCAGCAGCCTGGAGCTACAGCCCCTGCTCGCGGCAGCTACAGGACTCAAAGGAATATCCCAACATCACACTGCGAAAACCTTTCTCTTTCTGTGGCTTTCAGAAAAGTTTTCATGAAGAATTTAATTAATTAATGGGGTTTTTTTATTGTTATTTACAGGCGTCTTTACCAGACAAGTAGACAAAGAGCTCACAAGCTCCAGGTAGGTGCTTTGGTGGGGGTCACAGCACAGGCAGCCTCTCTGTGCACCACAAGCAGCATCTTCCATTAAAAAGACAAGGAAAGGCAAAGACTCCTCCAGGGTGGGATTCTGTGGTCCTGGCCCAGCTCATCTCTGCCCACCCGATGCTCAGAGAAGCTCTCTCTGTCACTAATGGGCAAAGCTGGTCCGTGCTCATTTATCTGCATCGCTGGAGTGGTGTTAAACCACATCACCGTTTGAAAGACTCCTTTGGCAGTTCTACTTAAATGATTTTGCTTATTTTACATATAAAACTTATACAAGATTACTTGAGAAGAGGAGGAATTTGTGGGGGGAAAAAAGTCAATTGTGTGGAAAAATGTGAGACTATGAGACATAGCTTTTCCATAAGCAAAGTGAAGCAAAGCACTTTGTCCAAAGGACAAGAAAAGAACTGGGATTCAGTTTTTATCTTAATTTTGATGGTAGAATGCATTTGTAATTAATCTCCTGCCATTAGCCTGTGGGAGGTAAAAGCCTTGGGGATGGTTTCAAGAGAGGTATTGGGAAGGGGAGATGGCAAGTAGGTGTGACGTTGCTTGAAAAGGGTCAAAGCAGAGCACAATCCTTATAAATGTGTTTCCTTGGAAAACTTCAGGCATTTGCAAGGAGACAAAACTATGGAAAACTGAGGAACTGCCAAAAATGCAATCAAGAACCAGCAGATTTTTTGTCTTCTTTTTCAAGGGACCAGAGAAGAGGGAGGAAAAAAGAGTGAGAGGGGAAAATACCCTAAGAAAATTAGTTCCGCATGTTAAAAAGATTATTCATTTAGCCAATGTAACTTGACTAAGGTTATGCTTATGACAATGTATACGGCAGTATTTCAGAAAAAGTAAAGTCGTGTTACCCAACCTTAAAATATAAAGCAGATGGTCTTCTCAATAGGATTGGATTTTTTTTCTCCCTACACTTACTCCTTATTCCAGCCTCTAGGATGTGAAACTTCAAATATTTATATGGGGTTTTTCAGGTTGAGAACTTTTTGGTTACTGGACATTTTTCAACTCACTGCATTTCATTGGTCCTCTTCCCTTCAAAGAGAACATAAATTTGAGTGTTTATCGGGAGCAAAATCAACCTAAAACTCCATTCTATTGGGAGAACTCCAGGTTTCATTTTTCTAGTTTGTTTTCAAACTCACATCAAAATGACTAACAAAAAATGGGGAAACATTTAAGCAGCAAACCAGTATATGTAAATAGATGCAATCCTATAGCAAAAAGAGCACATCATTTTAGTATAATTACTGTGCTTATTGAATTTTGTCATTAATTCAATATACAACAAGCACGCAGAAGAAACATGGTTCAATTTATGTAATAGTCTGGCTAGGAACTGTGTCATTTTACAGCAAGGTCAAAAAAGCCCCAAAAAACCAAAGGGACATACAGACCCTCACTGAGAGAACGTGATTTTGTTTCCTGAAGTGTTTAACACAATCGAGGCAAAGCTCTTGGGTTTTGTTTGGAGAAAGGCTGCAGCAGAGGAACACTGAGGCTGGAGCAAGGAATTAAAGAGATCTACTTGAATCAGAAAAAAAATATATCCAAGAAGGACAAGTTTAAACAGAGGAATTTATAGATCATAAATCACGACACTAAACTTCTGTGCATAAAATGAATGGGCTGATGCTAACGTAATCACTGCACTGTTTTCTTTAAATGTCCAAGAGTATCATTTTTCAGGATCTCTCAGCAGGAACCATCAACATACACACGATAAATATCATGATAACAGCCTTCCCCTGCAACTGCTGAGCTTCTGAACGGTAACTGTCTAATCCAGCCTGCACTCAGGAGGACACAAGCGTAAAACTTTTAGCACACACTGCAGTCAGTTCTTGGCTGTTTCCACACAAGACACCAACACTTTTTTTTCAAGAGGAAAAATAATAGATGAGGAACAACCTGATGTCTGTACATAAGTACCTTCCTGTACGAGTTGGTGTCTGTAATAAAAAGTACAAAAGCATCCTCATATGGTAGTATTATTTGTATTAATGAAGTAGAAGAGTTTCAAGGCCACCTCTTTCCATACCTCATTTGCATTGTTTTCCTTTGATATAATCCACACCCTTCCTTTTTCGAGCAGAAAGGAGCAGGAGCAATTCTTTACACTCCTAAATTCTTTGGAGGTTTCATTTCTCAATTAAATTTTGCAAGTAGTTAAAAAATTAACTCAAGAAGATAAACACTTTGTGCCAATTGTTATCTTAATCATTGTCTCCAACCTAGGATGTAAAGTTATTTGAAAATAACTGTTACATTTCAAACTGACCCAGGGCTTAAAATCGACTTGAACTTGACCCCCCCTCAGGCTGCCCACGCAGAGGTGAGTTCAGGAACATCAACCCTCGGGTGCAAGACCTCCCCAAACCCTCCGAAGCGCTTGGAGACCTCCAAAGCCAAGGAAGACCCGTGGCTCAGAGCTGGGATACCTGCAGAGGGTGACACCCCTGGCTCCAAGCTGTGGGGGTTAACTCATCCCCCCGTTTTCACACAGCTGGTTTTGGCACCTCGGCTGGAAAACTGAGCTCTTGACAGAGATTTACAGGACAATTGTATATTAAAAAATCTTCCAGTTTAACATCAGCATATTTTATGGCTCTGAAAGAAGAAATTTCTGGGCTATATCCCACTTGGTTTATGCAGTGGCTGCGGGAGCCAAAGGAGTACAGACCCGCGTTTCCCTAGGAGCAGAAGTGCACCCAGGGCAGCAGAGCACACGTGCAGGAACACGCTCTTGTAGCCGCGCACGTTACACGTGCAAAGCTCTCCCTACACTTGCACGATCACATGCCAGTGAACACCGTGTGCTCCTGGAAGAACTGCATCCAGGGGCTTGGGGAGTCCCATCCTGAGAAGTACCCAAAGCCAAGGGGACGGGTGACCCGGACGAGCTGGGAACAAGGAGCTCAGGAGGTGCCGTCCCATCTCAGCTGTTCTCTGACTCTCTGAGAGTCCCAGAGCTGTGACCCCCCCACTAAAACTGTGGGTCAATCACCAGATGCTTACAAAAGCAGAGAAGAGTTACTTTAATTTGGACTCCGTCTGACCTTGAAATTTGAAATCCCCTAGTGCTCTCTCTGAGCTTTACAAAACAACATTTCACCATACGCAGCCGCTAATGAAAAAGGAATTACCCAACAACCAGCACTGGAAATAGGATATTTCTCCTCTTGCTTCCAAAACACGGGTGGAATGAAGTCAGGGAGCAAGCACACTACCGGACTAATTACCTGACAACTTCTCCCCACTGCGTTTTGTGAGCCAGAAGACCATCTGACACCACCAACAAGATTAAGCAGATCTACAGAAGTAAGCGCTTTATCCTGGACCCCTAAAAAATAACGTACAGATGCAAAGTAGCAAATAATTGCTCGGTCAGTAAAGCAAAGAAGATGATCTCTGGGAGAAACTGCTAAACTACTTCTCCAAGTGAATTGTTAGTGCTCATTCAGGGTCAGTGATAATCCCCACATCCTGCAGGACAGTGGCCAGAGGAGCAGAACTGGCCCATGGCATCCAGCAACCCACCTTCAGCTGGCTCCTGATGGACGGAGGTCAATTAGTCCCCGGGACTAATTTTCCCTCATTCTTTCATAGAGTTGTGGTCCAGCATGAGTCACCCCTCCAACAAAACAAAACCTGGAATGGGAGCCGGCCCATTAACACTTCTTCCTCCTGGTGTTCAACTTGTTATCTCGGGACACAGAAGGAGGTAGAGCAACCCCCAGAAAAGAAATGTAATCTTCTGGAAAGAGCAGAGCCATTAGATGTTATCGGTTCCGCCCCCCCCAAAAAAAGGGAAAAAAAGATTGAGACTATGGGAAAGCTCATGAATTGAATTCCTATAGCACTTCAAAGCAATTTGTGCATGAATGCAAGCATTTATTCTTCTAATTAAAAAAGAAAAAAAGCAAGCAAAATAGCAAGACATCATTTACATGAAAGAGGGGGGACTGAAAAACAAAAGCAACACACAACAAAACCAACAACCAAAACTCAAACAAAACCTCCAGTGTTAATCAAGAGCAGTGTAGATTCCAGCCCAGAAAAAGGAGAGAAAGCTCCAGATTTAATGAGGGAAGGCGTTGAAGAAGAGCGAGACTCGCCTCAGCATTTTCTGTAGCGTTGCTGCCAAGCCACCCCACCAGAATTTCTACATCCAGCCTTTGGGAGCAAAAAACCATCGGATGTTTTGGAAAGCAGAGTCCTTTATCTTGCACCCTCATTGTTTTACAGACTGAAGAGGCCGCAAGCCAAGGCTGTGGGGTCCTTGACCTCGAGTCCCAGGAGATGGGACGATGCCACCAAGGCAGCTGCTGAGATGGAGAGAGCTGGGGCCAGAGGGACCTGCCCCAGACCAAGGTGTGCTTGGCACCAAGCAAAAGAGTTTCTTCATATTTTGCTTTTTAGCAGTTTCACTTTGTTTTTCCAAAGGAAGTCTTCCTAATGAAAAAAGGAGAGAGATGGCTCTCTGGCATATCTCCCTTCTCCATGTCTATACCAGGTCTCCCCAATATAGACATCCTACATATCAACTATGTGTCTACTTCTACATATGAAGAACACCAGACAGTTCAAGTTCCCTCAACATTAGCAGCATCCAGGTGGAGGCTATTCAGATATGCACAATTACTTCAGTTCAACAGAGTCCATGATTTGATATAAAGCACAAATTTTTGTAGACACCATACTGGTCTCCAAGACCCCCTGATAAATATTGTCATTATTCAGGGAGTCATTTAACCAGGGCTCCAAAATATAAAAACAACCTCTGCTCCGCTTGTTTTTCTTGCCACAACTTTAACATAAATCGTATTTCAAAAAAAGAAGACTAAGTAGCATCAAAGACTGATGAAAAAATCAGAACACAAAACAGAATTTCTAATCTGCTGCTCTAATTATTTGGATCTTGGCAAACCAGTATTGGTCATCTTAAATAAATACAATAATACACACGATGAAAACAATAGTGTCATTCACTACAGTTGAACAGTCTACAGTATTTCCTGACTAAAAATAATCACTTCAGCCCTCTAAAAATTAGTTTTGCTGAAATTGTTATAAATACATTTATCTTTCAAATACTAAGTAGCAAGAAATTAGACTGAACCTCAATTTCAAAATCAGGGTATGCACTCTTCTGATGAGCTGCTGATTAGCAATACTGAGATGAACAACACTGGAATAATTTCTGTGTTTGAAAAAGGATGCTACAAATTAGCAGTCGAAATTTGTAGGAACTCCCCTCCAAAAAAATAGTCTCCCATCTTTCAGCCGTCTAAAGATGACACCTCAGATTACAATGCAGGATATTTTTTAGTTTCCAACATAAGCACCTTTCCCTCAGTCACTGGAATCCCAACGCAGGGGATACTCCTCGCCATGTGGTCAGATTCCTGCGGTTTCACATTAAAGCCGAACATCCTCGGAGTCGCTGCAGGAGGAGTTTTCTGCTGGGGCCATCCCAGATCTCCCACTGCTTACCCTGCAGTTTTCAAGAGAGAAACCCGCTACTTCCAGACCTGCACTACTACGAGCTCCTGTAAGCAGTTATTTTTAAGAAGATTTTGCAAAATATACTCACTATAGGATAAGGAAGGTTGATCACTTGATGAGAGCACCAAATACATGCCCACACAGCATCGAAGTATTATACAGATATTGAGAAATAAATATTTGATTTACCTTCAATCTGATTCCTTTTCACTCACAGAAGGGAGATGTAATTTTTTTAAAAGAATATGTGTAAAGACTTACTCTTCTAATTTATACTTGAACCTATTCTCCATTTCCTGAATTCCTCCTCTGATCTTAAAGGAATGACAGTATTCAATAACTGTGCTCCCTTGGCCCTTTGAAAACACCCTTATATTATTTCTAATGTTCCATTTCTTTGTGAAAACGTTGAGAAAAAGAGCAAGAACACTGCAGGTTGCAAAGGCCTTAGTGGGGTTTTTTTTGGTTGGTTGGATTTTTTTTAAGAGATTACCAAAAGAGAAGAAAGCACATTCTTTTTCTAAGAAAACCTGGGATCCTTTAACTGAACATTCATCTGCTTCTGCAGATTGTTTGATGAGTGTAATGTGGGCCCACCCAGGTGTCAGCACAGCGGCATCACCCAGCTCTGGGGGACAGAAGAGCCCAAGAAGATCCAGAAGATGCTGCACAGGAGGCTCTTGCATCCCCTCCCAGCACCACCACACTGTCCTGCGTCAACACTCTGCAGACAAATATTCTTCACGTTCGACATAATCATTTGTCAGAAAAAGGAAAAATAAACCATCCACCTTCCATCCACACTGCTCAACTACCTGCTGCAAGGAGCTACCTTTTATAACTCACTGGTTTTGGTGGTCAAGATGGAAAAGCATCTTGGTTTTTCACACAAATCACAAGGTTAACGGGCCAAAACCTTAAAGCACCTTCACATGATGTCACTAATAATATAAAAAAGGATCATTACGGTACCTAGTCATGAAATAACGAGTCCGTGATCATCCTCATCTGAACTATCCTTTTACACTCCCAGAGAGGCAGGAAAATATACACCCCATCAACTGCTTTACCCGAGTTATCCTCAACTGCCAGTCATTCCACACTAGTTGAGGTAGAAGTTTATTTCTGGATATTTAGAAAAACTTCAGGTTTTCAAGGGGCTGTATCAGTACACAATCTTGTCATAGGATTAATCAGCCAAGCCTCCGACTCCGGCTGGAAAAACCATGCGTTTCTCAGACAGGATTTTTAACATGGCCAATATTATTACTGAAAATACAGGAAAACCTGTAAGAAAAAATCACAATGCAAGAGAGCTGCAAAGCAAAGAAGAAAGAAGAAAAAGAAAACCACTTACGGGATGCTTAGAAACAGCCTAGATTATTATTTTTTAAGACTTTTTTGAAAATAGGTTTTCCCTCTATTTTGAGTTGGTTTTACCCTCAATGCAACCATCCAAGCCCAAAGACGAGGAGAAGAGGCTGACTGAGAACTGCGCTGTCCCGGCTCCAGAGGAGAGAATTAAAATCTAGAATTGACTGACATCAGATTTACGTTTTGCAACCTAAAAAACCATACAGTAAACACACAAGATAATTGCTACAAACCTACAAGCACAATCCTGGGGACCCTGCACACCCACACAATCTTGTGATTTATGGTCACCATCACACCACACGGCGAGGACAGGAGGAACAGAGCAAACAACAGAATTTGGGAGCAGATTTCCACGCTAAAAAAGGAATTTAAACTGGAGGGAACCAACTTTTCAGAAAAAAAAAGACAACCCAGGAAATTTATAATGGCAGTATTAATTCCTCTTATTACATGACGTCATTGCCAGTTGGGTTGTACCTATTAAAAAGATCAAAAAGGGACTCATGTGAACACACATTGTTAAAATTAAAACAATGACAGAGGCAATTACTATTTTTCATTCCTTCTGTAAATATTATTACAGGCTGCTTTTTAGAAAACATTTACAAACTATGAAGTGAGCTCCACTGCTCCCAGTAAATGAACATAATTAAAACAATTTCTGGTTCAAAACAGAAGAGAATTATTTGACCTTTTTAAAATCTCAATTCATGTTTAACTTTGTCTAAATAAAATATTTTGGAACCTCTGGAGAAAAGGCTGCTTATTTACTCAAACTAAATCTCTGCTGCGATTTCCTTCAGAAGATACTGCTTATATGAACTCTCTTATTTAAGAAGCACTCACGCTGATGTGTAGTGTCATCTTCATTAAAAATAATCAAGAATCCCTAGGCAGACATTTGCACTTGAAATTATAAAACCTCAATGTTTCATAGAACTGCAAGGTTCCCTACCATTCATTCATATTTAATTTTTGAGGATGCTTCAGTGCACATAAAATATTTATCGGTCAAAGGGGTTTTCAAATTAGAATGTTTAATATTAGCTTCTTCCTCAAAATAGTTTTGATTTCATTTTCAGTAAATCAGCCAGGTTTTCATTTGTTAAATTTTATCAAGTTCAGAAATAGAAGATGTCGATGAAAAGCCCGTACTCGCTCCACGCTGCTGCATTCGAACAAACAGGATTCTACTAAAACCTGCAATTCTTTTAAAGCATTATATAATAATTCCCCTCTTTACGAATACATGATGAATTGTGCTGAAAAGGCATCAAAATATCTCTCTGGTGGAAGCACCAGATGTTAAAACTGAGCATGAAGCCACCAGTTGGCCGAGCCTCATTGGGTGCACAAACCCAACAGGACTGAGTGGCAAACCTGAAATTGAATTAAGGACTTAAGGCTGTATAGAGACCACCTCCAGCTCAGGAAACTAAAGAAATTCCCTTTCTTTGCTTTTCTGTGCAATTATCTTTCTGTTGCACATCTGCCTGAACCCGGGGAAATGACACTGTAATCCACTTTGGTATCAGGATTAGCAAGTTCAGACAGCAAGGAGAAATGAAGGCATTAATGTTACTTTGAATGTAGACAGAATTGAAGTAGATTAATGCTACTCGGGGAATAAATATTCCTGTTGTCAGACACAGTTACTACGCTGGTATCAGTATTTGACAGTCAGAAGGTGGGGGGAGACTTATTGGACAGGAAAATTTTCATTATGCTTAGTGAAAATTTATCTTAACAAATTAATAAATGTTAATTTTAATAGATTAATAAGTTGCTGATACCCACAAATTAACTTCACTGCCCTGTTTCGGCATGTAATCTGTATTTAAATTTCCAAAAGCTTTCCACGGCAGAATTTAAAACGTGTTTTTTCACAACACAGTTTTCACTACACAAAGACACCAGGAACAGACAGACCTACGCTGAAAACAGCTTAACGCTCCTGTCTCCCCTCCCCAGCTCAACTTCAATTCTTTCCATGTCTTTTCACTGTGAAATATAACAAGGACACTAACACAAGGCTGAGGTTACAAAATCAAAAGCATCAGGCAATATAAAAGTTCAAAAGATTCCAACAAGTAATGTCCATCCTAAAATAGAGATGATAAAGCACAGTAAGACGAAGTAATGGCATGAATTTCAGGGTTAGGAAGAAGTCACAGAATATCGAATTTCTTAAAAAACGAAATCTTCTGAAAATCCTGAAAGCCCCATTTCCATGCAAGGCAAAGTCCTTTCTCTAGTGTCTCATCACACATTAAATCAGGGCTTTAAACAATATGGTGTATTTCTGCTTCTCCCTCCACTTGCAAATGAATGAATAATAAGCGGCAATATGAAGCAGCTGTATCTTACCATGGAAGATTTACAGATTCTCACACTATGTATTTTTTTAAGTAAAAATTATGATGTGACAATTATAGCCATTTTACTAAGTAGACGCCACCAATTCACACCTGTGTCTTCTACATTTCCAGATGACATCCCTGCCTTTGCAGCGTCCCTCGCCCCCACGTGCCAGACGCGGCTCCTGCCTGCTCCCTCCTCCGCCTCTCATCCACGAAGGGAAGTTTCCAGTATGAGCATTATCTAATAAAAACATAAATTATCCGGACAAAAAACATACTGCAGCATACGCTCTGTTCCACATGTTAAGAATTACGAGGTGGTGACCTTTGCATCAAACTACAGAAAATTGGAATGCTAACCAAATCCTCCCCGAGCACGCAGCAGCCGGCCAAGAAACATCCCAGCGTATCATCTGAAGATGAATGATAATTACAGAAGTTTAAACCAATTTACGAAGGCATTCTATTGGATAAACATAGCAATCACTAGTTACTTATGTTAATTCAATATTTTTTTTCATATATTTGCATCAAATTTCCACCTGTCCATAACCACAAGCTATTATTCTTACAAAAGTGGTTTGAAGATGTGATGTCTTGCTGCAAGTTGCTCCTCTATTCGACCAAAGCACCAAGGACACAGAGGTTTCCTTCAAAGCATGAAAAACCAGAGAAAAAACTTTATGATCCTTTTCAAAGCATAGAATCCATTTGCATGACAAAATTTAACAATTACAAGGAATTGGGTTTATTTTTTTTTTTATTTCATTACACTAGCAATAGCGGGAATGAAGCAGAGAATCATTTCCAGATGGTGTCCTGGTTTGGTTTGGTTTGTCAGCTCTACAGGGTTTGGGAAGGCTTCGTTACTTGATCCTGGAGTGTTAACAATTCAGAGGCCCTTTTTTCCAAACCAAAATTAAATACGTACCTTTCTCCTACCCTCTCTAACCTTCTACACACCCCCTCCTTGCTCAGCTCCCCAAAAGTTTCTGGGTTAGTTTTGCTTGTATAAAATGCAGCCCCCTGGAAAGCAATGAAAAAAGCAGCCAAAACTTCAATGACCGATTGCATCTTTGGTTTTTATTTGCAAAGAGATACAGTTATCTTTAATCTGGATAATTAAAAAGGAGATTTCAAGTGCAATACCTGCCCCTTACTCCAATCTGTAATTTTATAGGGGAAATTTCAGCACTCCTCTCACAGAAAACAAGCAAAAAACCCAAAAAGGTGGTGGGAATGTCCTACAATAAAGCGTTCAAATACATAAAGTGTAGAAGAAACTGGGTGAAAAGAAGGTTCCTGAATTAGTTTTCTGTGTTTCTTGTTAAAAGAGTGGACAAGAGAGGAACATTTTCTACAATATCAATACCATTTTAAGTTTACAACTTGCAAAGTTACTTAGTTTCTTTTACTTTAAGAGTTTGGCATGTCCCCTTTAAGCACCAAAACAGAAAGATGGATGGAGGAAAACAAACCCAAACCAAAACCAAAACAAAACAAACAGCAACCAAAAACAAAACCAAAAACTCAAACCCTGCAAGATTCGACTGCTGACAAAGCCCTAATGTAAACGTATATATTGGTTAAAAAAGCCCAACCAAAGCATACTGAGTATTTATTCCATCTCTCCCAGGAGAGCAGGCACAAGCCAACCTTGGCCTTAGCAGGCATTTGCTACAGCCACAAGTTTGAAGAGGACCTTCCAGCTGCTTGGAACAGCTTTCAGCTCCAGAAATGCTCGATGGGTGGAAGCTCACTCCTTAGCAGGTACGTGTGTCTTCTGAGGTCACCACTAACCAGAAATGACCCCAAGCCCTGGTTGGGTTTCCACAATGTTCTACTCTACCTCTACAGACTAGAGTCAATCGAAACGCCCTAAGATCTAAGGACTACTTTTTAGAAACACAAGTCTTGCACACAAAGAAAATTCCAAGGTCCAATTTTTCACTCATCAACCTCTTTCTGGTTGAAAATAAATGGAAGGATGTGTTTCAAACACTAATCTAGTGCACGTTCAGTCCATGGGACCAGGCTCAGTTTAGTCCCCAACCCACACATGGGATATTGGGTTCTCAGCACCAACTATTCTGCACCACCAGTTTCCCCACCGCACTGAAAGAAGACAGATGCACCCAGTAAAAGGCCTGGAGGAAGCGTGATAGCTGTGTTGAGGCTTGCACTTCAAGCAGGATTAAAATGTCTTTTTCTCTCACTGTGAAGTCTGAATTCAGTCTTTAAGCCTGGGATAATAACCCTTCATAAAGCAGTATTTCTTTGTGATTTAACAAAACTAAGTTCTGCTCGGAAAACACTTCCTAGGGTTCTTTAAACCCTTTCCCCCGTTGTTTTCTAAGTCTTTATCACAAATACTCTCGCATCTTTTTTTCCTGATAACATCGCAGACAAAAGCGTTTTACAAATTCAGAAAGTCACTAGTCAACCCTAGCTATGCCAAAATACAACAAAATACTATTTTTAGCTGTTTCATGAGTTGCACTTGGGTCTGAAAGACCAAGATGGCTTGAAACCTTCTCCCAACATTAGCATAAAGTGCAGTCAAGGCACCCCCATAGAATTTTGCTCTGCTTTCCCCTTGGTTCCCCCGGGAGCCCACAGCAGGACTACCAGACGCTAAGCCTACACTGAGGGTAAATTCCAGGTGAAAAGCTATGGATGGGTCAAAGTCTTTCCAGGTTTGGAAGGATCCATAAGCAAAGCATTTGGCAGTCTTGAAAAATAACTCTCTCATTGAGAAGAGCTCTTTATTCCTATGATGTTCAGTAGAGCATCCCCGAGATGCACTGAGGTTACTCAACACCGGGTGTATCTTCCAACCCATTTATCTATCACACCTCCACCAACAGTCTATCTAAAAATAAATAAATAAATCTCTGCTCTCAGGCTTACGGGTCTTCTTACATCTCTCTTTGTGTATTCAATGCTAATAAGGAAACCTTCCAATTCATGTTTTGTGAACACAAATAATTAAACAGCTTTCAATCTGTTTTGTCACCCTACATGCTTCACTCTGGTGTAACCAGTCTCCCTCAATGGTTATTGCTGGAGTTCAATCCCAGCAGCTCAGGGAGCTGCTCCAGCAGCAGCAGGGTGAGGAGGCACCTCTTGGCAATGTGCTTTTCACACCAAAATAAACGAGAATGAGCCTCTGAAGGATGAATTCTTTGAGACTGGCATACAATAACTACCCGTCTTAAAACTGGCAAGTTTTTAAAACACAGTTATTCTTTACATCAAACACTGTAGTGTTTATATATATATATATATATATATATATATATATATATAAAGATGTGACCGTAAGCAGTAAATCTGCCTTTAGAAATACCCACCTTAGCACTTCTGCTGAGCCAGCACCACTGTTTGCTGGAGCTGCGCTGAACCCCTGCAATCCCAGGGACTCATTTCAGGGATCCAGTTTATACTAGAGCCCCACAAATAATTGCACCAACACAACAACTAGCAAGGCAAACCTCAGCAGAGAGACGGAGCAAACGGCCAAGGAAAGAACCTCTGAAGTTCTTCAGCTGCAACACCAAGAGATGCGCTGACACGTAACGGGGGGGCACGATGCAAAGTGACTTCCAGAAACCAGCATAATGAAGCTGGACATGCAGAAATCCAGAACTCATCACACTGCATGTTGCAAGAAAGATGACCTGCTAAAGACAATACTTACCAAGCAGTACAGCTGATGAAATCTAAACCCCCATCAGGCGGTTTTTAACTCTAACACTCATTTACTCATTGCTTTGTGCTTTGCTGGAAGCACACAAGGCCCCTCCAATGTAAATAAATCACATTTGCAACCCCCTCGAGGCACTTACGCCATTAGAGTGATGGAGACCAGTACTGGTGAAAATGAGACCTGGGTTCCCATTTTTTTTTCTCTCAACTTTATCCTCCCTGTGGCTAAACTGCATTTTGCTTAGTCTCCAACCTATCTGTTCTATGACCTCTTGAATAGCTGCATTTAAGACAAACACCCTCATTAATCAGTTATTGTTCCACCTGTTCTGAAGATAAACGTTAAAAAAGGTACAAAAAAGATTCCGTATTTCCTGTCTGCTAAACACTTTCCAGACAAAGTACTCATGAGAATAAATGCATTTTAGCGGGGCTCTGGCACAGCATCTGTATGAAATACTTGTTTTCTTTAGCACTGAATTTCAAAATTATAATAAAATTGCTGCTTCTGGAACATCTTGCTACCATTTTTCGTTTTCGGGTTGATTTCATTTAATCTCAGATAAAACAGATTTGCTACAAGGAAGGGACAGATCCCCAGGGTGGCAGGAGCCAGGACTGTCACAGCTGCATGGGAACACACCATCCTCCACCTCCCACATACAACAGTGGGTCGAATTCATTTCAGCCTCTCACAACGCACGTGTAATGACTATTTTCTGAGTAAAACAGTTGAATATATACTCTGGGATCAATCTTAACATTTCAGCCTTTAAAGAAAAATAAAGGAGTGCCATAAGGAAGCTACACACTGACAGCACAAGCACGAGATTGGATTTCAAAATTTCAAAGTGCACAGAAAATTCTGGCAGCTGCAGAGACCGTTCCTGGGAAACACCACTCTTGACACCACACCGTCACACGGGAGTAGCAGCAAACACCACCCTGCACTCATAAATAAATATTTTCCCATTTCTGAAAGCAGGGAACGCCTATTTCTCAAAATTCTCACAAAACGCTCACCAAAATTCTCTCATAAACCACAATATTAAAGGCTCTATCAGCAGAGAGAGCTGGAAAGAGCCGAGGAAAACCCACCGGGATTATTACACCAGAAAATACTGAAATTGCAGAGCGCCGCCGGCCTCCTGTGCGGAGCAGGATTAGCACGGTACTGTAATTCCCGCGCATCGCTCCAGCCCACCTGCATTCCCGCGCTCTCACACAGTCCCCTTTCTTCGCATATTAATTTTACACGCTCCTCTCCGGCAGGCAGGGAGCTAACGAGCAGTCCCCCAGGCTTTGGCTGCAGAGGAAAACTGGCAGCGGGACCACAGCTCTTGTCTAATAAGATCTTCATACGAGAAGGCAGAGGAGCTGCCCAAGAGTAGCAGTCAAGCTGGTTTCAGAGAGTTTTATTTATTTATGTCAAAGCAGCCCCTTTCAGATGCAGAAGTTACCAGCGCATGATGGTGTGGCAAAAAGGTCTTACATCAGTAAGCCAGGGCTGTGCCAAATTCCTCCAGACCCATCTCCTGTTGGTTGTTTTACGGATGGTGCGGCAGATTTTTTAGGTTCATGAACCACTGAAGTCTTTGTGAAAGACCGGCAACTGTTGGCTTAGATAGCTTTCATCAGGGAGATCCTAATCTCCCGCATTCAAAAAAGGCTTGCTTTGATGTTCAGGAGATAAACCCCAGACTATTTCGCTTGGTTTGAAGTATGCCAACCTCCATGCCATATTCTGCATAAAAAGTTGAGAAAAAGAAAACAATGCACGGAAATAGCACTAACCAGCTGGAAATACTTCCAGGACCAACAGGGTACTACACAGCCATGGAGAGCACACAAGGTCCCAAGATGACAGTGACCTCAAAACGTTCCTACAACAACTTTCCCTTCCAAGTATTCAAAACTTCATGGGAAAACAAAGGTAACCCACGCACAGCAGCAAGAAACACATTAGATAAGGGAGTTATCTTCTCCATCTAGACAGAAAAACACTGAAGAAGGAGCAAGCCATGAAAACCCATCCAAACGTTCATGAAAGCCCAGGCTAACCTCAGGGTGAGGGACAGGAGTCTTGTTTTACTGCGTGGATGGGTGCAGCCAGCTCAGAGAGCCCAAAGGATGGACCACAGACCTGGTGGCAGTGGAGGGGCAAGCGAGACCCTCTCCTCTTGGCAGGCAGGATCAGCTCAGCCGCTTTTGTAACCCTCCTGAACACATGGTTTGCTATGGGCCGTCGGATGAGTTTGACAGATCTCACTTCAATATCTGCATAGGACAATTTTACAAACAGTTTAAAAAAAACCAAACAAACAAAAGTCATCACAGGTAGCACACTGCCTATGTTTTAATAAATATGAACTATAACACCTACAGATGCTGTAGCAGAAGCAAACACTCCCACTTTACTTAGAAACTGCACCCTCATCAGCCACATCTCGCTCTACAACTCAATTTATGAAGATTCCTTCAGGACTTTTCCCTCAAATCAAATACAGACCCCAGACACCAATTAGTACCAGGCTTATAAGTTTATCAACTGACAACACTCACTTTTGGAGGAGAAATAATTTGTTCAGACATCTAGAGTTCCCAAAAAAAGTGGGATGACAGAGAGAAAAATGAACAAGGCAGGACCGTATGAACTGTAATCTCTTTTTCTATCCCGTTACATGGATATAGGGAACCTGCACTCACTTTACATTATGTTAAAAAGTGAAATAAACTTCATTTAAAACTGTCTGAACATCTAGCATTTAATCTTATTACCTGAGATTAGAACCATTTATCAAAAAAGGCCTTGTGCCAAGTATTTCACTCTATTTTAAATATTTATCGTCATTACCACATCTTGGAAGGTTATTGTCCACTGCAGAGATTACATGCACCTTAACGCCCTGATCAGCATCTCCATTATCAGCTGAAGAGATTTCTCAGATTTAAATTTGTATTCCAAAAAGCCAAATTTCTACATTCTGCTTTTGCCTGGTGACATTTTTAACACACACAATTAGAGGAGGAGGAAAAGGAGTGATGAGAAGTGAGAAAGTCCATGAACTACCCTCGAATGAGCTGCAGTAAGAGCAGACCTGGCTCCACACTGCCCTGACCACACGTCTCTCTGGATAGGAATGTACAGAGCAAAGGAAACAGCAAAAAAACCCCTGAGCATTGCCATTTTTGGGGGATTTGCCAAGACAGAAACAAAAACCAACACCACATTTTGCACGGAGCAAGAGGTTCTGTTCTGATTTTACAAATCCACTATTTATTAACACATTCGTTCCAGTTGATTTTTATTTTAAATACAGGCTCCTCCCAAAAAGCCACATTTCTGCTTTCAAAGATTCTTAATTTTCCTTTCACTAAGGCATTATTATATTTCCTTGTCCTTGGAGAGTTTTATCTGGGATTATACATATGTACCAAAACACAGCTGTTCCACTTCTTTTCTCCTTTATTTTTTTCACAGAGAAAAACCTGCCTCTATCAGCCACCCAATTAGCTGCTCACTATCAAAAGACTGCTCTGGCCTTTCATCTTCTTGAAAACTGGATTCAAGTGAGAGGGTGTCATGGAAACTGTGTCTCGGGTCATTTCCTGTTTCAGTTTTTAGTCACCAAAAATAAAATAGTAATAACAATAATACTGAGCTTTTTTTCTGATTAAAAAAAAAAAAAAGAATACTTATTATCCCAGTCTGCAAAGCATGCAGTGGCTATATAAAAAAAAATAAATATAATTCTCATAAGAAATCTTCATCTGACAAACAAGGAACCTGATTTTCAATTCAATGTTCAACTAACTCTCCCGTGAAGAGACTGAAGATCAAATATGAAGAACACAAAACCTGCAGCAAATATGCAATGGAAGTAATGATTTTTTTATAAAATAAAAAATGAAATCTCTACCTTTCAGATGGGTATGTTTTTTATAGTTCACAGTACTACCGTACAGCATGCACTCTGTGTTTTCCTCTAAGTATTTAACTAAGCAAGTAGGACAGAAAACTGTTACATTATTATATAGGGGATTGTTATCAAACCGCAGAAGTTTCAGGTGCTGTAACTACTCCAAACACCTCATTTTAGAAACCAACAATCTCCATTACCTCTTGCTTTTGCGAAAACAGCTCAAAGCTCGCTGAATTTCATTCTTACAAAAGAGTTGCACTTGGCTGGTAAAGCCATAAAAAAAACCTTCTGAAAGACACCAAATTCACAAAGGTGACAAATGCTTGAGGTTACAGGTAACATCATGTTGGTGCAACCAGCCCACGAAAACCTCGTGAAATTTGCACTCGAGATTTGCACTGATGCAGCATGTATTTTTGCTTATTTACCTGAAACTAGCAAGATATTAACATGTAGCTTTATCCTGAACCCACATGCAATGTGCTAAAACAAACTAGACTACTTGGGTGAGTGCTGGGAAATCCCTGTCCCCTGCTCCTGATGAAGTTCCTGCCAATATTCATCAGAAGTGACTTAATTCCCACAAGTTCTGAATGTAAAACTCTCACAACACCTTGCAACGTACAGTTCTTATCTAGGAGATCAATCTCAATCCAAGCCATCATTTTAATATTGGTATGGTTTTGAGGAACCATAATCAGGAGAAATTTGGTGCGGGGACACCGTATGGTAGAAAATTGCCAATTTATGGATATCCACGTTATTGAAGAAACTGCTAATTTCTGACTCCAGCAACCTGAGCTGCCATCTCCAGTTTCTGAACCCCACAGGACACAACTCCTTATTTCTTTCTTAAATTAACACACTACAGCTACAGGCTCTTAGAAATTCCAGGTTCATTCTATCTAATGAAGCAAGGACAGCACTCAAAACTTAAAAAAACACATGGGAACACTTGCTAACTAGTGAGCTTTTATCCTTAAGATGGGTGGTAAATAAAGGTAATTAAAAATTAAATAAAAATCACTCAATGATTTACGAACGTCTTAGCGCTTGGCCAGATTTTCTTCCATTTTGATGAAAAAAGGGAGACTATAAGGTTCCACATATACCCACATAATGCACTTCATCCAACATAGAGTTAAATGGGGGGGCTAACAGGAAAAAACAGAGGAATAGCTCTTACAGGAGGCATTAAATCAAGGATATCTTTTATATATATCTTATAATATTTATATCACTTAGAGAGCTTTTCTATGGTAAGAGGAGCTGAGAAAAGTGAGCGTATATATGCACACACATATATATATGCATATACATTCCATGTATATGGAATGCATCCATATACAACACACCTAGAAAGGGATTATCATTCATTCATTCAATTAACAGGTTGGTTGTTCATTTGGTTTTATACAGAAAAATGCTACGTGCCCCTGCTGGGGCTGCTGCCATAAAGGTGTTGAGTGATTTGTCTCAAAAAAGCTTTTTTCAGTTCTTCAGATGAAATTCTCAATCAGAACAATGACATCAACATATAATATCTCAGTTTATCCTGAGACAAGAAGTGCTTTGAAGTGATACACGGCGAGAGCCCAGCCCACTGCCTTCCACCCTTCACTTTGACCACACATGTTCCTCTTGCAACATATTCCAATTTAATGCCTTCACACCTCTTTGAAGGTGCCTGGGTGTAACCCCGTCCTCAGCTTTCCCTTTCAGCCACCGCACAACCAACTGCTTCACCCTTTGGGGGAACCTGCAGATACTCAAGCCAGACACAGGCATACTTCTGCTCTTTCTTCACATGATGGAGTCTCCAGTTGTGACCACAGCTGAAAAACCATTGGCAAATAGGAGGAATCGGATAAAGACAGGGGGCTGGGGTCCAAGGCAAGCAGAGGTGAGGGACACAGTGAGAGTTACTGTGATCAACACACACCCGTCTGGGGGTAACAACACACATCTGTCTGGGGGTAACAACACACATCTGTCTGGGGGTACCCAACCACCAGCAGCCCCCGGCTCTTCCTCACCTGGCTGTTTTGTTAGAAATACGTGAGCAGCACTCACACAGCAGCAAGAAATTACTCAATACACAGAGCACACCCACCTTTCCCATCAGGGACAGACCATCTGACCAAATTAAAAACCCAAGCACATCTGTCCAGCTTTATCATTCTAATTAAAAGCGTGTGGCTTTTTCTTTTGCTCACCTATTTTATTTTATTTTTTACATATAATCTTCACTCAGATGGCTCCAATCTGCAATGCATTTTCTGTGGTCCTTGCAATGGGACTAAGGTGAAGCTCTCTCTGCTTGTAACCCCCCAGAGCACGTGAATCAGCAGCGACTGCAAAAGGAAATGTCTTTAGCAGAGAACTTCAGGATTTTTTTTTGGTGAAGTTTAGTCCTTTTTGCTAGTGGAAACTTAATTAAATGTCCACTAGATTCTTGTTGTCATGAAGACGTTTGCCAGGTCAAAGTGAACTTATCTGTGACCTTGCAGCCTTATTTTTTGAGAAAGAAAACCTTTTTCTCACCAAGAACCTGTGGTGCACCACAGACAAAAAAAAATACCAAAATCCAGCTGAGGGATTAACTAAAAGATGAAAGATAACATCAGATCTCAATTTAAAAAAAAAAATTAAAATAAATAAATGAAACGCTATTCTGGTTAAGTGGCCACTACAGACAAATCTGACCCGTGGACCAAACCAGAATTGAAGGGACTACCTGGGCTGGGAAAAGTTGTCTCAATTTCAGCGGGCCGGGGAGCCGCTATTGTCGCCGCAGCCCCACTGGCGCTGCCGGGGAGCAGAGAGCTCATTGCCAATGCAAAGCCCCCCAGCTGGGGGTAGGAAGAACTAAACGTGTTAAATGCTGGGCTGGTGAGTGCCCGCACCAGCGGCCCCCGCCTCGGGGAGCGGGGTTCCCTCCCCCACTCCCATCTCGCTCCCCATTATTCTCCATTCAAGCTGAAAGCCAGAAGGTCTTTTCCTCTGCCGCTCGGTGTCAGCCAGACTTGGGAAGCTCTGCAGGAATTGCTGAGAGATCCAGGAACGCACAAAAGCCTCCTTCCACAAAGCCCCCTTTCATCTAGGCAGTGTGTCTATTAAATACGTCCTGTTAATGTGCATACATTTTTATAAAGAGATTATAAAGTGAAGACTCAGTCACCAGCTCAACTGCACAATAAGATTTTTAAGTCTATTACTAGAAAACTAGGGTTTAAAATGAGTAGCTGGGAATGTTTGACAACTCCTCTGCAGTAATACTCAAATAGGCCCGGTACCCACAACGGCAGATGAAGGTGTACTTCCTGGGTTTTAAGGCTTTAATTTCTTTATCCCGTGCCACGCAGGCACCTCCGACCACGACCACTCTGCATCCAGCACCGTTCGGGGATAAAACAGAAAGGACAATTCAAGACCTGAGTGTACCTGCACCCAATATGATGCTCAGAGGACAGTAGCATCTCTGCTCTGGTGGGCTGGAAAAAGAAAAGTTTAAAAAGTAAAATAAAATAAAATTACGGTGTCAGGCTGAACTGGTGAGCTGCCATTCCCGAGCATTTGCTCCTGCTCTCATCAAAACCAAAGCACCAAACAGCCACTTTATCCACTTTCTCTGTTTTAATCCCTTTCTACATCTTTTTCCTGCTTTTCCTTTGCCCACAGGAGTTCAACATTTCCCAAAGATTTTGAATAACCAAGTCAGGTAAATACAAATTCCTGCCAGCCCTCTGAGAAAGCAAGTTATTTTCTGTCCACAGAAAGGCCAAAAAAAAAAAAAAAAAAAAAGAATTTGCCTTTTTTCTTTCTGCATCAAAGCAAGGCCACAAGTTGACAATCTTCACCAGCGTGGGTACGGCTGTAGGCCAGCTTCACATACCAGCCTCGCCACGCTGCCAGCCCACAGGCTTGCCATAGCAAGGTTTTTAAATATATTTTTGGACAGGCAGGCAGGCAGACCTGGGGCTGGATGCTAGCACTGCCTCCAACCTTATTTTCAAGAGCAAGAATCCCAAAAAGGCCGTGAATCTGTTTTCAGTGTTAAAAAGAAACGCCGTCTCCCAGCAGCAGCGGCAGAAGCCCCAGCCCGGCTCCTCGCTGTGGACACAGAGGAAGAGCCGACGGTTGCAAAACCGCGTCCTTCCAGCTCCCTGCCAGTCCCTCGGGGAGGTCTTTTCATCGTGGGCAAAACTTCAGGAGATCTGTTAACAATCGTGTTATTTCTTGCACTGGCCAGAGAGGTGTGTCCCTCTGCCCCAGCACAGCTGCCAAGAGAACACCTCGGCCCCTCACTCAGCGCTCGCCCAGTGCTATTGCTTCCAGTACACTGGTGGAACTGGAAAGCAAGGAGACAAGGAACAGCAAAAACAAGACAAAAAGAAGTAAACAAGAGCTGAGGAAATGGTGGAGTGATGCTGGAAGGCAGCAGAAACCCAGCTCTGCTGCACCTTCGATCTGCAGGACAGAGCCTCAAGTACAACTCCATGGGAACCCCCTGCAATTCCCGATGGGGCAAGGTTTTGGGTCAAAGGCCTTGAACATACAATAATATTTTTCTATATCAAAGCTGCATCAAGATGTGGATTAATAAAAACCAGGTAAGAGCCTGGAATAAGCCTGACCTACACTGTATGCACATCTCGCAACGCAGCTCTCATCTAACTTGGCTTAGAGGGGACAACAGCTTTCACCGCATCCCCAGAGAATCCCAAAACAATGCACTTCTCTACTAACATTTTTAACAACTGTATTATCCCTTTCTAGCTACTTATTTTTTCTCTTCCCCTTTAGCATGAATTTTCAGTCTCTAATAAATCACCCGGGCGACACACTCGCAGCAGAGAGCACACTCAGCAGGTCTTACTTTTCAAACGAGCCTTCACATCGCAGGTCTGCATTCCTTTCATCCTGACTCCAAGTCTTCTTCCCTTCCCAAAATAGCTGCCGCACCTCTGCTCCTCCAAACGAAATCCTCTATTTCAAACACCGAAAACCATGGCGATGTATGTTGGGTTTCATTTATTTTGGGAGGCTGACTTTCTATTCTTGGACACGTATGAAAAAGCGGCGTTTGAAAGTCTGAGGTTGCAATTACCAGGATGTTTGGTTTTTTTTAAATGTATTTCTAGACTTACAGTCAACAACTTACTGAATAAATACATAAATATGAAGGGGGAGGTAAAATTACATTTACGTGACATCATGGTGAATCAGTATTTTTAAATTCATTAGATTCAATTTCTTACCAAACAGAAATAAATGACTACTCCTTTCTATCAAACTACTTATCTACCATTATGGTTATGTTGGGGTTATTTTGAGCTTTGCATCCATTAGTTTTAATGGAAATAGAGTATCATCAGTATGTCAGTACCTAAAATGTTAAAAAACAAACACAACTTCTGGAACACAATCCCAGAGAGAGCTCTGTGCAGCACGGGTACCTATGCCAAGAACAGCTGGATCTTCAGTGAATTTTTAACAGCTTCAAGACCATCAAGCACATCCCTTCGAGCAGCTACCAAAAAACATCTAGGGCTGTGTAAAATACAACACCAACAGAACTTTTGTGGGAAGAGCCACAAAATTGCAATTTTATATTATAGTTTCATTTGAGTCAAAAATAAAAAATGAAAAATAGACTTAACTTTTTGCCAAATCACACTACTGAGCAGTAACTCACAGGAGAAAGTAGACTACGTAAGTGACGGTGGCTTTATATTTGAGAACCTGACATTGGTGACACTCATCTAAAGCTAAACAAGTTTGAAAAGTTTGCAATTTTCATCCTTCTCCTGCAATGTATTTCAATATGAAATCCTTTTTAAAAAAAAACAACAAACAATCATGACCTTCTACAAGCAAGACACAGGAGACTGTGTATCCAGGAATAACATTTTCTAATTTTAATCTAACAGATCAAAGACTGAAATTTACAGTTTGAAAACAGCAGCCTGACCACTGCTGGATAATGTGACCAACGAGCCATCCTCAGTGCTTATTCCCATCTTCCTGCCTGCACCAGAAAGTACAGTTTTCCCTGCAAAATGTTTTCTGCAGCTGAACTCCACCAAACTAGACCAAGGGAATAAATCCCACATCCCACCTGGCAGTCCTGGATAGCCACTGGCAAAAGAAGTGAAAGACAACTCAGAAATTCACATTACACATGATTCTTAGGGGAAAGGAGAAGGAAGTCTAACTACCTAGACCGCAGTTGTAGCAGATTTAAATTAAGCATTCTTTCATTGTTAAAATTGCTAAATGTACTATCCTCAAATTAAATATCCTTTTGTTTTACCCTTCGTATGCCTTTCATACAACACAAATACTGTCTCTAAAATGTTGGTTTGGCCTCTCTCGAATACACCAGTCCAGGAGGGTTGGACTGTACCTGCTGCTGTCAACCAGGAGCTGAACCTGCAGAGCTTCAGCCTCCACTACTAACAAAATACCCAACTGCCATTTTCAGTTGAAGTGGACTTTCTTCTTCCATTTTACACTCCTTGCAACCACGAGAGATCCTCCTTCTTTCTTCTCCTCAAAATGGTGTTTAGGTCTCCAAAATAAAAAGTCAGATTCCTTGTATGCCTTCTGTATTGGAAAAAATGAGGGGAAATAACACACTAGTTCACTGACCATGAGCAAAACAATAAAAATATCCTGAAAACTACTTTCTTCTGTACCAATGTTTCATCAGCATTTGCCCATGTGTTGATTTGCAATGGATGGGCTACCACTGAAAGAAAACACTTCAGGCAAACTTAATTTTGGTCCGACAAAGCGCCATACCAAGATGGTGTTGCTGAGTATTCCCAAAAAGCACTCCTCACCCGATGCTCGCTGAGGCACACAACATCTCAGCATCTACTTCCCCCTGGAAAGCATCACTCGACCGCTTTTCCTCTTCCTTGCTGTTTCAAGGCAAAATAGTGCTAGTGCAAGACAAACACAACCAGTTTCTGCTGAGGACTTGGGCTTTCTCCTGTTCCCAGGGCAGCAGCCAGGCTTAGGATGAACCATCAATGAGCTGAACCATCCCGCGCCGCAGGACATGACCTGACACACAGCAGAAATTAAATGCTCCCCGGCCAGGAGCAGCTCTGCCATCACCACAGGCCACGCCATCATCCGGATGCTGCTGAACACGTCGTCATCCCAAGGCTGTTAAACACCCCTCCTTGCGACTGTAGCACTATCTGACCAGTTTTCACACCCAGCTGCCACCACACCGAAAGGGGGAAGGAGAGGAAGCGAGGATCCCAAGGATGCAGGGATCACTCAACTGATGATCCTCCCCAGAAGCTAGCACGGCTTCTGGGAAAGAACTGGTGAAGATCACTGCTTATTTGGTTAAAACCGAGATATTTTGCTAACTTGCCATTCATTTTAGAATTATAGAATGGTTCACATTGGAAGGGACCTAAAAGATCATTGAGTTCCACCCCCTGCCCCGGGCAGGGACACCTCCCACCACACCAGGTTGCTCCAAGCCCCCTCCAACCTGGCCTTGAACCCCTCCAGGGATGGGGCAGCCACAGCTTCTCTGGCCAACCTGGGCCAGGCTCTCACCACCCTCACACCAAA
>JAHREE010000212.1:432413-515507 GCA_033628505.1 Tringa tobata
GGAGGGCCGGGGGGGGGGGGGGGCCGGACCCAGATTGGAGCCCCACCCCGAGCAGCGGCGGTGTTTGTTGTCCTAAAAAAAAGTCAGCCCACTTTTCTTCTTTCCTTATTATTTTTATTTATTTATTTATTTTAAATCTTTTTTTTTTTTTTTTTTTTTTTAAACCAGAGTTCCTGCCTCGCAACCCCGAGCGCGGAAGAAGTCGCCCTTCCCCGTCCCGCCGTCGGTCACCCGTGGCAGAAGCCGCCGGGAAATGTTTGTCGTGCAAAAAAAGGGATGGAAAAGAAATGAAGGGAAGGAAGGCGGGAGACGCCTAAGCCACTCGGTGGCACGCAAAGTGACATCTGTCCTCCTAGGAAGAGCGGCGTGGGGGAACGGGTAACAAGCCCAGACCCCCTGCAGAAGCATCCCCTTTGAGAGGTGATGAGCTGGGGTAGGTGGAAAGCCACCTTATGGGCAGAAAAACCCCTTTCCACAACCTCTGCTCATAACTCAGACAGCCACAGAAGCTTCATCCCCCTCCACCGGGTTCTATATAGCAGCATCTTTCTCAGTCCTTCATCTTCCTCACACCTTACACTTTCCCTCCTTTAAGTTTGGACCAGATCATCCTTGAGGTCCTTTCCAATCTGGGGTTCTATGATCCTATGACTGATTTGATAATTCTCATCACATGCCTGGTTTAGAAGCACACCAGAAGCCTTGCATTGGGTTGTGTCAGAAAAACTTATACAGGTGAATAAAATTTGCCAAATGAAAGCAGGAGGCCCTTTATGCAGCACCTGGCAGCGGTTCCTGCCCAGCAATCACCCAGCCCGAGAAGCCAGATACCAGACACACACACAAAATACCTACCCTCTAGATTTACTCTTCGCTAATTAACACTTTATGTTATGTCATAACCCCGCAGGTGTATATAACTTTTAAATAAATCTGACCGGTAGTGACTAGATGTCTTCGATACCCACCCCACTAGTGAATTTTAACAGAGTTCCACCAGAATCACTCATGCCCCACAGCACTAAATTCCACGAGTTAACAATTCATCCGAGAGTTAATATAAGGATATATTATTTTCTAGAATCATGTTCAATTTCCTTGAAATGTGGTTTCTCTCTGCTTTAACGGTTGATTTTTGGACTTTTCCCAGGCACTGGGTGCCAGCAGCAATTCCCCATCCCGCTTGGTTGAGAGTGGGACCTGGGTCAGACCCGAAACCCTTCTCCGGTGGGAGAGGGCTGTGTCCGGGCAGCATCCGCTGGTGTCTCTCGGGGTCAGGCTTTTACCCGCTGCTGTTCTTGGAAGGGCCGTCAGCAAAACTCTCTTTCATTTGGTTTTAATAAATGAAATTTAATTCTTACTATGCAAAAGCCGTATCAGTTTATCCTTGGCTTTTGTTCACTTAGGTGATTTATGGGTCTAACGTAAAATACTTTTTTTTTCAGTTTTCCTGACTTCTGGCAAAAGCCATCTAAACCAAAATGACGCCTCTCAAAGCTGCCATAATCAATATCTTGTATTTCCATTGCTGAAGTAGCATTTGCTACCTGAAAGACAAGGAACTTTCTTTCCATCATGCTGAAGCTTTTTTGGACTTCTATTGGGGCTTTTTTCCTGGGCCCGAGAGAGGGAGAAAGGCAGAATTGAGCCAAATTCGCTCTTAGCACTAGTCATTTTTGCATTACATTTTATGGTTTTTTTATTAGATTCACTAGCGTAGGACGCAAAGGTTTTAAATTATAGTGAAAAGCCAAATGGCTTTCAAATATCTTGGCTAAACTACCCGTATTTTTTTTTATTTTATTTCTGAACTTAGCTGCATGTTGGAAAAGAAATCTCCATCTCTGTAAACTTTGTTGCGTACAAAAATTATCACATCAGGGGCACAGCTGGAGCTCAGTCAGCAGCTGGCTGTGTTAGCAACACCACTGGATTTCCAGCTATCCAGGTCACCCAATTCATGCACCCTGTCATGAAATCACTAGGTGAATGCTACAAGTAGTCTGTCTATTTTTTTGGTTTGGTTTTTTTTTGACAAACTAACCTCAGGAAATGAATGAGGCAATTGTCCTTCTGGTTCCAAAGCCCCGGGATCCTGCTCGTGGTGAGGGAACCGACTGAACAGGTTTAACATTTTCGTGTACAGTCTAAACTCATTTAAAACTCTACAGCCCTGGAGGCAAACCCAGGCTCCTCCTGGAGTTCCCATACGCTTGGTGCCCACACCGCTGCCTCCCCAGACGGCAGCAGTTCCCAACCCGTCCTTCCAGCCTGCAGCCTCCTGGATTTACGGAGGTGAGGTGGAAAGCAGACCCCGTGCAGAATTACAGCCAAGGAAACAATCAGTGGTGCCATTTCTAAATCAATTGTACACGTGCTCGCTTTCAGATGTTCAAATATTTACAGGAAAATAGGAAACGTCTGCCCTCCGAAATGCCATCAGGGAAAAAAGAATAGGAAATCTAAAATTAAAAAAAAATCCTTTAAAAAAATCAGATTGTATGATCTTTGGAGTCACAACACATCAGTTAAAACTGCCAATTCATACAACCTGATGTATATCGCCCTTTCAACCCAGGCTGGTCTTTGACACACTTAGATTTTAGGCTGACACAGTTGTGGATTAAATGTGTCTCCTCTCTCTTTAGAAGAAGCCTTGGAGAAGAGGAGGATTGCCCTTGCTTGGTGCAGTAGGGTTGTGGCGTCCCCAGAAGCGGAGTGTGTAAGTGCTGCGGGCTGGAGAGGGACAGGAGCAGTAAGATGCAAAGAGGAGAAGATGCCTTCAGGCATAAATAATGCAACCATTAAGATTTACAAAATGAGGCCACACTAGAAATATGTCCCTTTTTTTTTTTTTTTTTTTAAAGAGCAAGATAAGAGTGAATCTGGAGTTTAAGTGCTGGAGTATGGGAAGGAGAGGAACATATGACAGATATAAATCCCAGCGCCGTGGTGGGAGTAAACACGTTCTTGACAGCAGCGTATGCAGATGCCGAGTAGGTCAGTATATGGCAACACTGGGAAACAGAACCAGTGAGATGTCTCCAGAGTAGCTGGCACATGTGACAGCAACAAAGAAAAGCACTATTTCTGTAGCGTGTGATTCAACACGGTGTATTAATTGCATGTATCCCTCTGTAAAGACCATGACATTATTGATAAATCTTCTTAAGTTCCCTTACAAGTAAATATGTAAATATTTAATTTGTATTCTAAAAACTGTAATCTAAGTACAGATCCGTATGGATACAGAGGTCCCTCCTGCGGTGCCCCTAGGCTGCTGTGCCTGCTTCGCTTTGCAGCAAGTCGCTGCACCCCCCTAGAAAATCAGGAGCATCACATGTTGAAAAAGCACGGTCTGACCTTTGGGAAATCTTGAAAGTGGCACTTCTTTTATGATACTAATCTTCACTCCTGAAAGCGATACAATATACACTCAAAAAATCATAAGGTAGTCAGAATTGTATTTGGGTGCCTCATGCTTTCTGCCCCGTGCTCTCTCCCAGTTCATAGCCCGTTCACTCATGGTTATGTGCAAACTTCACATCCAGCAACCCCCGTAAAGGCAGAGCAATTCTCAGTCGCCCACCAAGACAGGAACTGAGAAACTCTTCAGGGCTTTCCCTTATAACCTCAAAGCAAAGACTAAATTTAATCTTTTGGTATAAATGTAGATAAAAAATAGAGAAAACGGAAGTTTGCATGAGGCTACTACTTTTTGCTTTGCTGCAGTCTTCCTCTTGTATCTCCCCATTTACGTTTTGTTTTCGCTTTCTCATCTGACTCCTATTTGCCTTCATTTTGATTGCGGTCACCAGTGAGCTGTACACAGACTAAGTCTGAAGGGCTTCATTTCACCATGTTCGTTTTCCTGTATAATCCTTCTCATAACTTTTTTAAATGTTTTCTCTGGAAGTTACATCTTTCTGTTAGTTTTGGTTATGGTTCTTGCTTTCTCAATAAGTTTGATCTTTGCTCACTCACAAGAATTAATTGTTGAACATACTGACATGTTAGGATTAAGCCAAGCATCTCTTATTCTTTCATTTAGTATGGAATATTTCAAGTAGCAATCAATTAATGCACCTGGAAACTGCTTCTCTAAACATTGTTTCCTTGTATGGGGATTACAAACTGTGTTATATGTCGGAAATAACTGTCCCCTGAATACCTGTCATTAATTGCTGATGGGGAGAGCGTTTCATAGAATCAAAGAACAGTTTGTGCTGGAAAGGACCTTAAAGCGTCCCCAGTGCCACCCCCTGCCCTGGGCAGGGACACCTCCCACCACACCAGGTTGCTCCAAGCCCCCTCCAACCTGGCCTTGAACCCCTCCAGGGATGGGGCAGCCACAGCTTCTCTGGCCAACCTGGGCCAGGCTCTCACCACCCTCACACCAAACAAGTTCTTCCCCACATCTCAGCTCCATCTCCCCTCTTGCAGGGTCAAACCCTTCCCCTCCTCCTAGGGCTCCCCTCCCTGATTTGTATAAACTTGTAATTAAATCTGTACCCTTTATATGCGCCCATTTTCACATGTGTCACATCCTAGCACCTATAAGACTCTAAAATACAAGTTTTATCTCCTATTCAGTGCAACATCTGCCTGCCTCATCAGTCATTCCCCTATAGATTACAACTAGTCATGAAAATGGAAAAAATGCCCCGGTCTCCTCCCTCCCCAGCCTGGGTCTGTAAGTGTGTCGATGAGAGCGTTCTTTCCATAGCACCATCATCACCAGATAATATTTTTAATGAAAGCCATCACGTGTGTGGTGTGGGATTTCAAAGTGAGCATTGTGCCCAGCTGTACAGCTCGGCACTGAAAAAGCCCGTGCTAGCAGCGCAGCTATATCACAGCACCATTGCTGCACCCTCCTTTCGGGTCAGCTCTTTTTGTACCAGATTCTAACTAAAAGGGGGTGTAAAGAAGAAAACAAACTTGGAGGTTTCAAGCTATCATCATTGCAGGGCTGAAATTTTTAAGCAAGTGCAAAAAATGCCTGAAAATGCACGCCAGGAGTCGGGGGGAAGAAGTACAAGTCTTGTAAAGTGATATAGAAGGTGAGTGACAGGGGGCAGAGCTAATTCAGCCCACCTGGGCAGCGATGCTGAGCAGGGGGAGAGGCAGAGGCATTCCCTATGGGGGAGAGATAGCCACAGGAAGGGGTGGTTTGGGCACTGGAAGCCTATGGAAAGACATGAGGGGCTCAGTTTGCTGCTCCTGCTGGCCTCAGAGAGAGAAAGTGGAAGGCAAAGCCAGAAGCTTCCCCCTGCCATGCTTTCTGGTACTCCAGAGTTTCCTTACCCTTTGCCAGGAAGAGTTATTTGGGGTCTGGGAGCAAGGGCATCTCAGCACATCTTGTTTCTCCCAAAACAAAACCACTGCGGGAGCATGATGTTACAGCAGACGTTCATGATATAGGAAAAATAATATACGTGATTTATCACAATGTAGAAGAGAGTGAAGGCAGTGTGGGAAAGCTGCAGTCAAACAGTTTGGGATTAATACAGCCATAAAAGCAGCTGGCACAGCTTTTTTTTAACCAGTTGTCCAGAAGTCCATTTATAAGTCATGGCCCTTATACAATCACGTAATTACCTGTAAGAGAACCAGCCTGTCGGGATGGAACATTCATCCTGTTCTTGCCATACTGCACTGGGACATTACCAAGGTTTCTGCTGAGCTGTCCCATTCAGAGTGATTCGGGGCAGCAGGCAGGTGTGCTGGAGCCTCTTCCAGAAATCACAGTCCTGTAGGTTCAGAACCTCATCCTAACTCTAGGCTGATGAGCTTTCCTTGCTCCAGCAACCTTGATGCCTTCTGCATGTGTCCTTTGCCTGCGTGATACCTGGGATAACCTCTTTTAGCGGCACAGCACCCTGTTCAGGGGGGAACTCCATTAAGGACCGATATGGTTCACCAGATGGTATTCCCAGCAAATAGTGAATGAAGGACAAACTACATCCAAAGCATGTGAAGGACAAACTACATCCAAAACATGTTTAAGGAATTCTTTGAATGTCCGTGGTTTTCTCTTGAATCAAGACCATATGAATTATTAAGCATTTTTCATGCTTACGGATAAAAGGACATGCCCATGCTGTGAAGTAAAGGATACAAATTTCTAATTCACGTTTCTTGATCTCTTCATTCTTCTGTGGTTCTTCTCTTTCTTGATTATATTTTAGCTGCACACAGCTAATGGAAGAATCAAACATGATGAAGAAGATACTATTTGTGAGACTATTGCTAAAATCAAAGTATTGCGTTATCTGTGCTTTTTCTATAATTTTAGGATAATCTGAATTGTTTTTTTCTAAAAGTAGTATCAGAGGCCTGGTAGGTTTTTTTAATTTATTTTCACTTTCAATATCATCTCGCATCAGGACTACCCTGCATTGGAGTGAGCACACGTTTGCCTCAGCAGCAGATGCCAGATAAGACTCTGAGGAACCACATGTGAACTCTTACAAGGCTCGAGCAGCTGCTGACATCATGTATCTCAGGTGTCAAAAAGTACAGGATTGGACCTCTCATTACATTCAGCATCAAACTTTTTACCAATCACATGAAAAATACGTAACTCTACCTTAGTTATGAGAAACCCTGGCTTTTTGCAGTGTGCTTCCACCCTTGGAGCTGCCAGGCTCCAGCAAAGACTCACTGATTATATGCAAGCCATAGTTTTTTGAGAGGCTTATAATTTGGCTAAATTTGGCTGGATTTTCATAGGTGTATCAAAGGGCATGCTCTTGGCCAGTGTGGCAAAACTTAAACAACCTCGGCTTTTCACTTTTCCCAACAAAACAACTCTGTTTATAGTTTTCTGTAACCTCAGTTGTAGAAATGGCTGAACCCTTCAGCATGAATATCTTGGACTCTAAAGCAGAAAGTAGCTAGGAGCTTTCCAGCCCAAATAGAAAAAAAAAAAAAAAACCAAACCTGAAAACCTGGATCTTATCGCTGAGAAATGGCAGCCAGCCTTGGGAACAGGCACTGCTACCGGCAATATTTGTAATAATTCTGATACTCTAATCTCTTTATCTTCCTTCTGCATCTCTTCTTTTATCTTCATGATGATGCCATGGAATTCACAGCACCAAAATGTGGTGTGGTTTGGTTTGGTTTTTTTTTCTTTTTCCTTTGGCTTCATTCTCGTAATTAAAATGGCCTTGTTTTTATTATTTGAAAAAAGCAAAGGTTCTAGCGTACCCGCCATGCGCTCCCAGACTCCCACCTTGTGAGAAGGTGTAGTTATCCTCCCCCTTGCCCAGGGGACCATGTCTTGCCGTGGGATTGAACATAACCATAGCAGCGAGCAGTGCACATTTGTTTCCTGACCGGCAATGAATCTGCTGTATAATAAGGGGGGGTGCCAGTTTTTCAGCGAAGTGGTGATTTTTTAGGGCATGAGAAGATGATCTCTCACAGGACCGAAGGAGCGTCACGTTGCTCCAGCCAGATCGGTGGGATGGAAGTATTTGTAGTGGTGACAGGGAGAACGTGAGAGCTGCCCGTCTCTCTCCTGCCTCTTGGGAAACAGTATATATCTCAGCTGTCCCTGTCACGGGGATTCCTTGAGGTCCCTAATCTGAGTCTCCCTCTAAACGCTGAGCAGACACTTTAATTGCAGTATTGCATTGCTATTAATATCACCGTCACCTAGGGCCCGGCTGTATGCGAGGCAAGGCTTGGAAGCTGAAGTAATAACTTCTGCTAGACCTCCCCATATGGTTTGTGGAGCACTTTGTAAACAGGCTGACAAGATCTTTGTCTCCAAGAACACGCTCTCTAATTAGGCAAGGGATGCAGCGTGCTCCTGGGAGTGGAGCATTGTGCCCCGAAAGCCTCCTGCCAACGCAGCCATCCCCACGCACATGAAGTTTAAATCTCTCCACTCCAGCATGTAAACAAAGCTGTAGAAGAGTTGTGAGCAAGCAGGAGGAGAGCTGCGCAGTGAGAAGGTGCTGTCTAACAGGTTTCACCAGCCAGTCTGGATGAGGGATGCAGCCGGACAGGCAGGAGGTCGCTGAGGAGCATTTTTGTGATTTGGGGATTGTGTGCTCAGCAGGAGCCAGGTGTCTCTTTCTCCATCTCCCACTGTTCTGGGAAGTCCTTTCTGAAGTTACAGTAGGGTGGAGCTCCACTCACCACACTGGGTGATAGTCATCTCCATGGTGCGTCATCACCTTCTCAGGAGAGAGCCCGATGGTGTCCACCTCAGTCAACAGCTTTGTCTACTGGGCACATCAACAGCAAACTTTCCACACCCGGGGACCGGGCTCTGCTCCTCTCTTCTGCATTTTACATTCAAGAGCCATCGATTAAAATCCAATCCCAAGAACGAAGGCCAAAATTCAGGGCTCTTTCCTGCCTAGGGAATACCCTCCTCTGTGCCTGGAGTCATACGCTCCCCGTCCTCCTCCTCTGCCCCAGCACATCTGGAATTCTTTAGCCTTTAGCAGTCAGGCTACGACAGGATCCTCACCCAAAGCCTGTGCTCCGGGAACACCTTGAGCTGGTTACGGTCTCTGAAATTAGGCAGTCAATAAGTGGAATTTTCTTTTATTACATTTTTAGAAATACCTAATGTGCACCTAAATAAATGCTTAAATGACACCATCTGCAGGTGATTACGTTTTCCATGTGTCCAGCTCAGTGGCTTGGAATTTGACCGCTCATTAGGACCTACAGAAGTAAAGGAAATGCGTATTCTAATAGCCAAAAAATACTGATTTGAATATCTCTATCTCGCAAAATGTGAATGAAAAGGTAGAATTTGCCGCCTTCTGGGGAATGCTATCAGAGGGAATCGGTGTCAGACTGTGAACAAGTACCAAAATTATAAAAATCAATATATCTATCTGGTTTTTCACCATTATTTTTTCAGAGTACATAGTTATCTTTCGTTTTCTTACAGCATTAACTGCATTTTCATGGTCTATCCCTTTTCTTTAAACTCCTCCAAAAAGCATCCCCTCTAGTCTCATCGCACCACTGTGGCTATATATGACATCTACTTTTTTTAGAAGAATTTATTCCTGCAAAATCTTAGACCTGTGTTGTCCCTGCAAATTGCAGGTATCCTGCGGGCAGGTTTGTCAACTCTACAGACTCAGGATCACATTTAAGCATAGTAATTAATTTTGTAACCAGTAACAGGTCTGCCAATAGAAAGGTTGGAACACACCTGAATCAATAATTTTAGTAATGCTACAAGATTAAAAAAAATAATTTCTTAGAGAGAGAGATTTTCCAGTTTGACGGAAAATAGCAGATAATGACACGCCTGCTTTAGACTTCACATTTTTTGACAGGTCAGCTAAATAAGTATGCCTGAACTGAAAAAAATAAAGAAGCTGTTGAAGAGAGCGGTTTTCAAGTCTGCATTGGGAATATAATTGTATATTCTAAACTATTTGGTCTACCTGTTAATTAAACAGCTAATTTATAGGCTAGTTAAATAACAGTCAAAACATGCACTTCTGGTATGAATCCAGAGGATCCAGTGACATACCTGCTCTTAAAAGATTTTTCTTGAAAAGACAGTAAATGTCACTGTCACCTTTGATGAGAGATCGTACCTACAGACACGCTCCTCCAAAATTTGGCTTGTGATTAGATGAGGCATTGTTCTAAGTGCCGCAGCTAACGAAGGAGCAGAGAGAAGAGTGATCTCTGCATATCTGATTAAGGTCAGGTGTTACTCCGTGCCTCCACAGTTTTTTTTGGCTTGCTCTTTGTCCATTGCTGTTCCTTCTTTGTCATAGCAAGTACCAACAGAAAACTCCGATCCTGCCACTATTTTACTATATTCAGAGTGCACAGATACTCATCTGAAATTCTCCTCTAACCTGAAGTTAGATATACATAAGTCACTGTAGCTTTGAAGCCTTAGTTATTTTATTAAAGATAGGCTTTTAAAAGAAAGTATATAGGAATAGGTTGAAATTGTGTACAATCTGTGAAGACTAAAGCCTCAGACCGGAGATCATAAAACTCTGTAGCTGCTTTTCTGTTACGGTATTTAAGATTGGCGGAAGAAATCCTTCTGAAGGCTGAAATGGGTATTTTATTTTTTAAAATGGAAAGCCAAGAGGGCAAGAAGTGAAATCTTCTCCTCCACATCACTCCTCCGGTGTTAGTGATGTAAAATTCTAGTTTCATGGGAACCAGAAGTGCTGGCTAGAATAAATTTTACAAACTGGGAAGAAAGAACATTTCTGTCTTTGAAGTTCAGTGACGTTCTGTTAAGCAACATGGATCTGCAAATCTGATATTTCTTTTCTTTCCTAAATCCGATCTCTGCTCATTCTTGCAATTTGATTATCGACATCATAATCAGAATGCAATTTGATTAATATTTCCAGATATTTCCAAGCTGCACAACACATATAGTCTAGACATAATTAGAGAAACAAAGAGTGAAAAATCACAGCTGGTTTTCTTTTTCTTCTTCCATCAACAGGATTAGACTACTTATCAGTTTGGCTCTGCCTTCTGATTCTTATCACAGATTTCAGCTCCACCACCTCATGAACAGCTGAGATGTGGTAAAGATACAGACCTTTATTTTCTGGTTATCCGTGCCCTTAATCGTGAAGGTTGAGTCTAACATGTAGGAAATGGCGCTTGTTGGGGGATTGCATTTAGATGTCACAGGGCATTACTTGCAGTCCTTCTCGGGAGCGAAGACAAAAGTAGGGTCAGAGGGTAGACAAGACCGATAATAACATTTTAAAAGGTTCATTTAGTAGATTGGCCAGTAACAGCAAATGCAATACATTATGTAATCATAGCTTGACTTTGCTTATAATTTCTCCCTATGCTGGCAGATTTTGGAAGCACGGTCAAGAGAGCACATTCACTCTGGAGGTGTTTGAAGGCCCTGGGGGATATCCTATTCAAGAAGAAGGTGGGAGTTCACCATTAAAGACTCAAAACCTAGTAAAAATACAAAGGCCCTCTATGGTGTTAAGGAGAAAACCAAACATTTGTAACGAATCCTTTGTTAAGATGTGACTCAACTTGTCTAAAATTTTTCCATGTCTTCATTGCAGCAGGAGGAAGTTCAAAGGAATGTGGTACAATGATAGCTGTGTACTAATGAGATCACAGCTCCATAGGAAATATTACAGTGATCTGGCTAGTGTGGACAGGCACCATTAGCCCTCCCAGCAAGTAATCCATATGGATATATAGGCCCAGCGTGACCAGCAATCAGCAGAGCACCCTCTTTGATGCAAGTGGCAAGACTCTGTGTCCAGAGTGGGCTTACTGTGTCCAGTTCTGGGCTCCCCAGTTCAAGAGGGACAGGGAACTGCTGGAGAGGGAACGGCAAAGGGCTACAAAAATGATGAGGGGACTAGAACATCTCTCTTACAAGGAAAGGCTGAGGAACTTGGGTATTCTTAGTCTGGAGAAGAGAAGACTGAGGGGGGATCTGATCAACACCTGTAAATACTTAAAGGGTGGGTGTCAGGAGGATGGGGCCAGTCTTTTTTCAGTGGTGCCCAGGGACAGAACAAAAGGGAACGGGCACAAACTTGAACATAACAAGTTCCATCTAAACATGAGGAGGAACTTTCCTTTGAGGGTGGCAGAGCCCTGGAACAGGCTGCCCAGAGAAGTGGTGGTGTCTCCTTCTCTGGAGACATTCAAACCCCGCCTGGACACATTCCTGTGCAACCTGCTCTGGATGGACCTGCTCTGGTAGGAGGTTGGAGTAGAGGATCTCCAGCGGTCCCTTTCAACCCCATATCATTCTGTGATTCTGTGACTCTATTTTGCAGTCCTGAGGATCCATTTTGTAGAGTGGATGTTGAGTTGCCTTATGGCGACCATGAAGTCTAGATCAGTTGTGGATTCGCCTCAATCCCCAGTTGAAAAGCTGCCTTATTTTGTGCTGGGAATGTTTGATGAATGCTAAGTAATGCGGTGTTCTCCATGGATTGATGGAGATGATCTTCACCCTAATCAGAATTGAATATCTAACGAGGTAGTTAACGAGGTAATCAGAATGAAATATCTAAAGCAGGCGATTGATTTAGTATGAGTCATTACAGAGTGGGCAGTTCCCAGGTGCCTACCTCTACCTACTAACAAATGAATAGGAAATGAAGGTTACTGCCTTGTGAAAATTGGTGGGGACTTTCCAAGAAGCCTCTTGCAAATCTACTGCTAATGAGTCATCAAAGATAGAGGAATACTTATCATTTATAAGATGCTCCTGATCCCCTTATCAGTTGATTATTCACTCAACAACCCTGCGCAGCCACTGTATATAATCTGCAAATAGGTTTCTACCCAAGAGTCTTACTGGAAATAACTGCATATTTAAAATGAGAGACAAGTAGAATAATCCATTCATTGTACTGGATATATACAGCTTCTTCGACTCAAGTAGTTGCAAGGAGCCTGCATTCTTTTGATCATCTTCTCACCAATGGCCCTTTAAAATATGACAGCCATGTGCAGCCATACCTCCTGGTGTTACAAACAACACAGAGACAAACGGCTTGCAAAGAAAATGGCCTTTTTTAACAGCAGCAATGAAAAGATGTCCCATCAGACCCTGCAGTTGCTTTCCAGTGTGAATGACAAATTAAGATGGGGCCATGGGTACAACAGCCTCAGATACATCAGAGCAAAGGCAGAGATAATAGTCCATCCTTTAGCTGGCACTTGTTTGGGTCTGAGTCTATAAAAGTATTAATTCTTTCACTTCTCTCATATATTATTTAGCAATTAAGCAGTTTTAAATTGCATTTCTCTTGTAGGAAGAGTATCTGTTAAAATGGAACATTGAAGCAAAGTTGCTCAGATAGCAACATTAAACTATTTTCCTTAACTACAAACAGACCCAAATTATCCCATGTTAAAAAGCCACTTCTATGGCAGAAAAACTTAGCTTGTGCAACTTAAGTCTATTTTAAAAATTATACAAAAAAAAGACAGTTCGAATGCATCTTTCCCTGCTGTGACTAGCTCCATATTAAGGATTTGCCATGGTGATATCAAATTTATTTAAAATTATCCAAATTATGCCAGTGCAAAATCATTAATATTCATAAATATCACAAGTCAAACCAGATTCTTCCTCCTTGTGCATGGTTAATCACAAAAATCCCCTCACAACCTATGGACCAGATTAACTACTCAAAGGTACCTTTGCATGCACTTCGAAATCACAGTAAATTACCCCAGTATTATGATTTGTTTGAATTAGTTTTGAGTTATTACTCAACTTATCAGTAACTTTTCATTTCTCTTTGGATTGTCCATGGAAAATAAAATTAAAAAAAAAACAACCAACTAACAGAAAACAGAAGTATTAAGAGAAAATCCAGCATAATCTGTTAAATTAAGTGACTGTGGTTGTATGGAACCACTGCCTGACATCTGGAGCTGCTGAGAAATGACATTAGGACCATATCATCAGTACCTCAAATATTCTTCATCAGCAGGAGTAGCTTTGATTTATCCCTACATGCTTAGCTTTAACTCAAAAGATTAAAGTATGTAGACATGACACTGGAAATACTGAAAACGTGTGTAGAAACACTCAAAAGGGTCTTAATTTTTTTTTTTTTCTTAGCCATTGAAGATGAGAAATAACAAATTGAAATAAATGATACAAATTATTTTTGCTCTAGCGTAGACAGTGCTGGGAGACAGAGGCGGATCTATGCAATTAAACGCTGCCCTGACTTGCTAAGCAGAAACAACTTAGAAATTTAAAATGTACTTTTTGGCACAAGCAGCAGTACGGAACTGCAGGAGTCAACCTGGAAGAGAGGTTGGGTGTACACGCAAACAGATGATTCACTTAAAAAGATGGCAGATGCATAACAAAAGTATCTACCAAAATTTATATGAAAGTGATGGTCTCAGTCCAGCCCTCCTGGGCGGCTGCAGAGGTTCAGGGGATGGGAATTTGTCCCCCTGATGGGGAAGAGACACTTTATGTAAGTGGGATGACAAACAACAGGATATCACATCCGTCTGGTTCTGCTTTTAATGTTGAAATAAGAGTTTGTAGAAGGAATAGACACAACAGGGCAGGTGGAAACATGCCAGCCTGGGTCAAGGAGGATATTGTGTCTGAAGAAAGAAAGAATGTGATACAATATATAGTTTGGCAAGAAGCGCAGAAATTGTTTGGATTGAAATAAAAGATAAAAAGACCAAAGAAGGAAGATAGGAAACTATTGTAGCGCATCTGGAGCAAATAAAAAAGCAGCCTGGAATATTGATGCAGATAAAGACCATGGGAAAGCCTCATGTTGGCAAACTTCTGCTGCCCGGGATGCAGTGAGGAGAGCAGGGATGCTGCACGATGCAGGATGGGAGCAGGCATAGGCTTCTGTAACCTGCTGAGTTTCAAAATTTCACTTTTTTTAAAGCTTTTTGCCCTGCTCTCAACTTTCTTCTGCTTTATGCAGCTCTAGAGGCCAGCAGAGGACATGGGTCCACATGTCTCCTCCTCACTCCGCAGGTCCCTGCCATGGCCACCCCACCCTGAGCTGTGGCTGCGGAGGTCATCTCAGTGATCCAATCCAACTTCAAACAACCCATCCATGTTAAACTTCAACCACTGAGGAAAAAATTAATTTGAATCAGTTCCTCAAGTTGGTTCCAAGGAGATGGAAAAGGTAAAGAGCAGCCAGGGACAGAGGTGGTAGGACCAGAAGCAGCCTTTCTGACATGGGTTGTGGATGATGCTCTTTTAAACTGACTTAAAACATAAGTAACATGAGCTTTGCCATCCGAGCTGGGGCCTGAGGAGCTGGTGGGGATCGCTCCTTCTGGACATCTGGAGGCAATATGGTAGGGGAGGTCAGCAGCTCCGACCCAGGGGGGAAAGTGAATTTTAAAAGACATCGGTAAAGACACAACATTTGAAGGTATGTAGCACAGAGGATGATACAATTTCATTAAAATGAAGGCTGCATTTTGAGTTTTGGCAGCTTCAAAGCTCCCCCCCAGATCTATTTTGTGGAGAGCCAAGCCCTCCCAGGGGCCACCACTGTGCCGGGGCATCCTGCCGACTTCCACGGTGCGGTCAGGCTGGCCGGGCCTCCGCCACAGCAGGTACCAGAGGTTTCCACACATTTCTGGCTCATCTGGTTTGACTGGAGTAGACTGGTTGGGAATATTTCTGAGTCCCGGAGCAACTGGAGCCCTGGGACTGAGCAAGTCAAAGGCCACGAGGGATGGGGATGGACTCTGGGCTCTCACGTTGGTGGCAATAGATGCCTTATCTGCCTGCTGTGCACTGTTTCTGCAAAAAGCCACTGCCCCAGAGCTTGGGAGGACAAAATTCTACAGACAGTCAGGACGAAGGAGGAAGCAGAAGCCAGAGGCAGCTGGCACAGGGGATTCTGCCTAGAGGAAGAGGAGAAGGGTTGTGCTAGCCCTGGGGATGCCGTGAGCAGCCAGCCTGGGCTTCCCAGGACCATTCTGCAGGACCCTGAGGTGCTGGGCCACGGTGCTGAGCCCCAGCTCTGCCCAGGGCTGAGCCGGGCTTCAAAGAAACCCATGGGAGAGGCTGTGCTCCCCCTTGCTCCTCGCTGCAGGGAACAAGGGGCGGTTGCTAAGTGCTTTCTCATTTTTTATCTTTTATTTACTTTCTATTATTTATTCTTAATGTCTTTCCTGATCTTGTAATCAAGGCTTTAACCCTTTGCTCTACAGAAATAAATTGGCTCTTTTTCATTTTTGAAAAATGACTCGGTATTTGAAAGAAACTCATTGAGATCTAACAAATGCAGGATGTTTTTACTTCCCTGGATGAAAACAATCCAGCTGAGTCAATCCCCGCTATGCCTCGTACACACGCACTCTGGGTCTCCTATAAGACAAGACTATCTTGGACATGCTTCCCGGGCTGAAAGGTAGAATTTGGGCTGGGCAAGCGGCAGCATCCATAATAAGAACCACTGGGCCCCCTTTCGTGCTTGCTGCTACCATTGCCAATAAAATCAGTTCCTAGGATTTTGTTGACCCAAATAAGATTTCATTACTTGACTCCCTGAAGTCATCGTCTTAATCACAGAATCATAGAATCAATCATTTAGATTGGAAAAGACCCTTGAGATCATCAAGTTCAACCATAAACCTAACACTGCCAAGTTATCACTAACCCATGGCCCTCAGCACCACATCTACATGTCTGTTAAATCCCTCCAGGGATGGTGATTCCACCACTCCCCTGGGCAGCCTCTTCCAATGCTTGACAACCCTTTCAGTAAAGCAATTTTTCCTAATATCCATCCTAAACCTACTCTGGTGCAACTTGAGGCTGTTTCCTCTCATCCTATCACTTGCTATGAAAAGACACCAACTCCCACCATGCTACAACCTCCTTTCAGGGAGTTGAGAGTGAGGTCTCCCCTCAGCCTCTTTTTCTCCAGGCTGAACATCCCCAGCTCCCCCAGCTGCTCCTCCTAAGAGTTCCTCATAATCATCTTCATAGTTATAGAAAAAAACATCCTTCAGAAACCATGAAAATGGGCAGGAGTAAAAAAAAAAAGGTGTCTGGTTCACTCACGGCACATCTACTGAAGGAGATGGCAATGCTGGAAGGAGATGGCAATCCTGGAAGGAGATGGCAAGGCTGCAATGGGATTGCAAGTTGCAATGCGATGGCATGCTGGACACCTGGGTACGGAGGGGACACCTGTGGTATGACAAATGCAATGCAAGAGGGGAACCCAGAACATGTTAGAAAATGGCCCCATCAGTCATCTAAAGTGCAATTCTGAGCGAATACAGACTTGGTGCTTATCCATTAATTTTTCTGACATTCAGACAAATTGTTTACATTTTCAAATGGAAGAAAAGCCAGTACAGACTTTAGAGGAAATGATGGAAATAAACTGAATGCTGCTTGGGGAAGTGTTGCTATAGCACAGTGTTTGTAACCATCACTGTTGAGCTCTGGCCTGAGATGTGACTGCACAAAGACAGCTAAGCTGCAGACGTGCTTCATGGGGGGCATAATGCCAGGCCCTCTCCAAAAGAGCCTAGAAGTTCCCAAAAAATCATAAGCAGGTATTGTAAGGGCATTGAAAATACTCAACTCTAACTCGCACGAGGTCAACAGATAAAAATAGGAAGAGCATCCGGAAGGTGACACCCGAGGAAGGGAGCGGGAGCAGGAGAGAAGAGCTATTTGTGTTCGGGAACAACGCTGGCACAAAGCACACATGGGCAAAAATCGACCAAAGGCATTTGGGCAGGAGGTTAGACCATCTCTAGCCACCAGGATGTGGCATTTTGGAACATCTACTCAAAAGGAAGAGTAGTGGGAGAAAATCCCAATCCCCCCTTGTTTCTATGGTCCTAGAATAGCAGGAGAAATTACAAAAACAATACACCACCACAAGGCAACCGCAGCGCAGAGCTGTATGTGCTGCCGGGGGGGCAGGGGGCACTTTGGGGAAGTGGAAGCAAAGTCTGTGTGTGGAGGGCAACCAAACGCTGGTGGCTGGGGTGGGTTTGGGTACAGTTCATGATTACGGGTGAGGAATACAGATTTTATTTCTGTTTTGTTTTCGCTATGTTTGGTGTTCTGTATTTCAGACCGTCTTATTACAGAGAGCTACAAACCTGCTTATTTGGGGTTTTGTAAGCTGGGGCAACACCTTCTTTAAGAAATGTCTTTGAAAAGCAAAGTCAATCCTTATTAGTACGGCAAAGGGCCTGAGTCTGGATTGAGCACCATGAAGCCGGGATTGCTCCATGATATTCTGTGTCATTCTCCCGGTGCAATAAGGAAAGATCTGGTAGAGGTTTCCAAACTAGAGCTCAGCACAAGCACCTGTGGTTCACAGAGCTATGATGAGGACAGTCCTCAGGCTCTCCACCATCCCTCAGAAGCACAGAATCACAGAATCTTCATGGTTGGAAAGGACCTCTGAGATCACCGAGTCCAACCATACACACACAAAAGACCCCCACAATCTCTGGCACTAGAGCATGCCCTGAAGAGCCATGTCTACAAGTTTCTTAAATACCTCCAGGGATGGTGACTCCACCACCTCCCTGGGCAGGCTGTTCCAGTGCCTGACCACTCTTTCAGTAAAGTAATTCTTCCTAATAGCTAATCTAAACCTCCCCTGCCGCAACTTCAGACCATTTCCTCTGGTTCTGTCATCATTCCCTTGGGAGATGTCAACACCCACCTCTCTGCAACCTCCTTTCAGGTGGCTGTAGAGGGCCTTGAGCTCACCTGTCTCAGCCACACAGTGGGATGAGCAGAACCAGGTCTTCCGTGCCCTATAAAAATAAGTTTTCCTTCTGAAAGGAAGCTGACGCTGTGAGCTCTCCTCTGGGGTTGGGAGATGCCATGCTGCCACTTTTTAAATTTCTTCCTTTCAGTTGCAGAAAAAAAAATAGGGTGGCAAACATAACTTTAAAGATGTCACCAAGCCACAGTGCAGAGACCACCTGATAAACCTCAACAGGGGTAAACCCACACAGCCCTCATAAACTCCAGCTTCAGGAATTAGCGTTTCCCATCACGCCAGACACCCTGCTCCCATCCCTTCCCCGAGCTGCCATTTCCCAGCTGGCAGCGGCAATCGCTCGCCGGCCAAAGCACGGAACTCTTCCAGTGCCGGGGCAGGGTTTGCCGCTGCTTTATCCCTTCATCTACCTATCTGGTGGGTGCGTTGTCACACGTAATTAGCTAATGTTTTAAAAATACTTTAGGATCTTCAGACAAGAGGTGCCATAAAAGCAAAACGTTATTGTTAGCTGGCAGAAAGCTCACAATTACAGAATCACAGAATCACAGAATCTTCTAGGTTGGAAGGGACCTTAAAGATCATCTTGTCCAACCGTCAACCTAATTCTGACAAAAAATAAACACCCACAACAGAGAAAAAGCAACACCATCACTAAACCATATCTCCCAGCACCACATCAACCCATCTTTTGAACACCTCCAGGGATGGTGCCTCAACCACCTCCCTGGGCAGCCCATTCCAATGCCTGATAACCCTTTCGGTGAAAAAATTTTTCCTAATATCCAGCCTGAACCTCCCCTGGCACAACTTGAGGCCATTTCCTCTGGTCCTGTCGCCTGTGACTTGGGAGAAGAGACCGACCCCCACCTCTATACAACCTCCTTTCAGGGAGTTGTAGAGAACAATAAGGTCTCCCCTCAGCCTCCTCTTCTCCGGGCTGAACGCCCCCAGCTCCCTCAGTCTCTCCTCATAAGACTTGTGCTCCAGACCCCAATTCCCATTTCATGGGGGAAACACTCTAAATAACGAGTGAAAAATCCGCTTTTATCAAATGCACTGAAAAAACACATCAACTAAAGTGTTGAAAATTTTGGTGGACTCATTAGTCTTGTCAATTCTTGTCTGTTATTTCCTGTGAATCTTGGAGCATTACAAGCCCTCCATGGTGCACAGTATGCAAGTGATGCATGACCCTTCATTTCTGGCTAATGAGGGACTCATAGTTGGTGACATGGAAAGATTATGTTTGCCCTGGAAAAGGCTGATTTGGCATTGGGAAAGAAGAGGTGATTAGGCTGGCCATTTCTGTTGCTATTTTCCAGGGGGGAAGTTTACATACAAGCATGGCACAGTGATGAAGAGCGATGGCCACCACGTGCGGTGGGAGGCAGGGACATCGCTCTCAATCCAGGGAACCTGTATTTCCCCAATTGCAGCTGCCTTGCTATGGGAAAATAATGAAAATAATGTTTAGAGAGGTGTTTCCATCATTTGGGTGTAAGACAAGATAAAGCATCCATGCTGCAAACTGTCTTTGGTTTCTTGGCTGCCTTTGAGCTCTCCCAGGGCAGGTGAGGACGGGGGCGTTGGCAGCATGTTCTGGCTTGTCCTGAGGACTCGCTTCTTGGTTTATGCTAAATCCCCTTTTGTGCAATGCCAAAGGTGGGACAAGTTGTTGTTTATTTTAAATCATCTCCATTCAAAGGAATGCAGCCTCAAAATCAGGGAGGGGAAAACTTTCACTGCCTGGTGATTGTTTCCCTGTGTTTACCTGGGTCCCTGCAGAAGAAGTCTTCAGCTTCTTGATGCTTGACTGCACATGGAAAGGAAGAGCTGGACCCAACTTCCCAACCTCCGGCTGCTCCAGCCCTGCTGAGATACCTCACGGCCAAGGAAAGACTTGAGCTGCAATGCTCAAATGGGTCTTGCCATAGCTTATAGCCAGGTGTTTCATGTTATAGCACGTCTGCCTTTTTTCAAAGAGTCAGCTTGAGAAGCAATCCAGCCAGGCCACTTGTTATCTTAACTCTCCATTAAGAGGAACAAAGTTCACATGTATCCCACTGCTAATTCAGCTCATAGCCTGCACCTTAACCAGGAAGCATCTCAAGGACTTAAGGGGCTCTGTCAATGTAGGCAAACTCCAGGATTATTTTATCTCATGATCCAAAGTCTCTTTTCATTTGCAGCAGCAGATAACTGCACTGACATGTGCCACTATATTCACAGGACGATCCAGGTCTGTTTATGTTTCCTGATATTCTAATGGTAACTGATTTGACTCTATCAAACATTTTCTTTTTCAGTTCGGGGGTATTTCCCTTGATAATTAATACAGTACCTTTCTACCAGCCTCACCATCACTGCATTTATGTGGAAAAAGCAACCCTGAGCACTCTTTCTAGTACTTACTTGTCTTTAGTGGAGAGGCTGAACTCTATTGCTGCAAGTACTTCTCAGGGAGGAACATATCCAAAACCTGAAATTACTTCCTGGCCTCTGGGAAAAGTTCAAAAATCTCTTTCTGTCCCTCAGGCTCACCTCTGCTCCCAGTTTGCTTTATAAATTGCACGGCTTTGACACGAAATAAGTACCTGCCCTGTCACCAGGCTGTTCTCCAAAGGCTGAATTTTGTAATTCTTGCTCAGGCAGCACTATCAGAGGTCAGAGAGAATATTGCCCCATTAAGCGCTGATTAAACATTGATGAGGGACCTCCTCTCCTCTGACTGTTCCCAAGTACCAGCAAAGCACATATTTCTGTCAACGTTCACATGGGTGACATTGGCTGTGTACATCCGGTCGTGTATTCAGCTCCAGCATTATTTTATAAGCTGAAACATTGGTGGTGCAAGGATAAAAAGCAATTAATGCATTTCAATGCAAATCATCTCTTAACCCTATTTTTAAAAAGGAGATCTGCACCCCCTCTGCTGGGCTGCTTCTGATATGCAAAGATTTACCCAAAAGCACACGCCGGGTGAGGAGATCAGAAGCGACTATGAGTGTTTGGCAGAGGAGGAGGCAGCTTTGCAGCAGAGATCAGCTGCTCGTTAGTCCTGCTTTTGAGCCAGGCAGGAGCGGAGTATTGCTGTGATATTTAGGGAAGAGCGTGGCCTGCCAAGAATTAGGAGGAATGTCGTATCTGTAATGATGTAGTTATTCTGCACCCACACAATAGACAAGTGGAAAAAGGTTCAGCAAAATGATAATTGATTTCTAAAATAAGATGTATGAGGAAAGTCGGGAAGTACTGACTTTGCTTTGTACAAAGCACTGAAGACAGATAAAAAGCAGTAACAAGCCTCATAGGCTATTTTACATAAGACAATTAACAACTGTTTTCCACATCTACAAAGAATAAAAGTAGAAAAAATCAGTTCAATTCACAGCAAGAGAGATTTATCTTAGAACCATAGAATGGTTTGGGTTGGAAGGGACCTTAAAGATCCATTGACGTTGCCAGATGTAGTAAAAAAAAAATCACATAAATCCCATTCAGTAAGTCCCTTTCTGCTGTTTAACTCCAAAATTAATTTCAACTAGAACAAAATTTAAACCCAGGCAACACTAGCCATCACTTGAGCATGTGAAAAAACATTTACATGTGACCCAACCTATATTGTGTTGTAGGGCAAACATTTCCCTGAGAGCCAGATGGGTGGGATGCAGAAACCCAGCTCGGTTTTTGCTCCGCTGGCTCCACGGGGCTCATTTGCACCACGTCAAATTAATGTCCCCAGGGTGCCAGTGCCATCGCCCCGGCACAACCTGGGCAGGACCCCACTTCTCCCGCTCCAACATGGACCCAGCACCTACTTGCTGGTGCCTCCTCGCTGACTTCACTCCAAATTATTCAAGCCACAACAGTTTATTTAAAGAGAAACTGTCAACCTAATGGTGAATAAATTTATAACCCCCAGTTTATTTGTCATTATTTTTGCTCTTTGGCTGTATTTGACATTTTGGTTCAGACAATGGGAACCTTTGAAGTCAGTTTCATCTCAAATTCACAAGGCTGTAAAAGTTAGGTTTTAAACAATGCAAGAGAGAGAAGTTATTCTTTTATAAGCTGTATTTTTACTGTAATATTAAAAAACAGAGGATACTGTAAGAATACAGCTTCTGATCACTGACTTTATTTTCTAGGAATTTGGAATGAGGCTAATAGAGAACTGATGAGTTAAATAATCTATGTCTGTTGAGCATGATGGTGTTTTTAAGTGGGAAATTTAAAAGAAAGGAGAAATGAAAAATAACTTTGTTGCTCTACTTATTGTTGCAACATGGTGCTGGTGTTCCCAGAATATTCCAGTATCCAGATGTAGAGGTCCAGTGAACAGGATATAGATAAAAGGCTCTAGCAAAAGCCTGAATCCAAACCGGGTACGTTATTGCAGCCCCAGCGCCTCACGAGCTGTAACAGCAGTGATGACGTTGCCGTTTATGTAGAGGTCAAAGACAAATGATGTTTGTGTTTGTACTTAAGCAGAGTGTTTCATGTATTTTGAATATTTATGCTTTACTCTTTCTTGCTACAATATCAGGTTAAAATCCAATTACTGTTTGGTTGTTTTTTTTTTCCCAATCTCCCCACACTCAGTTTTCCAAACCCTGGGACTTCACCAAGGCTTGAGCCCTGTGTGATGTACTGGAGCAGAACCGTGCCATGGACCATCCTGAAGATGTGTCAGAGGAGAGAAAAGCTGCTCAGACTTGGCTGTGCCTGTCCTGAGACCTCAGCACACGCAGGGAAGGGACGTGGCGTTTGCTGAAAACAGCATGGACTTGGCCAGGCAGGGCTTCACAAAGTCCAGCTCATATAAAACAGCCCAGGCAACACACTGGGCTCTTTTACGTCATTTATTTTCTGTGTTAAAATGTTTATTATTTATCTGACTACATATACAGCTAAAACAGTTTGACTTCTAAAGTGCTAAGAGCAATTATCCTATGCATCCACAAAGGGCTTTGATGCTATTATTTGCTCCTTTAATGGCACATGTAGCTTGTATTTCAATCCAGTTCTCCAGTATAGATCATAATGATGGAAATATTTGTGAGGCGTATAAAGATCACACAGCAACGCAACTCATTCTAAATATTTACAGCACATTTTAGACAATGTCTTTGTTAGTAAGAATAAATGAAGTTATTTTGTTTACTTGGATAAGGAACCGTGGTTTGCTGACAGATGTGCAGCTGAAGTATATTTCTGCTCCATAGAAGTTATTATGTGCAAGAAAATAAAACTAGATGATGAATCACAACTGTCATTGATGATGACAAAAATAATTGAGATCACATTTTGGGTTGGGTGCATCTGCAGAAAAGCTGGGGAAAATAAATACAGTACAACGCCCTCAGATGTTTTCCTGCGCTGAGGGAGCGGGGCTGAGAGACAGCCCACTGGGCAGGATGCGACCCAGCTGACGGGCCGTGTCGGAGCAAGGATCAATGGGGCTTCCTTATTGGAAACAGGATTTCCCCACAAGAAGGGGGTAACGGCAATCCACAGCCCACGATCACAGCTCCCAACAGCGAGACAATGCCTGTAGGATCAAATCAAACAACTTCCACCGGTATTTAGCTTTAACGACGCGGATATTCTGCTGGCGTAAAATAGCATCACTTTGTAAAGGCAAAGGGAGTTTGGCTAACGAGCACTGGTGAAGGAGGCAGCCCCCAAGCCCCACTGCACAACTGGTAACACATCCCCAGTGCCCAGGGAAGCTGTGGCTGCCCCATCCCTGGAAGTGTTCGAGGCCAGGCTGGATGGGGCTTGGAGCAACCTGCTCTAGTGGGAGGTGTCCCTGCCCAGGGCAGGGGGGTTGGAACTTGATGATCTTTAAGGTCCCTTCCAACTCTAACCATTCTATGATTCTATTCTATGATTCTATGAATGCCACCTCCACCAGTAAACCCTCCTGTGACAGCACTGGAAATGCTGACTGCGAAATTGGGGTGATCCACCAGGCTGCAGGTCAGCCAGGGGCACAATGGGGGAGGCTGGAGCTGAATTGAAGCATCACTCAAAATTTAGTGATTGGAGAAAAATGGGAAAAATATTAATTCATCATAGATATAAGTGAAAGCTACACTGGGGTGACCACATTCTTAAGGGAAAGACAACAGCAGAGGACTTACAAGCATTCAAGGCTAGGTTGGATGGGGCTCTGGGCAACCTGATCTAGTTTGAAGGTGTCCCTGGTCATTGAGGGGATTGGACTAGATGGCCTTTAAATGTCCCTTCCAACCCAAACCGTTCTGTGATCCTATGATTTCCTGGTACAGAGAATCCACATATCTAAGAGTCAGCATTGTTCTACCCAGTGTGCAGATGCAAGGGCTCCTCCCGCCCCATCTGAGTGATGCTCTGGGAACCTCAGCTCCCTCTCAAGTCCCAGGACAGCCCTTCTGCTGGCAGAGGTGAGGAGCAAGACGAGGCTGGATGTGGCAGCAGGAAGCTTCAGGAGTTTTATTTTGCTAGGGCCAAGCCCAAGAGGTGCAGAGCTAAAGAACCCGTTGCCACACAGAGCCCTCCTTTTCCTACCTCCCTTTCTGGGCTGCTCTCAGCCTGGGCCAGCCTTACGAGAACTAGGGTTAGATATACGGCACCGTTAGGGTTTGTATATATAAGCCATATGTAAAGATACGTGTGTGTATGCATATACATGCTATACACAAGTATAGATGTACTAGTCTATAATATCATATAATACATTAATACAAACCCAATGTATTACATAATTAGCTACATATGCATGCCTATATAATTAAATCTTCATCATTTATAAATACTGCCTTTTGTTCTAGCAACTGCTTCTGCATATGTTTTGAAAAAAACCCATAAATAAACTAAATAATAGGATTGACTCTGATTCCAAGCTTTCCTATTAAATCCTCCCCAGGAGCTAAAGCCCCACAGCAGGTTTCTGAGCTGCTTAGGAGGCACGTAAAAAGTAAGCTTTGACTTCAACATCTACGAGAGCGGTCCAAAATTAGAGGGCAATTTTAATATTATGCTACCGCACGTGTACTGTCCAACCTGCTCGGAGCATGCCAGGCAGTGCTGCTGTGCGAACCAGCTGCATAAACCTCCCCTTATTATTTCTTCCAGATGCTCCCCTTGCACAGAGACCGTCTTGATGTCTTTGAACCATTAAACTCCCAGCTCAGGCCGTGGCTGTGGGCTGAATCTCTCCCTTTAGTGTTCAATTCACTGTCAACATCCATTATGCAAACTCGGAGAGACCAGGGCTCTGCTGACCATAGGCACCGTCTCAAACACGGCAGCAGGATGAAAGGGATGAGGAACGCAAAGGACAGGAGACAAGGAAACTGGAAAGAATGGGGGAGCATATGGGAAAAGTTAAGTTTTCATTCATCATGGCTACTGCCTGCTGACAACAGCTGTATTTCTGACTCGTGTTCAGCTTTTCCCTTCCCAGGAGCAACCATCACTGAGAGGGTGCCTTTGGAAACAGCGTTAACAGATGGATGTAGCCGGATCAGCCATGGCTGGAAAAGTCACCGGGGCAACAGTGAAGGGAGGGATGGGAAAAGGACCAGGGGTGTAGTGCTGAACCACATTATTAATAATAATGATGGATTCTGACCGGATTCAGGCATGACAAAGGATGCCCCATGTCCCGTGCAATCAATATTGCAAATGCATCACTTGCTCGTCTCTGGGGAGGTGTGGAGAGGAGCTGCTTGAAGGAATAAAAGAAAGATGCAAATCTCCTCTCCACAGAAAACAGCGGCATTTTATTCCTGATGCTCAGATCTCCATTGCGAGCCATTCTCTTCCAGTAGTTCTGTGCTTGGAGGGAAGCGTTCCCCAAATTCCTGCTGAATGTGATTGCAACATGTGTGTGTGTGCTTGGTAATGGAGCTCTTTAATTCAGCTGCGACTCTCACGCTCTTTCCCCGAGACTCTTACTGACTTACCTGCTCTCGCTAATTACTGTGCAAAGTCAATATAAAATGCTCATTCTGCTCCAAGCCCCATCCCACTCCTGGCCTGTGGGAGACTTTGTACTGATAAAAGAGCCCGGAGAAAGCTTCGGGAAGGCGAGGGGCAGAGGTCTGCTGTGCAGAGTGTGCCTGCAAGCACACTGACATTTGCAAAGCCATTTTCCAGGTATTTTGTTAATCCAAGACAAAGCATGAAGATTTACTGGGTTTTAAACAGCCAGTTCTTTCAGATATTTTCTGAAAACATGCAGTGTTTAAAATTCAAAGTTCAAAATTAGCAGAGACTCCTGGATGGCAGGTAGCTGCGAGCCTCAGAAACAGCTTAAATATCTGGAAAGTGTCTTTCTGGGGAAGAATTGAAAGATGAGAGAAAAATATTTCTCAGCCTAGTTAGATTGCACAGGAGGATTATAAATAATACAGACATTTTTGGTATCTTTGGGCTCACAGAGAATTCAGCGATAAAGCCAATCACTAATCTGACTGTGACCAAGTGCATTCTCTATATCCAGCTTTTTCTATGAATGTTCCAGAATAACCTTTAAGATTTCAGACTGTATTTCTTTGGCCTAGAAAAATTAAAGTATAGGAGAGACTTGCTCTTTGCAGCGGGTCGAAAGAGTGGTCATTTTGCGCTGAGTTCAGCGGGTCAGCCCAGCTCCCTAGGTAGGTTGGCAGCAATTTGGTTTCTCACAAAATATCCATGGTGGATCTTTTCAGGCTTGGCTCCGTGCTTTTATAATCTCTTTGCTTGGAATAAACATGCAGGGCATTATTATATTAGAGCCTGCACGAATTTCCATTGGGTTTCCTGGCATGGGAAGCCTCTTATGTCAGCCTGGGGTCAGTGCAGACTTGTTTCCTTCAGCATAGCTTCCAGGGCTTTGAATTTTCAGATCTAATTGAAAGAATCTTTACTTTTTGCTTTCTTCCTCCAATTCTTGTCAAAATTATGAGGAGAAGCATATAGACCTCAACACCCGCCTGTGCTTTCGTCTCCTAACGATGAACCTAATCCATGCATTTCCAGCTCTGATATTTCTGACTATTTACATTCCTTCGGCCTCCAAAATCAGTTCCTTGTCCTCTTGGGCGCACATACTCTGGCAGCATTTCAGGTTGTAATTACACTGGTAAGAAGAGATGGTGGGGAAGCTGGTTAATGTCAAGGTCTGCTGGAGGGCAGAGTCCCGATTTCAAGCCATCCCACTAAATTAAAGTTTGTGGGTTTTTATTCAGAGCTCGAGCCAAGATCCTTCAGCTTTCAGAAGATGAACATGCCACTGTAACGTAAACTGATTTCCAGGCAAATTCTTCCACCACTGATGCTGGATACAGAATAGGTCCCAATTTATCTTCAAGTACATTGTGCCTGTAAAGAGCCGGAGCTCCCAGCTGTGCCCGGCGGTGGGTGTCACACTGCACAGCAGCCCAGAGACACACGTGAGCACTTTCTGCTCCACATCCAGCCTCTCCTGCTCTGATATAACAAGGAAATCCTGCTGGCAGAGGATATTGTGAACAACAGCTCACGCTGCCCCATTCTATACCTGTTGCTACTTTCCAGCTTGTATCACAAAGAAAATGTATTTTCCCCTCCTGGGATGCAAGTAGTATATTCAGAAATTCTTGTTCTGCTTGAGATGGGAAGGCACAGATTTTGTTTCCAAATATTAGCCAAATTAAATGTGCAACTCCTGGTTGCAGGCTGATTGAATAGAGGCACAGGATGTAAGGAAAGGAAGCGATGCTACTGACAGCGAGGGGTTAGGGAGGGCTTGGGAGACGACTCCCAGGGGAAAAGACTTCATTGTATTTCAGAGTGCAACCGAACACATGATAGATTTAATATATGATTATTACAAATTAACCATAAATTGAAACCCAGACAGTTTCCTGTTCATGGGGGCGGAGATGGAATATTAAGTACTTCATGCAATTATGAGGAATTGTTTCCATTTGGCATAAATCATTCTCCAGTCTCCATTATCTGCCCATAAAAAGCACAAGTGTCTTGGCTTCTCCATATAAATAACTTCCTTTAAAATTATTCTTGCAGGTTCTATGAGTGATGGGCTAATCCTGTTATGAGATTTTAATGCCAAATTACATATTCAGACTGGAATGATACTATTTAAACTACTTTACAGATGAAGAGCATAATCATAGTTTTTCATTTCATACATTTTTTCCCTGCTAGTGCCTAATATCATTTACGTAGACAGGGCTGTCAGTAATAGACAATGCCATCAGTAATCCATGTACAATGCTTGAGCTCATGTAGTACCAGGCTTTCCTCAGATATACCAGATTATATTTTGATATTGATGCACATATATGGTGTATGATCTGAAGGAGTGGGTACGATGTGAGATCTGCCCCTAACTAAGGGATCAGCTGCAAATCCAGCCAGTGTGTTACACTGAGGCAAATGATTGCTACAACCAGCAGGGATATTTCTCCTTGATCCTTACCACTGGTTTTCATCTTATAAAAGCAGAGCTCAAAGTAAAGGTGTCCCATGGGCAGAAAAACACATAGGTGCTCAGTAGAAGAGAAAAGCTGTGATTTACAGTCAGATGGATATCTCCCAGAGTGTGGTATTTCTGTGATAAGGAGCAGAGATGATGGCGTCAGGGCCAACCATCAGAAGAGATGTCTCACCTGCCCTCTCCACCTGTAGAGTGAAAAGCTCAAGCCCCACACTTCGTTTGAGCTGGTCCAAACAGGCTCCAGTTCCTCCAGCTGCTGTGGGAGACCATGACAACAGGCAATGTCACCAGTTGTGGTCTTCCCTTTCTCCAGGACACTCAGCTTCATTAGATGCTGCAGAAGGGTTTGTGTTTGCTCTGAACTTTGTGACGGAGTCAAGACGATCTGCTGACAAAGCGTGAATTATTTATGAAGAGCATCCAGATCACTTCTGCAGTAGGTGTGCAATTACACCTGGGATCAGCTCAGAAGTTACTGGCATGTTAAGAAATACAGAGTAAGCTTGTATTCATTAGTTACCCTTCATTATCTAATTTTTGGAAGGAGAGAGCATTCAGAAATAAAATGCAAGAGGAAGTTTTGCAGTTAATACTCATGTCTAACAGTGATTTTTCCGCTGTTTGTGTATTTCAAGCGGAATGGTCAGAGGAGCCCTGAAGCAAAGGAGTGTCTTCATTAAAGTGGGTTTGTCTATATTTGTTTTGGAAAAGGAAAATCACTCTTCAGTTTTCTGCCATATAGAGATGTTCAGGAAATGCAATGACTCAGAGCTAGAAACTTAAAAAAAAAAAAAAGAAAAAAAAATAGAAGATAGCTACCCTTGGTTAAATACTAGAAACAGTAAGATAAAATTGATAGACCTGACTTGGCCCAACTCTTATGGCATGACCTAATGTGCTTTTACATTAGGTGCTAGCAAATTATTTTTGTCATACTTGAACACTTATCAAACCAAATTTTGATTTAAAACCGATAGAAAACCTATAGAAGTCAGTTTGCTCTGCCGATAGATGTATTAGCAAATACACTTACAAAAGAACCATTTAACTATCATAATCGATAATGATGATGATGGCATCTTTTTTAAAACTCCATAATTTAAAATAAAGTACATAAAAATGCATAGAATGCTATACAAACTTCTCTATATGTAGCTTTATAATTAGTCTGAATAGCTAGTTTAAACCTATTTCTAAATAGTGGTATCTAGTACAAGGTGAAAGGGAATTTCTCAGCTCCCTGGCTTTCCATGCATTTCACTTAATGACAATACAAACCCCACATCCCAGTTTTCACAGTAGATTATAAATCTCTTAACTGAATATGAAATGCTTTCAGATCTACGAGTGAAAAGTATAGCTAGAAAAATCTAAGGGATCTTCGAAACGATGGGCAATAGACCGTGACAAAGTCTTTTCTTTTCAAGCCTTCGAGTCCCAGACAGATGGAAAACAGTGGAAATTCTTCTGATTGCTCTGCAAATTCCTGTTTCAGGAGAGAGGAGGAGAGGACTGCTGGCAACATGCGGTTTTAATCAAAAGACCAAGGCGGCCACAGCACATTTGATCAAAACATGTAGATATTGAACCCAGACCTCAGCAACGCACAGAGGAGGCTTCAGGTTTGTGCCACCATCTCCAGCAGAATCTCTCCTGGTTTCTGCCGATGCAAGTTTCCAGCTTCCAAACTAATATTTTACTTTGCAAAGATGTTTTGGGTTCTAAAAAGCTGGTGTTTTTAAAGCTTGTTGTCCTCTGGTTGGTTTAAGTGCTAAGAATTGCTCTCACAGGTCTGGCAATCAGTACCTCAGGGTTTCAGATTTACAAATCTACGTACCGGTTCTGCCATGTCCTCACCAGTGAACATTTTACTTGCCTGAACCTAATTGTGTTTGTGAAGAAAGTCCAAACACGGCAGGCGTGGGGAGTCCAGCCAGCAGCATTTCCAGGCTGGGATGGAGGGAGAGCTCTTCTACATTCAAAACCATTCATTTTCCTCCCATTCTCCCAAAAATATGAGAGCAGCAAAACATCTGGCAAAACTCAGTTAGTCACCACAGTGGTAAAAGATGATTTTAGCAGAGGTAGATGCGCTCAGCAGCGTTGTGCTATGAATAGACTGGCTTTAGAGCAGTGTCCCATGGCCACAGTGCAATTTGCAGTAGAGAAGTCCATATAACGACTTGTTTCCCTTCCCTGGTGCAGGTCTTGCAAGTTCTTACTAAGGCCAGCAGGCAACAAAAGTGGAGAATTTCTGGTAGCAGTGCAGACTGTAGCATTTCATTGTCTACTTTTCAGAAAACATAAACTTTTACAAGTGATCTGGAAGGAAGCTCATTCCTCTACACTCATCTGACAATCAGGCTTTCATGCAACGGTTTCAAAACTTCCTCCTTCTTCATCCCTCTAATTGAATCACAGATTTACTAGTTCAACAGGTTTAAAAAGATACAGTAGAAGTTATTCAGTCTTAACATTAGGCTTCATGTCAGTAAACATTCCCAATACATCAGAAAAATATGTCTTTTCAAGTGACTTCCATTCCAAGGCAAAGGAGTAAAAGCCATGTAGACCGATGTCCTTTGAATGCATCACAGAGGTCCAAAAAGCACTTGAAGCAGTGACCAAAATCAGTATATTAAAAATTTGTGCTGGCAAGCTTATCTTCATTACTGAAGGAATGAAAGCAACAGGATGAAATTATATTATATTCTTTAAAATGCTAACAAAGTGCTTTATGCTACTGGAAGTTGGCCATGGGACTTTTTCTTGTGAGAGCTGGATCCACATCCTGGCAGAGAAGCCTAGCTCTCCGATTTAGCGTTTCTGAGCACTCCCTCCAGCTTGTTTCAGTCTTTTCTCTCCTGTCAATTGCAGATCCTTCTCCTTTATTGCCTCACGTACTCCCCACCTCATCTCAAAGGGTGATCCCCCCGACTACCTTCCTCCTATTGCCCTTGCACCAATTCTGTACTCCCCCAACCCTACACTGGCCCTTCAGTTCACCACTGGGACAAAACCCTTGCTCTCAGAAGAGAAGCAGTCTGGATTTGATGGGGTTATTGCTGTTGATGCGATTAATTTTCTGCCAATTTAATGGCCTAAGAGGTCAGACAAGCATCTGTGTTGGTACAAGAGAGGAGACAGGAGCAAGCAGCCCCATCAGAGGAAAATAGAACCAGCCCTTGTGATGGCACCCAGCTACTACACCCGCCTGGCTGAGTCAGCACCCCATACCCTGTCACTCACACATGCAGAGCAGCAAGGAAACACCTTCACCTCCAGCCACAAACACAACCACCGACTGATACAGAACAACTGACAGCCAAAATGGCAGCTGTGGTGTACTGACATGAGAACAGATTTCATATATGGGAAAGATACCACGAGGTCTTAGCAATCGCTCAAGCCAGAAAGGGTTGCTTTTATTTGAAAAAAAAAATGAGTCTTGATTAACCCAGGTCCTCCCAAAAGTTAAAAACAAGAGATGAAAAGAACATGAACTCACAGCACCAGCAAAGTGTTCAGGACTGCTCAGCTCCAGCACCACACGATCCCTACAAGGATCCCTGTGATGATTCCCATCTTCCAGAGGAATAGGAATGAGCTGCGGTGCATTTGTCAGGGGAGGGATGGAGGAGCGGAGATGGGAGAAATGCATCCCTGAGCTTTTGCACACTGACTTGCTCAAGTAAAATGTCTCTGATCCATGCAGATATCTAGGCTGGAAGTGTAACAAAATCTAGACCACAGATTTGCCTTCTCTAGATAAATTTTTCTCTTGCACAATTTAAAGTAATGTGACATATAGGGGATGAGATTGAACATCATCTTATTATATCCCCAGGACTGGCATTTTTACATTTACATATATGGAAGACAAGATAAGGAGCAAATAATCAAATATTAAAACGTCAGCAAAATGTGGACTGGCTGATTCAGCTTTTCCTCTGCAAGCTCATGATGGAGGGATCACATTGGAAGAGTGGGAAACAAAAACCCCAAACCACGAGAGATGTTATGACAGCAAACCTTTTAGGCAGCTCCAGACACGCACACAGTGCTTTAAAAACGTAGGATGGGGCACCTCTCCCCTGCGATTCTCATCACCCAATAGACACCACAAACACAGGGTGTGAAAAACAGAATGGAGAAAGAGTAAGGAAAAAAAAAGAATCCAGGTGTGGAAAAATGAATAGCAAGGAAAAGGAAGAGGAACCATTGTTGAAAGGAAGGACTGAAGGAGAAAGAAAGTTTAGTGGAGGAAAGACTAACCCAGGCTAAAATCCGTCTTGACGTGGGAATATTGTACAGGTCACCCACAAGAATTGCAGTGAATTGCTCTATTCTCAGCCATACTGATATGGTCAAACCTTCAATTCCTCTCTCTCTCCTCCCTGTGTTATAAACTAGGCACTCAAAAGATGATTCCAGGAAATCACAGCCTCTTCTTTGTGACCAAAAACCTTTTTATTCAGGAAGAGAGAGGGGTCCTCTGTGGAGATTTGGGATATTTCCAAATTGGCTGAGGCTGTAGCTGTTTAGTTGGGATTTTTTGTAAAGACTCTTTAACGATCTTATAACACCTGGCTGCAAACACCTAATAGTTTGTATCATTATATATGATGTACTTTGAAATAGCAGCTCACGCTAATAGTTCCACCAAACGCAGAGGAGACCATTAAGGCTTTCCATAACAAAAAAAAAAAGAACCAAACACACACAGTACAAACACACACGGTACAAACACCACTTGCTGAATCCAAGCAAGGTGTTTTAGATAAGGAACAAGAGTCTAGACACTGGCTCGGATAACATCCTTCCCAATCCCACAGCAAGGCCAGAAAGGTACACTCAAGTCTCTATGATGCCTCTTAAGAAAACAGCGAGCCCATAAAGGGGCCATAATTGATTAGACCAAACAGAAATGTTCTCTCTGCCTTGTGTGCATGTTTTCCCCACTTCATTTTCCTACTAAATTCCCTCCTATATCTGCTAATACCTGTAAGCAGAGCTGAAGACAATAAAAATTAAATTATTCTCCCCAGAACGCAGAGATGAGCATACGGGCTTGTGGGAGCAGAGTTTGGTACCCGCCTGCCAGTTGCATGTTATCACATCCCCCTCGCAGCTGAGTGACCCTTCTCTGCTTCCTCAAGTCTTTACTCAAACACCAGTGAGTGGCCAGTAGCATAGTATTGTCCCAATGAAGAACTGGGCCCACTGACTTTGAAGTAAGCCACAGCATATATTTCCCACCTGGGTGACTGACTGACTGCCCCCATTGCCATGGCAAACAGTCAGGCAGATCTCCAGATCCCTGGGATCGATGGCTGAACTGAGATTTATGCTTAATGAAACAACTTCTAAAATTTGAAGAGCCTCTGGCCAGCTCTGCTCTCCCTCCCCACCTCCGTGTCAGCTCTTCCTGCAGCCTTTGGAGCTGCTGCAGCCAGCCATCCTCCCCCTCAGAAGTTAATCATTTAACAACAGCCTTGGCAGACTTCACCTGAGCTGTTATTTTGCCTGCAGCTTTCCTTCCCACTTCACTCTAGCTCACTCCTTGCTGCGGTGCTCTAGAAAAAGCAGCTGGGCTTCATTACTTCTTAAATCTTATTTTGAGAAAGTGGGACAGAAATGTCTCATTTACGTGTCTTCTCTCATCTCCAAGTTGTATGTTTTTCCCTCCTGCTTTAACGCTGCCTCTGATAATGGCAATTACAGCCATCTAGCCACCTGGGTGGCTACAGATCATCTGGACCCAGAGCCTTATCAGCACAAATGACTTCAAATTGAACGCGGTAAAATAAAAGCCTCTCCTTCCTGGTGGGACCTGGCAAGGGCAGTGAGGGAGCAGAGCCCAGCTGTGGCAGCAAGGGGGGGTGCTGAGTCAGCATCCCGCTGCTGCCAGGCACAGGAACCAATGATCCAAGGTCTGCCTGCCAAATTCTGGTCCAGGTGAGCAAGAAGGAACAACTCACCCCACCTGATGGGCCCCCAAGAGCTCTGGTATCCAGCTTACAGCTTCTCCTCCCTGCCATGCAGCAATGATGGGGAGGACGACTAGAGACCTGCTCCACTCCCCGTTCTCAATGTACATCTGGGCACAATCTGGCTCTCATTTAACTCAATCGAACTTCATCTGCTGGTTTCAAAAAAGAAAAGGTCTGTGCTTCGTCATAACTTTTGAGCACAAGAAGATACTCTGTTCTCCTCAAGAGACAGAGGTGCATCTTTTGAAGCAGAGGGCCAGAACTGGCACTGCTCCACAGAGCTAATGCAAACACATCCATTTACACCAATTAGGATCTGGTTACTGCAACACTATACATCAATGCATTTTAAAAATATCATACCATTAGGTGGAGTCTAGGTTTGCATGTGTTAGTATCATTGCACAGCAAAGGAGACGGAGAGCTTTAAATATTTAATTGCCCCCTTTTTTTAGCCTTATAGGGGAAGAGAAAAGTAACTGTGAGACTGAGGTTTTCTTCTTGAATAAATTAAGCTGTCATGGTAAATCAAAAACATGCACGTCAATTCACTTTTAAAATTTAACAAGTTCATTCAGTTATTTCAAAAGTCTTGGAGAGAAATGCCTAATAAAAACAAGTTGTTCTGTGAGCAGCTGCAGAACTAGCAGAGCGTTTCTAACAGGTTTGTGTCGATGGCCCCTGCCTTCCACCCAGCGCATCACCCTGAGCTCTTTTCCTGTGGTCTCCTGCAATACTAGCAGTTCCCTGCCTCCTTTCACCCTGCTCAGCTTCATTTCTACAGCTGAATTAACGGATAAGGAGAGGGACTTTGCAAAAGATTTCATGAGTGTTATCGAGTCCAACCAGAAATGTTTAGGTATGGAGAGCAACATACAACTCTTAAGTCACAATTTTCATCCACAGCTGTTAAAGACTTCCGAGACTTCCGAGATGTCAAAGTTATTATCTCCCTTCTTAAATTTGGGGAAAATGCAGTACAGAGAAACAGGGCACCTTGTGTGATACTCCCAGCCTCTAGCAGAAGCAAGAAGAGAGCTTTCCTTTTTTCAACCCAACACTCCAGCCTCCAAAACGTTTCTTTACATAGAAGGGAATATTTTTTTCCCCATTTTCTCCCCCCTGTTACTCCTTGACATGGAGGTAGCATTGAATATTGTTGGGAGGTTTTATATCAAGAGCTTTGGGATGATATGATTTTTCTTTCTTTGCTTAGTGGATTTTTTTCTTCACACTTAATTTGAGCCAAGCTGTCTCTGGTGCCAGAAGGGCCGAGACACCCTCCCAAGAGCAGAGGCAGAACATGGTGAAAAAATACACAGCAACAAGAAGGGACAGAGCTGGTTTGCAGCTAACAGCCCTGATGGACCTGAATGGTTTTGTGCAGCATGATACCACTCCATTTATCTGCATTCTTCTGGAGTACAACCACCTCTCAACATTATAACAGAAAACCGGCCACATTCACTGAAATTTACGCAGATTTACTAACAGTTTGAGCTAAGCATTTTTTAGCAAATAAATTAGTTGTCTTTGAATTTTCCTTCACCTTTCTTTTCGCTGCAGGCAAAACCATCTTCTGTAACAGCGTTCACATTTTAAATGTTTTCAAACTATGTGTGAGGCTCTGTCATGAACACTGATCCCCTCGCTGTTAGCGCTCAGCCGCAACTCTCCCCAGAACTCTTTTTTTGACTGCCCAGGCACGTACTGCTTAGAGAAAGGGGAAGATGTCTGCCAAACTGGTCTCTATTCTTGATTTACCCAGCATCTTATTTGTTTTATATTTAGGGTCACGGCCTGGCAGCTATTACCCTCCACATTCCGTTACACAAAAACTTGAAATAATTCTGTTTCTCTGAGGGGTTCCTTTGGGTTTTGCCTGGGGTACGGTACCATCACCGCTGTTAGAAGCAGCAATGTCAGTGGATGCTGCAATCCATCCCCGCAGGATTTAAGTAATGGTTTCTATTTCCTTCAGTGACCGTGAGTAAGTTAATTCACCTCTTCTGACTTCAGCTTTGGAGAGGATGCTTTCCTTAGTAAAGCATGTGATGTTTTTCTATGTATTGTCATTGGAAACGGCAGCTTTGACTTCAGTTTGAGACTTGCAAGAATTAATAGAGTTTTACTTAAAATCAATTTAGAACGGCAGGCAAGGACAAAACCATGCTGGATTCGGCACAGCACAAAGAATACCTGCCCCGAGGAGATGCTTTTGCTTGTCTTCACTCCTGCATTTTTTCTTTTTATTTCACTAATCAATCACCAATGGCCATTATGTCAGCTTGGCTGCTTCTGACATACATACACTGGTATAATTCCCAGTATGAATGGATGATTGGCTGAGGAGGGGATCTGGGTGTTGTCTCTGGAGCCTGGCCTTTCTTTCCCATTGTATGTGCCTTCCTCTCTTGCCGACAGCTGATCAGACAGTGGTGTGGAATGTGCTATTTAATTTCTCTGCAATGAATCCACCAGCTCTGCCCTGTCATTGCAATTAGTCATACCCTCTCAGCGCATTATAATCCTCACATATCACATCTCACCAAGTCGTTCCTATAGTGTTAGAACAAAGCTCGCTCACGAACATCAAGAAAGAGAAGTATCCAGAGGAAGTGACTGCCAGGCACTGTGTTTGGCAAGAAGCACCAGAAATAGCCAACTTGATCAAACATTAACCTACTGTTAAAAATTAAGAACGTGATGGTGTCTTTTGTGAATACAGGACAAAACCTTCCTCTGCCGGCTCCAAGCAGGGCAAGAGGTATGAGCTGTCAACAAGTAGAAACAGTGTGAGAGAGGCTCTTGCACCTCATTCCAGCCGGAGCCAAAGCAATGGTGTAAGCATAAATAAATCCCACAGCAGTATATCCCAGCCATGCCTTGCTGTGCTGGCTCAATCCACGCTGCATAACATTGAACTCAGGGCAAACACCATCAAAATCAAAGCTGACCTTAACACGCAGAACCTAGCGCTTTTCTTCCCCAAAGGCTGCCATCATGGGTACATTTAGGGGTGTTTGCTCCCTGGCCTGGTTATATTTCCAACATTTGGATTCTTCAATCCTTAACAACGTATTTAATACTACTAGATTATTTACTCTATGTCTCCGCTAAACTTTAATACCTACTCATTTGACCACTGAAAGCAGGAAAATTGGCATCTGTTAGTTGTGGGAATGTAGATTATGATTCATCACAGAGTTTTAGTCCAGCAAATGACAAGGGTAATAGTTATCACAAACCACCACACACAGTAATGACAGACAGCTGTTGCGGTAATAAGAGACCAATCAATAATTCATTTGATATTCCTTGTGCAATTAATCATGATAAATTAATGCAGCTTTAATGTGGCACTAACATGCATTTCCTGGGCTCTCCAATCTAATTTAACAATTAATGTGCCATCATTTTAAATTGCAGCTGTCCTTGCTCTGCAGACACACGGAAATCATCAGAGCCGCAACATCCAACAGAGATGGGATAATAGTTGGAAAGCTTTCAAAGACCTGGGTTCTGGGAGGCTCATCTGCCTCTACGAGCATTTTGGTTTTGTCCTCCACCCTCTCCCCAATCTACTCAGGACTATTACTCTCTTCAGGGTAGAACAACTTTGCCTGCACCCAAGGAAGGCTGAGCACATATTTGCTGATACTAACTACTTTTTCATTAACCACAAGAAGCGTATGCTTTAGGGTTGTTTAAACTATTATACTCAAACACATTGAAGCAGCAGCATCAGCTATATCCAGGGGATGATTAAATACAGACAAAGACTAGAGAAGTTGTAAAGCTGTTCTTAACTCACCCATCACACTGAAAGACTAGGTTTTTTTCATTAGTAGCAAGCACTGAAGAGGAAAGTATTTGGAGCTGTTAAACTGGTCAGATTAAAAGGTTCAGAGCCATCTCTTGGAGAAGTGACGGACCTGTGAAAGGTATTTTAGGATGGGGGGGGGGGTAAAACCCAAATTCAGGATGCCATATGGGTCATTTGTAGGGTGTTGCTATCAGGAGAAAAGGGAATGCTCTTCTCAGGAAAATAAAATAAAACATAATGACTACCTTGCCCTTCACGTCACAAAACGTGGGGCTGTCTAAGAAGGCGTCTGTAGATGCTACCCGGCTGTCTCAGACCTATACCAAGAGTCTCCAAAATCCCCGACTTAGTGGCTTAGAAAAGCAGCATGCAAGGATGGCTGCTCCACCTTCAAAGCAACGCACTCCGGCTGCCTTCTGCCCTGCTGGCTGCTCTTCAGAGCAGCTGGGAGAGAGGGCAAGGTAGGGACTGGGGTGCTGGCAGAGGTTCCCCACAGGCTGGGCTTCACTTCAAGGCGAATCTTGCAACCTTTAGGGCTAGTCACACCAGCAGCCAACAAAACAGGGGATCTGGCCTTGAGATTTTGAGATCGTTCCTAGTTTTATTTTTTATTTAAAAAAAAAAAAAGCCACAAAAGAACGAGGCAGCCTAACTTAAGAATCAAGCACTTTGCCTTGGGCATCAATCTAATTAAGAATTTGTTCACACCTCTTTCTTATGCTTAAAGTCAAATGAAAGATCTGTTTGATTTAGCTGCTTTGCAAACAACCCTTATAAACTTCTGCCATTCTCTCACCTCCCTTTCAAGTGCTATCTTTTTGTCCTTGGATGCTCTAAATTATTAACATATTTTACAGTGTGCTCAAGATAAAAGAGATCTTTCAACTTTCATTCTCTCACCCCTTGGTTGAGCCAGTCATGTTGTTTCTCACTGGATACCTTTGATCAACCTGCTTGTCGGATGTTAAACCACAGGACACCCCTAGTGAGAAAAGGATCAGGAGGAAGCCTTTCAGCAATCCCTTGCCATCAGAATTTTCTGCTGAGCTAGGGCAGCACTTTGAAGTCACCCAAGCTTACGGCCAGGCTCTGAGAGAGGTCATCCTTAATGTTAAGAAAAGAGTAATTATAAAAAGGAGTACGTGTTTGTTATAAATATCTTACAGACCTAAATAGGCAGCGTAATACATATGGTTACAAATACTCTAGCAGTGGAAGTTGCTACCAGGGGTAACAAACCATTTATTGTCTTTGACTCCAAGACTGGTCACACTATGAACAAGGTCTTCTGTACTTTACTCACCCTTTCTAAACTATTTTTCAACCTGTCCTTAACATGAAATGTCATTGTGATACAGTGGTACAGAGCAAGGAATACCATCCTCTGCAAGTAACCCTGCTGCTTTTCTCAGGATTATCTAAAGAATATTATTGAAAATGAGAATAGCACGATGTAGTCCATAGAAAGTACAGCAGACAGGAGACAAAGCACACTGAGCTCCACCTGAGCACATCTATTCTCTTCACTGATCTATATCATAGACTGAAGACAGCATATGGTCTTTGCTATACTTCTGTGCTTATTCACAAACACGTACTTGAAGCTGTATAACAACATAGCCAGACATCCACACACAAAAATAAGAGATCCTGTCTCCCACCTCCCCATTTATGTCCCCTTCAGTGGAGCTGCAGGGACTGATATACTTTCCCTCGCTGTCTCGTTACAGCACTCAGCAGTGCAGTACCCCATTTCTTCAGGCACGATACTTTCAGATTTATACACATTCATATGATTTATATACATTTAACACTTATATGGACGGCAGAGCTCAGTGTAACTCTTCTGCCAGTGATTGCAGACTGAAATATCCCTGGACACGCAAAGCGCCTACACCAAACCCACCGGGACGTGCACGGGGCCAATTCTATCAGCAGCGGCTGTGACATTTCAAAGATAGTATTTTGAAGGGGTTTCTCCCTCCCTCTTTCCATCCTATGGAAAAGCCGAGGAGCTTTCCTGGACTATTACAAGCAGAACTCTACCTTGTGGCAGCTGGCTCTCCAAGAAGGAGCTGCTGAAGGCAGGCAGCAGCCCTTTCCCTGCCCCACTGTGTCCCAGGCAGGGCCACGGGGCCATCTAGAGGAGAAGGAGCTCCAGTGCCACAACAGCCTTGGGCAGCCTTGGTGAGCATCTCTGATGGCTTCAGCGAGGGCAGGCTCACACCTGGGAGTCCCAAACCAGGCAGGTGCAGAGAGAAGCTGCCGTTGATTAGTTTTTCTACAGGTATTTAATAAAAAGTAAGTGAACAACCTTCTCTGTTGATGAAACCACCGTGGGAAATACACTGCTTTTTCTCATAGCAAGCACACAGTGCGAGCTACACCCTGCCTATAATATGTTACACAAAGCAAAGGTCACCGATAAGAGCTCATAAAGAAGTGTGAAATTTAAAGGACTGCAGTTCAGCATCCTGTTAACCTGTACACAGGAAAACATGGAGCTGGATTTCCAATAGAAAAGACACGAGGCGTTTGTAGCTGGAGATAATTTTCCACAGATGGTCAATAAGGATTAAAGTGATATCATCTGCATCCCGACTGAAGTACAAACTGCAGCATCTCTCAGTTATATATTGTTTGCATTTCTGGCTGTGAACTGTTTCTAGAAAGGCACCATCAAAGATACCATCCATCCCTCCGGATGCCTGTCTTACAGAGCCAGTGCCTGGTCAGAGCTGGTCCACATTCTGTGCCAGCTGCTTAGGAATACCTCTTTTAGACCAAGAATATTTATTAGTTTTTTCCAGATGTACATGTATAGGTCTACAAAGAATCCAGCGTTGTCCCCTGTTTCCCCTAGTTATGTTCCTTGCCCAGTTTAAGCAGATGTCAGAACTCAACAGAGATTATAATACACAGGAGATATAATAATTCCTTATGTATTGCAAGGTTAACATGAGAATTTTCTTAGAAAAGTGACCTTATGGATAAATTTTGAGGCTCCTGCTTTGCTTCAGAAATAGTACAATATTTTCAGAGCATGACCAGATTAGCTATGAACATTGAAGTACATCACAGAAACAGATTCTGGTCCAAACTATACCCCCCTCAGAAGTAAGAGACAAGTCAAAATGAGAAAGGTGTCTCAGAAATGTGAAATAACTTCTCCATGGTCACACCGCAGTGGCCCAGCAATGGAGAGGTGACAGATTATCCCCCCTCCAGATGTGCTCTTTTCTTAGAGGCTGATGCCTGCAAGCACCGCTACACACGTGTGTCTCCCAGTCTTCCCTGGTTTTAGTCTTTCAGGACTAAATCACAAGATACCTGTTACTGAGAAGAAATGCCATGTGTGTTACACACACACGGAGCAAGCCAAGGAGCAGGCAGCTTTATGACAGCCACTCTTTTTGTCTGCTGTCACCTAAGAAACAGGTTTCAGAGGTGGGACACTCACACCCGTTTTATCTCTAGGTATTCAGATAATAAATATTTCTGAAGTTTTATTACACAACTGACATTTCTAAAGGATTCCCACAGCAAAGTACTTGCACCTTTCACCATTGTTCTCCGCTATTATGGGTTGGTTTTATTGCAGGACACAGTGTGCAAGTATAAAAGACACTTAAATCTCTCTTTTGGCAGTGCAAAGAGATGTTAAGAGGCCAGTGACTCAAAGACTGAAAAAATAAATTTCTTTTGTAAGAAGAAATTCACATTCTGTGAATGTGATTCTGCAGACTTTGTAACACTGTGGCTCTTGTTTACTTAATGACAGGACCTGGCTGGCTCTTGAAACCTGAGCCTGGATCCAAGCTGTATGAATCTTCACCATCTTGTCTACCTACCTGTCATTTGCCCTTTTCCTAGGTCTCAGCAGAGCCGTGTGAACTACTTAGTGATGGTTACAGCTGATAAGCCAGGCAGAGATCAGAAAGATGTATGGTTCTTTTAAGAAAACTACAATATGCCACATTCAGACATTTCATATCCAATGCAAAGCCCAGAAGAACACAGGAAATTTGGAGTGTAAAATTAGCATTGTCAGATTGTAAATTCTGAACACTACCATAGCCTGATTTTAATATAAGCAACGGCACCTCAACAGATATGTTGTCCTGTGCATACAAAACTACCTATTCCTTCATAGTACTTCCTGTGTCTTGCCATTGCTCTAGGCCCAGCAGAGGTTAGAAGACTTAAAAATACCAAGCTATTTAGACAGCAAGATCCGAAAAATTACACAGCAATAAACCACCAAGGGTAAGAGGAAAGCACAAGTCCTGGTGAAAAGACAAGCTTGCATGCACAATCCAGGTTCTTACTCCATTCCTGCTCAACCTCTAACTGAAGCTGATAGCACCATGCCAACAAAACAACCAACCAAAACCCAACCAAGCAGCAACTTGAAGAGTCGCCTGGTAGGAATGGTACAAAAACCCTTAGACTGTTAAAAGATAATAAAGTACTTGCTTATCTGTGTGTGCAGTCTTCCTGATTTAATCCTGTAATCTTTCGGTAGAGAGTTTGTCCAAGCTACTGGATTGTCCACTTCCTTCTCCCATAGCTCTTCTTGGTTGTCATGTCCCTCTTCACCAGATATTTGCCTTTCTGGTAGGAGCTCAGGCACATCTGTGGTTTGGAACAAGGAAGAAGATCAATAACGACTGAAGGAAACTAAGTACAGCAGGAAAGGGTAGAAAGGATGCTTCTAAAACAAGCCAAAACATATTTTTCATTTTAAATGCAGGCCCAAATTTGTCCTAATACATGGAACTGCATCTGCTGGGAATGCACAGGAAACATGCAGATTCACATGCTCTATAAATAGGGAAGTATTTGTATAACAAGTTGCAGAATAATGTAATAAACTACATTTTTCATCTGTCTGACAGCTCTGCCTGAAGTCTAATCCATTTAAACTCGAACTTTATAGGTTCTTCCAAACCATTCTGGACAACTGCTTTTTAACCTGTCAAAAATAAAGTTTCTCTCTGAGGCTCTGAATGATGATGTTGTGTTCTGAATGAGTGAAATATCCTCTCCATCACTCCCAGCATTATCAATATTAACAATTCTGTCAGCAGGGTTCCCATTTGCTCTTTTATAGCTCTAGGACTCTGCTGTGTTAACAGTATTATAATTTGTTTTTGTCAGTTAAGTAAGCCCATATGTCTCCAATACAAACAAGGAACAGATTTATTGAGAAGAGGGTGCTATTTTTAAACATTTTTTCTGACTAATTTGCAGCCAGTTAGTGATGTCATCTACTTTGAATGTTAGAAAATCACAATGCTCCAAACCACTAAACTCTTGCTTTGTATACTATTCTGAGAAAAAAAAAAAACAACTAAGGAAACTTATATTTTTCACATGCAAAACATGTGGCTAAAATGTTTCAGGTTATGAAACGAGCCCATAGACTTACAAAGCACATGTATGGATGGCATTTTCCCTTTAAGGTCCTGACAAAACCATTTTCAATGTGTCACCTATTTTCTTTCCAAGCACAGGCTTGGTAACAAAAACAAGCTCATAAGGAAAAAAGAAATCAAGCGACAGAGTTCACTGCTCAGTGGTGTGCTCTCGATGAACAGCTTGCCCTCTTTCTTGGGCTGACAAGTTTAAGTTCTGCTCCTCTTGCTATGGAAGGTTCAAGCTGCAGTGATTTATTGTGCAGGATTTTACAGTTTTCAGTCTCTTTTGTCAAAAAATTGACATTTCAGGAGGTGTTCATGTGACAACTGGCTGCAGCTCCCCGAAGCTAAAGCAAGGGGGGGGCGTTGAGTGGAGTCAGCAGCTCTGTGGTGGCTGCTGGAGTCCTCCAGTTCTGCTGGGACAGGGATCTTGCTCAGCAACACAAACACCCCACTTGCCTGCTGGCTGCTTGGATTTGGCCAAAAAATAAAAAAAAAAAAAAAAAAAAGGAAGATTTTTACTGTGTAGAGATTCAAGTTCTCCTCTAGGTCTAACTCTCAATAAGAAAATGTGGTCCAAATGTTCTCTTTTAAAAATTTGTTTCCCCTGCATTTAGACATTGAATCATTTGAAACAAACACATCTAATGCAATATTATTTGGGCCTCTGATGGTCAGATATTTTAGCAGTCTTAGGAAGTGCCAGTTTGGGTCAAAGTAAACTATATTAGAAATACTAGGAAGATTCCCTCATCAGCAGAGGATGATAAACTTTGGAAAGCTCCCATGAAGTAATAAATATTTAAAACCAATGTGTAACAGCTGTATTCCAATGGTATCTCTACATAGCAACTTTACATCTGTTCCTTCTCTTTTGGAAAAAAATAATTAAAAAAATTAAAAATGAAACCTTATGCTAATAAAAGTGTGTAACCCACCTCCTGACTTTAGATATGTAGAACCCAATTCTCCTTTCATTTCTGTAACTTCTATTCTGGTAAAGCTTCTACATATTTGAGTTGAGCTGATCCCAATTTCCTTTGGTTAGCAAGGAAAAAAAAAAAAAAAAAATCAAAGCTACAAACTCCAGCCAAAACATGATCCACTGAATTGTTTTGAGCAGGCTCTTACTCAATTCTCATTGAAGAAATGGTCATATATTGTTAACATTGACACTTCTGAGTAGGTCAAAAAGTAACCTGTGACCATTACTAATATGCTGGAGACCTGCACATGTATTTATAATGACATTGATTTTTTTTTTTTCCCCTGGAATCTGGTTCTGTCCATAATTTCCAATATGATTTTTTCCCCTCGGTAGAAGCACATTTAAATCCACAAATGACAACATCAAAATACTTATTCAAGACTTCCAATAGCATTAAATGACAATGAAGTTGTGGCCAATTTACACTGGTGAAAGAAAGGAAAATCACATCATATGTAGTCATAGTAAAGATTATGTAATTGACACAATGACTCCTTCAGATGTTGTTCACTTCAAACAAGTGCTTATAAAAAAAGCATTTCGAGGCACAGGTGAGCATGAGTTTTCTGAAGAAATTGATTTGATTTTTGGGGTTGCTCTTTATTCATGAGCTTAACTTGAAGGGACAGACACACACTTGTTTTGACCAGGATGTCATTCCTGTGTCTTGATCTATCTAAACTGAAAAAACCTTCCTTCCCCTTCTGTGCCCAGCTTTCTCCCCACCCTTTGGTCTTGGAGTTCAAAGTAAAATAGTTTATGCTTGAGTCAAAGCAGAGAATTAGCCTATCAAATCCTATACCCTAGGCTAGCAATATAGGACGTATGCAGGTCTTTTCCTCTGATCTCTTCCTAAGAACACATTTTAAATGAAAAACCTCTGGAAGAGGCAAAAGCCACTTGCCTGAGCAGCTGTAGCATATAAAGAGCTGAAAACCACACAGGCTAGAGAGGCTTTATCCTGTAAAGTGCTGAGAGCTTTGACCCAGACTCCATAAAGCGCTAATCACACAACTAACTGTACCATCACTATCAAGGCACTCTGAAATTAATAGCTTGGAGTTAATTGCCAACTTGTCAATTTTGAAGATAATTATGCAGTAAGAGCGTTGCTGGCTCATGACTCAATTGCTGAACACTTTTCAGGACTGAGTCTCAGAAGCATGTGAAATGGGCTGAAACAACTTGCATTGTCCAAGAGATGAGAACTATAAAATATAACCATGAGAAAACACCAAAAAAAAAAAAGTGCTATGTTGCTTGTATCCTGTTTGGTTTTTTTTTAAAAAAAGAGGCGATACAGGTACACATAGCTTTGTTCTATCATGATATGGTTCTTAGCTTTGCCACATCCCTCCCAGTTTCAGCAAATAAAACAACCTTGCTTTCCATTTTAAATTTGTTTAAAAAACCTCACAATTCTGAAAAGCAGTGGTGTACTATGGATGAAATAGTATAAAAGAGATTAAATAAAGTTTTTAAAAATCACTCATGTCCTCCACTTTTACTCTCCTGGAGTCAAGTATTACTTTTCAGTTTGACTTCTAATAGACAGGCGGCTGAATATGAGCTGGCAGTGTGCCCAGGTGGCCAAGAAGGCCAATGGCATCCTGGCTTGTATTAGAAGTAGCGTGACCAGCAGAAGTAGGGAGGTGATTGTCCCCTGTACTCAGCACTGGTGAGGCCACACCTCGAGTATTGTGTCCAGTTTTGGGCACCTCAACACAAGAGAGATCTGGAGGTGCTGGAGCGAGTGCAGAGGAGGGCAATGAAACTGGTGAAGGGCCTGGAGAATAAAACGTACGAAAAACGATTGAGGGAGCTGGGACTGTTTAGTTTGAGGAAGAGGAGACTGAGGGGAGACCTCATCACTCTCTACAACTACTTGAAAGGACACCGTAGAGAGGTTGGTGCTGGTCTCTTCTAACAAGCAATTAGTGATAGAACAAGAGGGAATGGACTCAAACTGCAGAATAGGTTTAGACTGGAAATTAGGAAAAAATTCTTTACAGAAAGAGTAGTCAGGCATGGGAATAGGCTGCCCAGGGAGGAGGTTGAGTCACCATCCTTGGATGAGTTTAAGAGTCACTTAGATGTGGTGTTGGGGGATATGGTGTAGGGAAGAACTTTGTAGAGTAGGGTAGATGGTTGGGCTCGATGATCTCAAGGGTCTTTTCCAACCTGAATGATTCTGTGATTCTATGATTCTCATCACTTCTTCTATACTGTGTCAAAATATAACTGGAACTGGGGAGAAAACTGATGTAAAAAAAAAAAAAAAAGTCAGAGAATAACATCATTTAATATATGAGCCAACCCAGTAACTTGTCTGATACCTGTCACTCTGCCTTGGCTTTTAGAGAGTATATTTTATGTTCATGCTTCCTGGAACATTTATTATTGTAGTGGGGGGAAAACGGTTCCTAAATACACTGCTGTTAATCAGATGTTTTATTTATCTCTCACGAAACAAAACCAAGGAGTCATCACATCAGAGCGTCCGGTCACTACCTTCTCTTTTCAGCCACAAGATGGCAAACTAGCTTTTAAGATGCAGTAAAATCACAGCCCCACTGTTTTCTCAAGGGCTTAGCAAACCACATACACAAATTCTAACTGTATATTCTTTGCAATCTTCCCTCAGCAGCCATGGGTTTAGAGAGCACAGGGTGGTCAATCCGTACGGTGGGAATGCCTGTTATCTGGGAGGGGGAAAATGAAAAAGATTTAAGTACCCTTCTACCATGCACATCTTTATTTTGTGGATTCCAGAGGTGGTCATTAGTGAGGAGGAAGACATAGGCCTGCAGTGTCAGTGCTTAGCTAGGAACTGGAGGCTCTTACTTGTGTTTCTTTCTTGGTCCCTAGAATGCCTGCCCTGTGGCTGTAAGCACAGATGCTGCAGAAATAGCCCTACTACCTGGAAATAATCACATTTTCATGCCTTGCAGCTCCCCATTTCCCTGTGTTTGACCATCTTCTCTTTGACAATATTCAGTTCTTCCTAAGGATTATGTGCAACAAACTGCTCATTACACCAGGACAAATCACCAGTCCCTGAAGGCTTACATGGATTTAACGATGTAAAAATTGACTCAGTGCCACCGTAATTAGCGAACATGTAAAAACTCAACAGGGGCAAACTGCTCACAGTAATGTGAACAGCATATTACACAAAAACAAGCTGGATTTCAAACCTCTTTTATAGAAGTAATTGAATTTAGAGATCCAATTTTATGAAGAAAACACATATAAGTATGAACATTTGCCTTATTATATAACTGAAATTAAGATTGCTGCTGCTGCACTTATGTCAGCAAATTTTTGGCCTCTTTCCTCTCTAATCCCATGCCAGAAGTTAAGAACAGACTGCAAGCTTTTAAAAAACAAGCATGTTTTGTGAGCTGTTTGCAATTGATGGGGGGAAAAAAAAAAATACAAAACGAGAGGCAACCCTGTGTTTGAACCTGCAGCTGAATGCTTGGACCTGTCTTTGATCTATCAGACCCAGCAGTTCAAAGGCAAGAAAAAAATCTGTTAAAAGCCCATTATCTGCTGCCACCAGGTGGCACCGAGATGTCCCCAATTCCCCATCACCAGGCATCTGGCCCTCACCCCTTCCACTCTCCCCCAAATCAGAAAGTTCACCTTTGCAATTTCCTCTCTAGTTCTTATGAATTTAATGGGGGAGAAAAAAAAAATAAATCACTGCAATGGGAGATGAAGACACCACCCTCAAAACAACTCCAGGTTGCCTGAGCTGTGTGCGCAAAAAGGGACATTCACCGCATTTTGTACAGTCTCGCAGGATGGTGTGCCACTGCATAATGAAACAATTATCAAACATATAAAACAAAGGAGTTCTGTTAAAAGACATAAAAACAAGGAAGCTATGTCAAAGGAATATTAACCCTATATTCTAGGGGCTTCTTGTGAAAGAAAAAAATACTCAATTTGAATTCAGGGCTTGCTGTCCTTCAAATTCAATGAAGCAGTCTTCTCCTTGCTAATTGATGTTGAAAACAAATGGAATTCAACAGGAAAAAGGATATTTATTTTTTTTTTTTTACTGTTATATAGTTACCACATAAGAAATAAGATGGAAGAAAACTCCAGTCACCTCCGAGACACAAAGCAGCATCCTGGCTTTGCAACTTCCCTACGGTTTTTTCCACTAACTAAGCCACAGGAGAATTCAAGAGCAAAATTTAAGGACCTTGATCACATCTTCAGCTGACCTTAAAGGTGTGTTACTTCATAGTTCCAACAAGGAATTTGTTCCAATAAGTCGGAGCTGTGTTTGGTAGAGAAAGCCTCCTTTCTGAGGAGTGAAGCTGATGGTTTGGACAGGTCTCCTCCCAGCTACCAAGTGTCCTTTCCTCCCCAACCTGTCCCCCCATAGGTGCACTGTACAAGGCAATATTTGTCTTAGGAACAGAAAATTAAGATAAGGTGAGACCTGCTGTAACTTAAGGATTCACAGGGACAAATATCCAGAATTTGAAAGTACCCAAATATTGCCACTGCATTTATAAAGACCCCGAGATGTAAATGTTCAGCAATTTAAACTTACATATCCTCCTCCCAGTATTCTGTTCTTTTCACATGTTTTGCCTCCCAATTGTGGTAGTTCCCTGTGAATTCTGGGTCTTCAAAAACCAAAATGGCAGAATTACCAAAAATTTCATTGAGAGAGAATTACACACCAGCCATTAAATCATCCAAAGCTGGTGACTACCTAAGTCCTCCTGGTATTTGTGGTGCTTTGTAAAACATTACCAATTACGCAATTTGGGTAGTAATTTAGGTACTGGGTACAGCAAAACCCAGCAGTAGGGTGTTGGCCTTCACAAAGGCCACAGCTGAGACACACGCTTTCCTTATTGCCTCTGATGCTTTAACATTTGCAATTAACAACTACTCAGTACGATGGAGCCCAATTCAAATTCAAACTTCCAAGAGAATTCCCAGCCAAAAGACATTCTCTGACTGGAAGGCCTTCGTGGCAAGGATCATAGAATTGGAAGGGACCTTTAAGATCATTAAGTCCAACCATCAACCTAACACTGCCCAAACAACCACTAAACCATGTCCCTCGGCACCATGTCTGGCTGTCCATCCCTTGTGCTGAGTTTGTACAATGCCAGCACATCTCCTGACTCCAAACCTGGTGCTGCTGGCCTGATGTCTACTGGTGTTAGCTCACATGGCTGTCCTGAGACACATGAGCCCACGTCAACACATCATCTTGACCACGAGTTTCGGATACCCAGCTAAAACAGCCTGACTACAGACACCATCCTAGTTACAGTGAGATAAATCTGGCACAAGGACAGCATCAAATCCATCATGTTCAATTTTGCTGAACCAGGTGTATCATCTTACACGAATCTTTGAAACGCTCTCTTGCTTTTCATATAGCTATTCTAGACCATGTCCTATGGTAATCTTCAAATAAAATTCTTCTAATCCCTCTGAAAACATAAATACAGAAGAAGGGAGGAGGTTTTGGCAATTATAGAATTTGTTAGTTAATGCAGGCACTCATGTATAACTTTCACAAAAGAACATAATCAATTAAGTGGATTTAAAACCCTTACAGTATTAATGGTTGACAAATGACAGACAGAAATCGGTGCACAAAGCTCCAACAAACCCAAGAGGAGTGACTTCCACAAGAAATTGTTATGTCTATTCACTAATGCTGGTAAAAGCAAAGATTATTTTAATATTCTGAACTTTCCTTTAAGTAGAAGGAAAAAATAGCATTGCCCAAAATTGTTTATAAAGCAAGTCTTACCAAGGAAAGAAATATTCTTGCCATTAGGTAGCATTTTGTAAAGCCCATTGAAATTTTTGGGTGGGTTTTTTGTCTTCGTTTCAAAGTTACTACACAAACATTGGAAATAAATGAAGCAAAGTGCCTATTTAAATGTGATTCCTTTATGTCTCATCACATTGCTGTGTGGGCTATTCACACTGTAAGCCTTGTTACTGCCTGAGATATACTCTATACCTATGGTATCTTTTAGTAAACCAAGTGAGAGAAATCACAACCTAAGTAAGGTAAAGCGATTTTCAGTTTCATAACAGCTTAAAAGAGCCCAAGCTGGTTCTGCCATGACCCTACCGTCTCTTGTGCTTTTGTCCACACATTCCTATCCCTCCCCAGGGTTCATCTGATCCTGCTGTGAACTGAGAGGGAAGCCATCAGAAAACCAATAAAATAAAATAAAATAAGGATCATTTTCTTCTAGTTTGGCTTTCTGAACTGGGACACCACAGGGTCAGGCAGGCACCAGCGCTGGGGTTAGGGATGGGGCAGGACCACAGCTGCTTTAGAGGGTTTTGAACTCCCACGGAAAGTCACCTTTAATCAGAAAGTCTCTGGCAGCAGCTCCCATTCCCCTCAGGGCCAGTTCTGGCATCCACAGTATCTTTCTGTCACCACAGGGAAAACAGGGAATGTGCCACTTCTTTCTCCAGGATCAGGGATGGGCTGGTCAGTGAGTGGATGGGGTTGGTGGGAGAGTGCAACCCGCAGGAGAGCTGGGATGGGCACAGAGCAGGGCTGTGGATCTGGGAATGGGAAGGGAGAGGAGCCTTCTCCTTATTCACAGAATTCACATTGGGTCATCTTATCTGGAATAACCCTCCTTGCCATCACCCCAGCCCCGTGTGGTTTATGTCAGTCTTACCATTGACTTTGTGAGATGAGATTTTTGATGAGCTGCATGTCTCTTCTAGAGTAAGGCAAGAAAGACATTCCTGAGGCTCACCGTGCCCAGGAGAGCACAGGAAGAACTTTTCCTCCTACACTGCTTGGAGGACTCCTACAGCAGTGGGTCCGCTTGGAGACCATAGCTCCACCACCATAAAACTAATAGTGTCAAGAGGGCTGGAATCCAGCACAGACCACTTTCCTAAAGCCTATCTTAGGACGCTTCTTCTGAAACAACTCAGAATACCGAACATTTCTTTAGCAGGATGTTTTTATGGGAAGGAGGAAAATTAAAAATTGCATCCCCCTTACTGGCCCCTACCAGAAACCTGGCAAACCCGCACGAGACTCTTGTCTACTTGGGGCTAGCCAGCATTGTCTGACTTGGCGCCCTCCTAAAGCTCTGCATTATCTCATTCTTATTACTCCTGCTTCTATAAAAATAATTGATTGGGGGGGCAGATTAAATTGTAAACAAAGCATATTGGGCCAATGCAATTTTATACATAACAAAACACTGAATGACCCACTGTCTGAATTATCAAATCCCCTGTGATCCCACTACTGTCTATTATTTTTCAGGAAGTAACAATGAAAGTGAGAGGAAGACACCAGTTATGAAAAAAACATGGACTCTTGAGCTCAGTGATCAACATTATTTTTGTCTCTTTGATATCCTTCCAACCTCCCTTGCCATTGTAGTCCTGTAAAATGTCAAAAGCTGCTTGCCAGAGGCCTTTTGCTTTTAGCAATATTTAAAGCTGTATCCATAAAAGGAAATAATTCTATTACAGATCTCAATTTCCTTCCATTCCACACTCAGAGTTTGTGATGAAACCAGTGCAAGTTGTACCTGAACATCGAAGACACAACTAGATCAACCCTACTTTGAAGACAAACTGAAGATGTTTGTTTGGGGCTTGCAATCAATCTGATTCTGTACCTGAGCAAAAATTCTCCAATGAAATCCTGTTTCCACCAGCATGAATTAGAATTCAACTTCAGCAGGGCCAAGATTTTATCCTTAATGTCTCCCAGACACATCCCCATTGCTAGGGTCTAGAAATAGAATGAGTTAGGAATCTACTGCACTAGTGTTACCGGGGCTGAGAACTCGTTGTCCTTAAGAAAACTGTCAGCAGCCAAGCACTGCAAAATTCTGGAGGGAAGCAAAGGCAACTCAACTGAGAAAGAGAACCTGGCTCCATCTGCTAGTTTGAAAGTTAGCTTCAAAAATATTTCAACAGTGATGCCATGTACAACCCTAACAGTACAAAAAGAAATACATCATAAAAATGATCCTGCCTTTTTTTTTCTTTACTTAGAGTGAATTCAATGGTTTCCCTAGGCTATTTATTAATATAATAAATGACCTTAAAATATCTATTGCCTGAAATAAATGTCATTGATTAGGTCAAATAAAAATATCACTTGGCCCAACAATGACAAATTTCCTGGCTAGGCTCCTATAGGCCAAGAACTTGTTTCATTTAGGAACAAGAGTTGCTGGCAGTAGCTGGGAAGGAAACTGCTTGCCAAATGTCTCCATAGGAAATTAAATAATTGAGAATATTCACTAACAGGAAAAAGAAAATAATTGCTCTCTTTAGTGCACAGGCCCAACCGTCCTGGACTTATGTTGCTTTTTCTGAAATAGTGGCAGTGAAAGCAGAATGTTCAGTGTAATTTGTTACCTGGCAAAGCCCAGAGAAGACCCTTCAGCTGGCTGGTAAAACTTCAGAGAAGAAACACAGGCCTTCTTAATATCAGGAAGTTCCGCAATGGAAAGTGGGGTCTTTTAAAACATTTCTCATCTAGACCCTACTGGTATAAACTGAACCTGGATAACTTTGTCCCAGAGGAGGAACTTACCCTTCTTCCCTGTCTTTAATAGCAGTGTAGACAAGAACTGGCTGTGGATGCATTTGCATAGAGATTGGGCTTGATTCTTGTTTGCGTGTGGTATCTCGCCCCAGCAGTGAAGTGAAATAATACAGGAAATGGAGGAATGTGGAAGGGCAGCTGAACCACAATTCTGATGGCCTTCTGAAAGCACAGCTTTCCTGCCTTCCGGCTAATGGGAATTTCTTTACAATCACCAGACTCCGGACGCTTTCTGCCACTGTAATGGGCTAAAGCATCTCATTTGGCGAGTAGAAAAAAGTTTACAGGATCCATACCTGCACCTTCCCTCTGTGTTGGCACTTACTGAGCAAGCTGAGAGAAGTTCTGCCACAAGTTTCACCCTCCAGGCAATCTGTTCTGGCAGTGGATCATTGTAAAACAGAAAGATCAGGCTTAATCAGCGAGTAGGACACACGCATCTTATAAGAAGCCTGGGGAAGGGGTTGCCCCACCGCTGAGAACCAGTGTTGCACTGCTGGGAATCACTGAGGAACAGCATTCCTTGCTAAAGGATTTATTTAGGGGCCAGCCAGGAAGGAAGGGCAGAAATGGGCTTCACTGGAGGCAGAGGAGTTTTAGGGACCTTCCTTTGGGAAGGAAGGTTTTTTCCTCCATTCCAGAAATATCTGAGCAGGGGAGGAGAAAGAGACATGAATGAGGGTTTCTGGCTGCTTTTGCTGCATGGCTTGAATGGACAGAGCTTTGTTTTCTGTTTGTTTCCTTGAAATAAAGCCAATATTTGTTGAGCAGCCGTACTGTGCTTAGACTGGAGGGTAGAGAAACCAGCTGGTGTGTCAGAGAGAAAATATCAGCACTTCCCGTCCCCCTGTTTTATTTCAGCTGTGTTCACCAGAACGCATGAATTGCCCTAAGTCTCATTCACCACTGCACCACTTGTAAGACCAGGCCACCTATTTGCTTTCAAAACTCGACTTCTTGTTCATGAAAATTAAATCAGCATTCCAATTTACTTGTTAAGCAGGTTTTAGAGTTGTTTAGAAAGTTTTTAAAATTCTTAACATCTATTTATGAATAATAACAACAAAAGAGAGTGTTACCTTCTGGGTGCAGGCTCTAACACACTGTGAAGCCATTTGTCTGTATAAAGAGACACTGGTTTTTCACCACTTCTGCTCCATCCGTGTTTGCTGCATTTTCTGTTACTGGATTTGAAAGCATCACCTAAAGAAACATGAACACATACATGAGTCTGTAAAGCATAAGCTATCAAACCGCTGATTTCACACTTAATTAGTAAAATTACACAACTCTGTTCTGTTAAACTGGTTGCTTTGTGGCCAGAATAATCTCAGTAGCCCTTTAATTTAGATATTTTGAAAAAAAAGGACACAATCTTCTTGCTCCTTTCAATTTTCCCCTTTATTCTTTCATAAATCCCAGCAGACAGCTGTAAATGATACATGACTTTACCCTTTGTTTTACTCATAATCAATACAAAGTTGTCTGGAAAAATCATGCATACACCTGGGGGACATATTTAGTTACGAGGAGAGTACAGAACCGTTTCAAGTGATGGCAGGCAGTGAGGCTGTAAATGAGGACAGAAAGAAAAGAGTGCTCCAAGAAAAAAATCTGGTTTAATTTGTCTTTAAAAAAAGCAAACCAAACAACAAAAACAGGGAGGGCAGTAAATCTGAAACATGGTGTCAAAATGGAATAACACTTTATCACTGATCTTAAGACTCATCCCAACACTCTTGATCAAGACTGACATTATGATAGCCCAGAAAACTTAAAAGTAAAATTATCAGCTTCTTTAAAGCATTTTTCCAAAGTGCAGAGAGCTGGATGGGTACATGCCTCTTGAGGAGTTGACTTACACAAGATAGAAGAGTGTAAATCCTAAAGATCAAAGGAACCAGTTAGCCTGGTCTATCTAAAAATTAGCATTGGTAACAACTCCAGTCATAGTCATTCATTTCATCATCTGTTTTCATCAGAGCTAAGGAGCTGCCAAAAGAGCCACTGGTGAAGAAGTGCAGAAGTGAAAAGAAATTATTCCTGTTTGCAAAGAACGGCCAACAGATCCCATTTTCCCTAGCTTGGGAGTCATCCTGGAGTTTGCATTTTAAAATTCACAACTATTACAGAAAACATATTTTAATATTTTTCTGATAGAGAAGATATGTAAATCTCCATCTTTTTCCTCAAGTGGATGGCAAGTAAAACGTTAGCTTTATTGCCATTACTCAGGGTTGTCAGGGAAGTCCTCCCAGAGTGCTGCCCCACAAAGGCAAAACATTCAGATGCTGCATAACTTTAAGATAGAACAGCTTTGTTGCCAAGCACTAAAGGAACTAGAGATCATTACTGTTTGCCCTGTATATCTTGTATTTTTAAACGACTCAAAAACGCATCTACAGACTTCCTATCTAAGGGGCTATTCGCATGGTTCCCCACGTCTGTTCTCATTTTTCTACCCAGAAAAAACATCAGTCCTGGAAAAAACTGTTAAAATTTCTACATTTATCCAAGACTTTTTGGACATTTAATGGCCAGGCTAGAACAACAGCTCAACAGTTCCCACCAGCCTGTTGTATTTCAGCCCTGCTTATTTTGATGACAAATGCACTGATAAAATGCGCAGCGGTATGCAGCAAGTCCTACCTGGAACGTGTCCCTGTTTCTTATCCTGGAGAGAGATATGGCACCACTACCTAGGTGACCCATGTCTGTTATCTTCTCCATTCTCCTCTGTTCTGATTTTGCAGGAATTCACACATTCCTCTCCAAGGTTCTGGTTAACAGGGTATCTATATGGTCATTGCCATAACAATTTGGTGGGTCTGTCCTCTCCTCCATGGTGAGGAGCTGTTAGGTTGACAGCATCCACCTCATGTTAATGACAGCCCAAATGTTTTGGACCCCTGCAGAATCAAACCAAGACCTGGACAAGACTGAACCATCACCTGGGCTTCTGCCACTCTCCACAAGTCACTTGGAATGGTGTCATTCTGAGGAGCCGAACAAACTCTCACAAAGCAGCCAGCAGTAAATAAACAGAACGGCCTTACAGTCAGAAAGATGAGAAAGAACACCATGAGAAGTTGTCCCCATATTCCTGCCAGTTGCTGCAAGAGCAGAATATGGGAGAACCAGCGCACAACCTTTCTGCACCAGCATGGGACCATGTGGCATTTGCACCATCGACAGCCGTTGCACCGTACACAGCAGCAGCTTCTGTACAATACAAACCAGTAAGAGCGTCAAGTCTTGATCCTGTTCTCTTAAGTGGTCTGCATATTTTCAGGACTGAGACTAACTACCAGATAAGAAAATAAATACATAAATTATATTGCAATGAAGTTGCCTACAAAGCGATGTTTGAAAGGAGTATTATTTATGCTGCAGTGCTGAGCACTCAGAAATTAGGAAATGTCAGATTTATGGCTTCTTGTGCAATCTTCATGGCTTGGCTGCTTAGGAAGGCTAGCTTCCTTAGGACCAGAGATATTTTCAGCATAAAAATACTTTTGTATGTGGGTACAAGTTCGTTTAACTTTTTTTATCAAATGTCTAATCCATTTGATGCCATCTATCTTTGGATATGGCTTATGTGAGTCTACTTTGGAATAATTTATTCCATTTCTGGCATTGTTTCCTGCTATTGCCATAATAAAGTGTCCAGGCTGCCTGTTTATTTGTGTCTTCTCTAACGCTCCTAAGTTAGTTTGCCTGGATTTGACCTCTTTGAAATGCTAGCACAGGAGACATGTACACTGCTTTACAGTTTGGACTAATGGTGGTTTTACACACTCAGCATCCCACCCACCCTCAGCCCAGCAGCTCAGTCACGAGGTTTTTTTGCTGTTCCCAGTGGGACCTGCTGCCCTCTGAGCAGCCTGAACTCCTAAGGGGAGTTACTGGAATTAGCAGGCTCTGCAAGCAGCTCTCGGAGCGCCAAGGGAGGAGAGACAATGACCTTCCAGAGGAAGAAGAGCACCCGTTTCTCAGGGAGGAGCCGGTGCTCACATTGTTCCTGCTCACCAGTGAACTCTATAGACATCTCTAAGAAGATGACCTTCCACAGCCAGAGACGGACTTCTGACTCTGGTCCTGAGAGTTCTGTATCCCCCTTCTTCTTCCAGGAGTCAGCATCAGTGTGTGAAATTATGTTAAAAACCTAATTATCCAGTTTCTTCCTTCCCCTTGTCTAGCAATACCCTTGTTGTGTTGGCACAGGTATTTTTCAAGGCCACCATGGCCATCCAACAAAGTAGCTGCCCAAAGGTATAGAAAAGCATATTCTGAGTAAACAAGAGTCAGGTTCCCACTGCTCAGCAGTTGTTCTCCCATATCTCTTCCATAGAAGTCCAAATGCATCACCGTGTGATGCAGGAGGAATTACAGCAACGTGCTGGATTGGACCAGTGCCCAGAAACTGGCTAGTCTGGGTAGATCCTGTGAGGAAAGGGAAGATTTCTATTCTGGACATTGCACGTCTGGCCTAAAAATGCGCAGAGGAGTGGCCGAGGTGGAAGAGCAAAGGTTTGGATGGAAACTTACGAGACGGTCAAACCGGCAAAAACCTGGAGTTCAGCATGGAATATTCAGCAGAGCTTTTACAAAGCTTTTGTACTGCCTAAATTGCCTTTTAAAAAAAATAAAATTAAAAGTCTCTAAAGCGTTCAAGTTCTTTGGTGCATAAAAGTACTTCAGAAGCAAGAAAGTACACCAGGCCTAACCAAGGAGGAACTGCACGCAGCAGAGTTTGTTTAAACAACATTGGCTCAGCATAACGATTTTGGGTAACACCAATGCAAAACAGAGACTGAAGTCTTAAGAAAACAAGCCGCAGCCTTCACAAGCCACAATTGTGTTCATTTGCTGGAAAGATGGGTGTGAGAAGGTGAATTTAAACAGAACAGGGAGGAAATGCAGGCCTTGGCTGGGAAGTACTGCACTATCCTTCAGGAGGTCAGTTATGGAGAGCTCAGGTCTGGGGAGATGGCACTGGGAAAGAGAAGCCCTATATAAGGGCTGTGCGGGGTAAATCAGTCGATAGCCCCATGGCAGCCTCCCTGAGGTGACTGCTGAGAGGGCCTCAGAGAGCCGTGGCTGCCATGTTCCCTACGACTGGGCACAGCGGGGTCCCTCTCTCCAGCATGAGGAGTCCTCACTCCCAGACCTAGTTGTGGTGGTCCCCCACCTTCATTTCCAACCCCCAACAGTCCTCCATCCCCTCTCTCCCTGTCTGCCTTACCTGCAAGGTAACACACGCCTTATTGGATCCAAACGGAGCATGTCTCCAGCCACACGGGCCCTGCCAGCCATGTCCCGTACAGCCCTGCTCAGGAGATTCCCTGCCTCAACCTAGCCTTAGGAAGTCACGTACCCTTTCTTGCCTCTTCTGCCCTTAAAATGTGTGTGAAGGCAGGTGAGCTCACACTAATGGGTGTTTTTTCCCAGGGTGCAATGCTTTGCTTGTTATCCTAATGATGGCTCTGGCCACCTGGCTCCTCATCCAGCCGGTGGCTGAATTCCCTGTAGCACAGCTGCATTGAGGTGAGAGACTCATTGCTCTTCTAATGCCTGGGAAACCTGCACCTTTGGAAGACTCTAGTGTCTGAAATTGTGAAAATATTTACTTTACAGCCAGCTCTGGGGTGTGGGTTTCAAGATCTCAGTGTTTTTGAGGTCGTCAAGCATGGGGACGAGGAGGAGCGGGACCTGGGCACCTTGCCCCAAGCTGCCAACAGGGTTATTTCATACCATGAATGGCACATTCAAGAGAAATTAGAAAGTTTGCTGAGGAGTTCTCTCTCTCTCCCTTGATGGCTGGGATCCTGAGAACTCCCTGCCCCAGTGCCGGAGCCCTGAGCCCTTCCCTTCCTCCCGAAGCCGCAGCGCTCGCAGGGTCCCACACTGGCTGTCCCTGCGGGGAGTGCATGGCTTCTGCTGGGGAATGGGCTGGGGACAGCCCTGGGGTGTTTTATATCTGTATTGGGATCAATACTGGTTCTTTAGGGTTATTAATGTTAATTATCTAGTCTTATTCTATTAAATCTGTTTATATTTCAGCCCTTGGGTTTCCTTGTTTTTTCCTGATTCCCCTCCCTGGGCGAGGAAGGGTCATGGGGTGAGAGAATAATTGTCTAGACGACAATTAGCTGTTGTGGGTTCCTCAAACCACAACAACCTGGCACTGCTCCTTCTCTAGGGACCTGGCCACTACAGACCCCACCATGGAGGCCCCATTTCTGCCTTCCACAGACCATTGTTGACCCAAATAAGCTCATTTGTGTTTACACTGAGGATGACTGGAAATAAAAGTTATCCTACCTCCTGTTAGGTACCGTTTCAAAATATTATTGGATTTTTTTTAAACTATGGAAACACCTACTGAAAACATTTGGGTGTGTATAGATACATGTACCCACAAATCTAAACAAACATCTGCACATTGCACTCCGAGCACCAGTTGTGGTTTCAAAACTCATGCGCTTCTTATGAATCTCGTAGATATTTCTGGTTTGTTTTAAATTCCTTGGATGAGCAAAAGCAACCCAGCTTCTTCTCCATCCAGGCTATAGGTTGCAGCTTTGGAAAATGTTCCTGTGTGTCTTAAGCTCAAAACTCATTAACCACCAGTTGCTGCTCCCCTCTGCAGGAGCAGATAAACTATGGGGTTTAGGGTACAAATCAGAAAATTAAGGCAGTACCAGGTTCCCAATTTGAAACCATCAGACACCATTCCAAAATGTGTTGCACTGTTAAATGGAAAATAGAGGACACCACAGATGCTTCTAATAACTCCAGTTTCAAGTCAATTTTCCCTCCTTTGTCTTAAAGAGCTTTTGATGTGTGGTCACAATATTGTCTCTCTCTCTGTTTTTAATAATTTTATATTACCTCAGCAATATAACTGTCCTGAAATATACTGAACTTTAATCTCTGAGAGATCAAACAGGAAGAAATATGATGGGCTAGAAAGTGACTGACTCGGGGGCAATATTCTCTCCTCCTATAAAAGATAGCCCACAGCAAGATAAAAATTGCTTCTCGGATTCCATGAACGTCACATCTTTGAGAGAGGCTTTCAGGCTCATGGAGAGAGCAGACGTGGGACCACAAAAAAAAAGCGCCCATCACCATTGAAGATGCAGCCAAAAGAAAGCACGCTCTCCCAGAACTCGAGGATGTGGTTTGAGTGACTACATGCTTTAAGATTGGTCCCAGCACCCTCAGACCTCCTGGGTTTAGCCACACTTTGCAAGTCTTAACAGCCCAGAAGTGTTCGGCTACCGTCTTTTCGCTGGAATAAATGTGCTGGCTCTGTCTCAGGCAAAATAAATGTCTGGTGCAAAGGTGCAAGGTCACATACCATGAAGACACGGCTGATACCTGGGGAGGGGAACTGAGGAATCGGTACGTAGATCTTACAGACACAAGGGAGGTGCTCATTCAAAATGCAGCTAGAGCTTCCTCTCCACAAGAGGTTTGTTCACCACCAGTTTCACCCAGTTTCCTCCTTTTTCCACTGAGGTTCTCCAGCAGAACCAGAGGTGGTGAAACTCAGCTTAGTGTGGCTGCTCATTCCATTCCCTGACCACAGAAGGAAATATTGATATTCTAAAGAAATACTGGTTAAAATATTGTGACATAAAGATGCTGTATTTTTTCCAGCAAATAAAAAATTCACCTTTTTTTGGTTTATTGTAGTACTCTAGAACAAAAGACAGTTTTTGAACAAAATTATTCTTTTGAACCAATGTGTTAACATGTCTCTTTTTGCTGGCTTGGGATGTTGTAAGACACGCTGTGCAGGAACCAGAACCCGTTGTGAACTTATGCTGCAAGATCAAATTCCTCAAAGGTACATGCTGCAGGTCCAGGGTTTTATCAAGCTCATTAAAACTCCTAAGAACCCTCCAGAAAGTAGAAAGCCTGATTCAGGCACTGCTAAAATCAGCACAAAGACTCCTGTGGAGTTTGGTGTGCTTTATTGGAAGCCATGAAGAACAATGAGAAGACTTTCTTTCACAAAAAAAATATGTATCTCCCTACCTGCTCAAACAACTCCACTTAGTGAGGCGACAACGCTAAGCCATAGTGAGAAAAGTGAATCCTGCCAACGAGGCAAATACCTCCTGATAAGCTCAGTAACTAGAGCCAGTAGATGCCAAAGGTACTTATTCCATAGAATTGGGTCCACAGGGAACCGCATGTGTTTGTACTTGAGAGAGTTTTCGTATCGCCGTCAGGAGTGTTTTGAGTTAGGTGGACATTTTAAAGTTCTCCTGGTGATTGTAGGTTACAGAACAGAACAACAAGCAAATGTAATAAAGTATTTCCAAGCCTGCGATCTTCTTGGATATCCTTATTCATGCAAAGCAAACCATAGATTCCTTTTTGACCATTTCTCATGCTCTGGATAAACATATTCCGGTATTTCTGAGTTTTCCAGCCCAAATTTCTGCACAAGTAATTCTCTGCTTTACCTTCTGCTTTCAATCCAGAGAACGCAGAAACCCACTATAATCACTCCTCTGTGGGAACAAAGGATACAAATCTCCATTGCAGACTCTGCATTTTGGTCTTTTAATCAGCAAATATTTATTCTCTCTTAAGAAATATAAGCTAACCTGGAGGGAATGAGATTCTCCAGATTGAGGGCTTACTAAACAGTGTTTATTTAGAGTTTTATTTCCAAACCTCTAGAGCTTCTCAATCCATTACTGCATTTCCACAGCCTTGGCTGTCCTATGTCTTTGAAGGAAGAAGGGATGATGATTCTAGCATGTAGCATTAGGAATCTGGAGAATTCCCTCTTCCTTCGTTTGCCACAAAAATGGCTTTCATCTGTATATCTGCAGTCCCACCTGAGGAGTAATTCCTTAATTTCTGGCAACATTTATTTTCCACATTATCTAATTGGGCTGTAGAAGATTTTTTTCCCCCTCTAATCTCTCCCTGATGGATTCCTGCCTCTCTGCGTTAGCATTTGTTCCCCACGCATCGGTTGTGAGCCAGACTGTGATTTCAGCCTCACAGTTCACAAACTTCACCCGCTGTGAGAGGGAGAGAAGGGCAGGAAGAGGTTCTTTGCAGGAGTCTTCAGGTGCATTGCTCAGTGCTGGTTTACATCTGTGAGTCTAAAAATATTTGAACTGTAAGAACCCAGCTTACTTTGAAATAAAGGAAAAACCCTAAGCTGAGCTGTGAGTAGGCTTGCACTGCAGCTCCTGGTTTTTTAACATAAACCCACAAAGTGTGTGCGAGGGACTATTTTATGATTCTCACTGGTGCTCCATGAAGTATTAAGTTACTGCTTTCCCATCAGGGTGATTAAAGCCAAGAATGCAAATTCACAGCTAAGCCTACCTGCGAGCGGCGGCAGCGCCGTGGGAGCCGGTGTGCAGGGTGCTGATGTGAGGGTGGTTTGACTCGAGTGGGGCTCATGCTTATCTTTACAGAACTGAACTGAGCTATGGCACGATGCCCAACGCGTTCCAACTCGACCCGAGGGGGCACACATGGCTTGCCATCTCCAGCCAGCAGAGCCCATCGTTCCTGATGTCTCCTGAGCTGGTTCCAGTCCTGTCTTTTCCAGCCTGTGCCGATGAAAAGCCTCCTGGAGATACTTCCATTTGCTTCACACGTTCGCTCAGTGAAGGCTGTTGCTTAACAGCGGTGAGCAAATACTTTGAAATCACTGACCATATCCTCATATACTGATCATATCTCAATAGCTTTTTCAGTCATGGTTTTGCACAAATGTCGGTGTGTCAACTATGGCGCAAAGATTCTTATTTCTCCATTAGTTTCATTTACAGCACGTTCTTTACCAAAGATTTTTCCGTAACAGCATAACCTAAGATTTATTTGCCTGCATAGAGTTTCCTCTGTTTCTGAAACCAGACACCTATGATAAGGCAGACTGTCTTTAAACTGGCACTGTTGAAATTTCAAGCCCTTAATGGCACAAGCTAAGAAATCCCATAGGAAAAATGGGTAGACAAAAAAGGCTTCTTCCTCCTCCGTGCATTTGATGCTCAAGATGCAAAAGGATTGTTTGCGCTGATGCAACCACTTGAAAAAGTAGGCAGGGGTAGATGAGAGAAAAGATGGATCAAGGACGACAACAGAGTTACTGTCTATTGAACAAGACGCCCAGCGAGCGCTGCAAAGCTGTGTGTGTACCCAAGGGAGAAAGAGCAATTCCCTTGCCTCTGCTTATGGGAATAGCCATGGCTCAGAGAAAAACATCTCATCTGGTCCTGTAAAACACCTCTGCTCAAAAGTAATTTTTTAGCATTTGGGTCTGGTAACCTGACACAAACATAGAAGTTAATAAGATGTAATTATTGTCTGCATCTTTAGCCAAAACTAAATTTTAGCTAACGTAACATATTTTCATTACTGACCCAGATGCAAATTCAAGCCAGATGGAAGCTGACATCTCAGGCTCATAAAGTATCTCAGAAGTCACAAAAGTCCTTACTATGTCATTACTGACCGTTGTTAAACGGCAAGCAGAGTTTCAAGCCTGCAGCTCCGGATGCTGCAGCAACAGAAGGTACCACAGAAGCTCAGACGATGCAGCAGGACACAGGACTTAAGCGAGGGAGGAACGGGCGATGCCGGCCCTCGGTGCGGAGCTGAGCAGCACCCACGAGGATCACAGCCAAGACTGCACCATCGCTCTCCCGGGGCGGTTATGGCCTCCCGCTTCTTTGGTGTGCCCTGCAAATATTTGCACAGTCAAATATTCGTTTAAGCCTCCGTAAGCTACCCCTCAGCAGTCTGTCTGCAAATATGATTTGCAAAACTCTCATGTCCCATTCAAGCGGGCATTTCAGCAGGATCCCTACTCCCAGTGAGCAGATTTCAGCTCTCTTAAACCCGAAAGTTTTCAAATGTCTCACGCCAAGATGGAGGAAATGCCGGTATGTTTATGTTAAAACAATGTTTTAATAAACAGCAGCATAAAATAATCAGTGTTTAATATCATCTCTGGCATGTGAAATACAAAAATGCACATATCTTAATTATAAAATAGCCTTTGTTATTACATTTTCATGCTTGCCTAATTGAAATGCCCATAATTAATAAATCAATCATCAAGTAATACAGTGATTAAACGCATGCAGTGAAAACAAAGAAAAATATTTGTATAAGGTAGTGGCTGAGTATCACCATAATATATTTCAAGAACATCTACATCAGGGTAAAAATAAAAAAGAAACAGCCCAAGATATAAAATGCAGAGATGTATTTTCACTTCTGCTGTACAAAACATTATCACACTTCTGTGCAAAAAGATAAAAAATAGTCATATTATACAACATTGTCAACTGAGCAAAAGATTGTTTTCGTTCCGTGTACAATAAAAAATACTATTCAGTACAAAAGAGAGTCTGTGAAAAAAACTGTCATGTACACAGCACTTCTGTAACTCATTAAAGTGGTTTCAAATGAATAATCTAGATTGCTTATACCTGAATTAATTTTTAGTAATTATACAAATGTCTTAGTTCTAAGTCGAAAGTCAACACTAATTCACATTATTAGACCTGATAGGCAAAAACTGCTATCAATGGATTTGCTGCCTGATGGAACGTGAATTTCCCTTTTTTCAGGGCTACTGGAGTCATAGTCACTGAAATTACACATTGATCTGAAACAATAAATATTCCTGGGAAAATTGATTGTCATATATAAAATTGTGGTTTGGAGCCTTTCCACTAAACAGTTGCATAGCAACAAAAGGATATAGAATTTCTGCTTGAACTACTAGATTATGAAATGTTATCTTTGAGTAAGTCAATTCAAGGTTCTGAAATTAAAACCCTTTAATTTCATTTCCTTTAAGGCAATTTCTTAGAACTCCAGCCACCTTTAGCAGCCAATAGCAGATGATGTTTGTAGACTGCGACTTGGTAACTCAAGCTATTGTGCTGTCGAAATAAATGACTTTTTTTGGTCTAAACTCAGACTCCCAACTTAACGAAAGACCAAAATCCTACCTGAAGTAATTTATTCAGCTCTCCGATCACATATTTGAAACACAATCCTTGACTGCAAAATTTACAAATATTTTAACTAGCTATTGGAACCGAAATTGCACAACCAGTAGATCTCCGAATATTTGCATCTCCTAAAAAAAGAGACAAATATTAAAATATGCTTTCAGTATAAAAAAAGTTTCCGTGACTTAAACCACATCAGAGGTTTAAAAAGCTGTGAAAAAGCCTATGAGAAAATGTTTTTCTTTGGAAAAAAAAAAAAAAAATCCCACTTCCCCTTTTTCCCCTTTTTCGAGTTGTCGGTGGCACTTAAAAGAAACAAGGCGTCCATTGACAAAGCTGAGTTGTTCATACCACAATGATCTTTGTCTGGTTGAGTTCTGCCCATCCTGTTAAGCAGTTAAACTTCACAGAAGATACTTGCTGCAACGTCTGTTAAGCAACCAGCAGAATCTTTAATAAAATATTTGAATATAAATCTTTGCTACGGCTTTTCTAGTTTGTATCGTAAATAGTTATATTTACAAAGGCCTTGCTTATTTACAATTCAGCTGAAATCATAGATTCATTTTGTCCATGGATGCTGGAGTCTCCTAATAGGGAAGACTGTTTTGAGTCGATTTTGTATGGTTTTTGAGTTTTATTTCCAAAAACTGTAATACCGATCCCCCCCGGATGGTTAGGAATCGACACGTGGGATAGCAAAGGAATATTCGCTTCCTGGTTGGATCCCGAAGACGGCAAACTCGTGACGTGGCCCGTGCTGGTGGACCCGCTGGCGCTGCTGGGAGAACGACTCTTTGGTGGAGGACAGTGCTGGATCACCCTGGGCGGACCTTGCGGTGGGTAGTGGGCAGCTGGGAAAGCAGCATATCCCGGTGGAATCGGGTACCCATTTATGGGGATATATCGCTGGTTTTGAGGTATTGGTGGCCCGATGAAGCCGGCGATTTGGCCTTGGGGTATACCTTGTGCCGGAAACATGTAGTTGGGGTACCTGGGATTACTGAGATTACTAACCGGACTGGCGCTGAGGGAAGTCGTTTGAGTGGTGGCATTCCCACCCGAGGGGGTAGTAGAACTCGTGTGACTTGACAGACCCTCCCACGAGCGCAGCCGGGCGTGGATTTCTTTAAATCGTGGCCTGCGGGAGGGCAGGTCGTGCCAGCACTCCGTCATCAGGCTGTACATCCTGGGAGGACAGTCTTCAGAGCAGGGCAGCAGTTGTCTTTTCCTGATCATCTCTATGACTTCTTGATTACTAAATCCGTAATACGGCTGGAGCCCGAAGCTGAATATTTCCCATAAAACAACTCCAAATGACCAAATATCTGAATCGGAAGAGAACTTGCCGTACATAATTGCCTCCGGTGGCATCCAGCGGATCGGCAAGAGAGACTTGTTTTGAACTCTGTAATAATCTGCCGAGTAGATTTCTCTCGAGAGTCCAAGGTCAGAAATTTTCACATGAAGCTGTTCTCCGATTAAAATGTTGCGAGCGGCGAGATCTTTGTGGACAAAAAAATGACTGGACAAGTACTCCATCCCCGCCGCGATCTGCACCGCGATATGCAGGAAATCCCCGTGGTCCAGGCTGGATTTTACAGTCCCGTCCTCATCGCTGCTGCACCCGACATCCGAATGCGGGGAGCGCATGATGAGGAACTCGTGGAGGTCTCCTTGGTTCATGTACTCGAAGAGCATGCAGACGGGTTGCTCCTGGGTCACGACGCCTAAGAGGCACACGATGTTGGGGTGGTGGAGCTCGGCCATGAGAGAGGCTTCTTGCTGGAACTCTGCCCACTGCTGGGGGTTGTTAAAGTCTTTTAGCGTCTTGATAGCGACGAGCTGAGCGTGGTCCATGCCTGGAAGGTAGAGGTGTCCCTTGTAGATCTTGCCGAAAGCACATTCCCCCAGTTCTTCCATGAAACGAACAGCAGACAGAGGTAACTCCTTAGCCTTACTCTGTCAAAGAAGGGACACCAAAAACATGTCAGCAAAATAGGCCTGAAAACGTATTTTTAAGAAAAAAATCTTTTTCTCGCAGGACATCAGCCAAGCAGGTGGACACAGGAGCTCCTGGACCATGGAGCTTTTGGCAACGATCCTGCTCAGCCCTGGCACCGCTGTGACCAGGCCAGGTACAGCCTGAGGGACACCAGCACCCCAACATCCGGGACTCAGGGCTGCGTGCGCCCTAATAATCTCCGGGCACCCTGCTCCAAAACTAAATTTAGAATTACTCTTTACCCTCTACACAAGATCAGCAGTAACAGTAAGCATTAGATCTAAATACATGCAGGAACCATCAGCATTTCAGCAAGGGCATTTATATATTCAGGCTTGGGCATTTACATACTGAAAATTGAATAATTTCAGGAATTGCGGCAATTCACATACTTTAAGTAAGTGTTTTTGGGGCCAGAAAACTCTTTCTTTAAAACTATGTCCTTGTAGCCATTTTTCCCTCGACTTTGCTATTAACCCTTCAACGTACAGTACAGACTATTTCTGCTCACACTTGACTCAACGTTCAGTCCTGAAACATGCAGGAAAGAGTCAGCCAGAAAAAAGGATATAGTGGTCAAAGAAGAAAGGCAAACTTTTAAAAAAAACTCTTGTTATTCTGGGTGCTCATATTCACTTGTAGGCCATAAAGAATGTCTGAAAATAACACAACTTCCACTTGTAACACCTACACCCCAACCCACTCATCAGGGTCCTCAGCATAGCCACGGGTAGTAATTTAAGGCTAATGAGTGTGGGATCTATGTTTTGTGAATTAGTGTAAACATTAGCATTTTACATTCCTGAAATAATGTAATGCCAGCTTTACAGTGGCAATATAGGAAAAAAATTGGCATTTTAGAAAATCATTTAAAAAATGACATTTTAGAATGAATGAATTCTAATTGCATTGACCACTTACGACTTTTAGAGAAATACCACAATAATAATAATAATAACAATAACAATAATAATAATAATAATGCCATTTAAGCAGGCAGCCAGTAGACTGTATGGTGATGGCAGGAAATTAGCTATATTGTTGAGGAACAGATGGTTTATATTATACAAATCCTTTAGGCTAAAACTTGTTTAGGTCTGGCATATTGTAAATTATATTTTAGTAATGAAAGTGAAATGACCTCTGTCTGACCTGAGGCTGGGTTTGTCTGTTTGAACCAACATAGTGGAAAACTATGAAAGAAAATGAAGTCATAAAGTTTTGGCAGGAAGGGCTCATTTCAAGTTAAGCGGTTATAAATCTGCTTAGTTTTTGTTTGACAAGTATTTGTCATACATCGGTGTACAAAATGTAAGGAAGTGTAAAATACATAGGAGGCAGCACGCCAAAGTAAACCCAGTACAAAGGGAGAGCTGTGAGAGCGAAGCCCAGCGCCTCTATCTCTTTATCTGCTCCTTCCATTAGGTGAATGACAAGACGAGCTTAGTTTATTATATTTTTTTTGAAGGCAATTAAAATCCCTTAAAACTGAAACAGGCTTTTGGATGAAACGCTAACGTTTTTATTTGCACGAGCAAATGCACATCCACCTCAGTCGGAGCTTGAAGCTGGAGCTTCACCCAAAGCTGACATTAATACTGGATACAGTATTTAAAAATAGGATTCTACTTCCTTTCTTTTACCATTATGTTTGAAAGGCAATCAAAATATTTGAGACAGGGCAAGACGGGTTTCCACGTGGGAAAATACAGAATTAGCATACATAATATGGAAAGATATTTTTTTGCAAGAGATGACTTTGAACATTAAAAGGAAACAGTGGGGTCTATATTTGCAAACGTTTCTGGGCAAGTTGCTCTCCTGTGCTGAGCCCATAAGGTGTCACCAGTGGAAACTCCGACCTCATTAAAACGATGCTGACGTTCCCATTATCTTAAATTTAGCCAGGGTTGTACCCCCAAATATCTAGCCAAACGGGGACCGAGAAGCCAATCCAAATTTAACAAAATATTCCCTGGAGACTGGATGCAAGCTGTGGTTTTGACACTTAATTATATGCTTTTTGCACTCTTACCAACGTTTTGATATGCAGCTACTCGAAGCTCTGCGTGAAAGTTGAAATGAGGAACTTCAAAGGAAAATCGAGATAAATTCACTGGGGACAGTGTGTGTGGGGCCGAGGAGTTAAAATATAACAACAGACCAAACTCTGACTGACCCCCCCGGGCAGACACCCCGCACAACAGCCCTGCTGGCACCTCCACACCAGCACCCAGTGCCCACAACACCATTTAAAACAGGAATTCTTCTGTTAGAGATAAAAACAGCCCTGCGGGCACTTCCCGTATTCCCAAGGGGCAAGAGCAGCGCTGCTTTTTCCAGCAGAGCCACACAGTGGGTTTGCTTTTAGCCCTGACTTAAAAGGGAGTCTCCTGCTCTTTCGGTGAGCTGGAATTTTCCTCTTGCTGTGTCTGTGTCTGACTGCAGCTCCACAGACGGGGGGCAACACCCCCGAAAGAGGGACTGGTGCCTGGGTGGCACAGCTCCGTCCATCCCTGCACTCCCCAAGATACAGCTACTTCAGTGATTTTCTCTAGGCTGCCACAATTAACTCCTCGTGACCCAATTCTATCAACTTGACATGGAAGATCAAGCAACAGCGGTATCCCTTAGCTTCTTTATTAACTCAAGAGCAAAACTGCTCCAGAATTAATTCAGAGATGGAGAACGCAGCTCCTGAAGTACAAGTGTAAGCTTTCCTGATGCCGAGCGATGAGCTCTGCTGAAAGCAACCTACGGCAGCGATACTGGAGGGTTGGAGCTGGCATTGCTGCAACTCAATACAATCAGAATTTGGATTCACTTTGCCACGTCATTTTCTAACAAAAATAACAGCTTAGCTGAAGGCACGATACCACAGTCTACACAGTTTCTATTCTAATCACTGGTAGATATTAATTTTCACTCTGAAACGCTTCAGAAGAACAATCTTCAGCAAGTTGGGGAAGAGAATTGGCAAGAAAAACCAGGTGAAAACTCATTTCCAGGGCATTATTCTGCCTGTAGGTGGCAAGAGGCAGTTCCAGCCCTGGAGGGGGTGATCCACACAGGTTTGCAAACGAGCTGCCCGGCCAATGAATAAGGAGCTCAAGGATAATCATGCTTAAATCATAAATGGTTTTAAAAAAGGCTTCATGAACCTGGGACCAGGGTGAAGGCAAACAATACCAGCAGCAAGAGCTGCTGTGCATCAGCTGTGCTGGCCAGAACCACAGGCAGGTTTTGAGGCTCTGGTCTGGTAATTTCTCTTTTTAAGGGAGAGAAAGAGTTAGTCTGAAAAAACAGGGAACAAATCTTTCCAAAGTGATTTCAGCTGAGTGAAAGATGACATACGACTACAGCAGACCCACGAAAAAATCTCTCTCGAGAAAATGCTGAATCACGTCTTTATCTGCACAACTTTCTAACTGAAATGAGGCAATTTAGAGATGCTCCAGTAATGGGTTGATTGCTTTATTATGAGAAACCTCCAGCTCCTATTTATCCAGACACACGGACACACAGGAATTACCTCCTCAGGTCCAGCACACTTGCTATGCTGCTGATAAAAAAAGCCCTTACAAAAATTACAGCTAAAGGCACCAGCAGAAACTGCGAGTTCAAATCAGCTTAATATTTCAGTGCTGAGCTGGTATCAAAGCATTTCACTCCCTGCTGTTACAGAGAGCAAGTGTGGAAGGAGAAAGGAGGGATTACCTTTGGTTTGTAGGCGTTGAGCATCGACATCTCCACATTTTGTCCTCTCACGTGCTTGGGCTGCCTTTGAACAGGAGGGGAGGAAGACTTCTGATTGTTGCGGCAGATGCAGATGAAGAAGAAGAGCAAGGCTATGGCCAGGGGAATGGTAACGCTTGGCACCAGGATATACAGGATTTCCATTTTATTCTTTTCCTTGGAATCCTTATAATCTGGATCAGGAAAAAAACCAAACAACAATGAATGAAGTATCCCACAGAGTCAAATGCATCCCCGGGTCAATTATAGTGTTGAGTAAAATATCCAGGTAATACTATTGCAATCCACCTTGAGCGCTGTTTTATTACCTTAAGAATAACAGAGCAATTAATTTTGTCGAGTAACATTTCTACAAGAACACAGAATGGCCAGGAACAATTTCCCTGCATCATGTCAGTCCAAACCAAGTTCTGGTCATGAAATAGCTGAATACTGAGAGGTAGCTCTTGCTTGGGGTGAAATGAAGTAATGGTCTAATGCAGGTCCACAGAAAAGTTAATTTCTAAAATACCTTACGGAAGAAAGGCTCTGGTGGGATTATGGACTCCATTTTTTAATATGTACATTAGGTTTTGGTGCCATAGTTTCCTTAATCCAACAGAAAAGTGGGGAACCACTAAAAAGAATGGTTTTATCCCCTTATTTATTTCCAGCTTTGTGTTGTCAACATCTCCTAGCACTGGCCAATGCATTTGTGTGGCCACCCAGGGCACTGGAACAAACGCCACATGCAACAGAAAACATATGTTCTAGCTAGCTTTAGGTGCAGAAGCCGGCCAATTAGGGACACTAGAGCAGAAGAAATGGAGAACACCTGGGAAATGGGAGAAAATGCATGGAAATGGCAAGAAAGAGAGAGAACCCTCCTGGGTTTTATCCCTGGAAGTCAGGAAAGGGGTTCAGAAAGTCTGAACACAGACAAAAGCTGTAGCATTATCTTAAAAAAACCTTACATCCCGAGGACTTGGTTTTAATAGGATTAAGGGGCTAATAGGAAAGCCCATCCCTCTCAAACCAGGACACAACTATACGCTACGAGTGTGTCATTTGCAGGGTGGCAAACGCTGGCACAAAGGACACAGCAATGATAGTTGAAAGGAAAGGTAGAGCGTGGATGAAAAATAGAAGGATCCAGAAGAGGTTGGGAAGCCGGTTTATTTAACGTCGTGCAAATGGGAGCTGCAACATTTGCTCCCTCCACACACAGCCAGGGAGCAAGTGATTAACTTTGGAAAGATGAAACCCTCTTCTACCAGTGCCCAGCGAGGGACAGCCAGGACACCAGACGCTCGCCCCCCTCCAGCTGGCTCTGGTTTCACAGGGCACCTTGCTGAGAGGAACTTTAAAGATCACCTTGGGCTGCAGGACTGGTTGTTTCCGAGGGAGATGGTGAAAGTCCACGGCAGCATCAGGCTGAGCGGATTCTGGCAGAACGGGGAATGTTTTATTATTCCTACAGGGTCACTGCAGTTTGTTTGTCTGTGTTTTTCAGGCTGGATTTGTAGAAGTGCTTAGCGGCCCACACAGATATCTTTTATGCACTTAATTAAACATGAACTTGATCTGAAGCTTGGGCTGGACTCAAATTGTGATGGAGGCAAAGTTCAAATGGTTCTGGATGTCCCTCTGAATAACCCCTCTCCTCTTACAGGCTCACGCCGTCCTTCTGCTCCCCCCACGCTCCTTTTTGGCCATTCTTTTCAGATTAAGTTTTGCCATCTGGTTTTTAATTGAGAGGAGAGGTAGTGCAAATATTTCTACAGGCTTTGGGAAACAAGAGAGGACTAAAGCATCCCCCAACAGTCTCCCTGTGCCCAGCAGAAGGGTGGTGTGTGCTCTCACCCTGTCTTCAGAGAACATCCAGCTCTACAGCGTGGACCAACTCTAGGTTTCCTTCATGAGTTGCTGCCCTCTAGCATGGACACACAATCAAATCCCTTTCTCCTTCCCCTTCAAAACCTTCTCAGGTTTGTCTTTGCTGAGCTTCATGCTCCAATTACTCCATGTTTCACTTCCTATATTCAGGTTGACAAACTTTTATGAAACGAATCTATTGCAGCTTGAGACAACTGAAAGATACAGTTGAAGGAAGAAAAAGAAAGCACCAGCACGAGGCAGACGGGGACCTGGGCACTAGTTCATCACCTGAGCTATTCCAGTCAAAGGGAATTATTATTCCTATTAAGCAGCAGCCCCTGCCGTGAAGCCTCATTAGGTTAACAGGTTTCTTGGGAGCCACCCTAATTAAATCCATTTTCCATGTAGGCATGTCCTGGCGAGGCAGAACGCACAATACTTATTAAAATGTGCCTGAAATGGCTCTTTCAGCCAGTACAAAACCAGCAGAATGCCAGTCTCACACAGTATTTTGGTTTTAATATGCAGATTAGCATTTAACACTTAAATTACTACTCACCTGATATAGCTCTATTTGTCTGTATTTAGAATAATAATGCCAGCTGCACAGCGAGTACCATTTAAGGTAGTGGGGAGAAGTAATTAAAACCCTTGTCGGGAATTCTTCAAGGCAGCCAAACTATCTCATCTATTATCTAGTAAAACCTTCAAATCAGAGACTTTTGCAACACGTCCAAAAGCGTCCTGCTTTCAGCTGTTTCAGATCAAAAGACCGAGCCAGTCCTGGGATCTCGGAGCCCATCCAGAGGGTCCCTGGCAAGCAGCCCCCCCAACAACTCTTAATTATCCAATTATCCCAAAGTTGTGGAAAACACAAAATGCACAGGGCTGAATGGTTGTGCAGCGACAGTGCGGTGAGTACAGAAAGCTCCATCGCTGGAGCTGGAGGACACGCAGAGACCCCTGAGCTTGCCCAAATGCCCGGGATCCGAGCCACTTCTCACCTGGAGCAGCTCAGGCACCTGCAGCTCCTGGGTGGGGAGCCAAGAGCCGACAAACACGGAGTCCTGCTACTTAGATCCCCATTTTTGTACTGAAGGGCTGAAAAAGATCTTTGGAACAGTTTTATAGGTTGAACTATTCTTATATATTGTGTCCAGTTCTGGGCCCCCCAGTTCAAGAAGGACAGGGAACTACTGGAGAGAGGCCAATGGAGGTTACAGAGATGATCAAGGGACTGGAGCATCTCTCTGCTGAGGAAAGGCTGAGAGCCCTGGGGCTGATCAGCTGGGGAAGAGCAGACTGAGAGGGGATCTTACCAATGCTGAGCAATAGCTAAAGGGGAGGTGTTAAGAGGATGGGGCCAGACTCTTCTCAGTGCTGCCTGGTGACAGGACAAGGGGGAACAGACACAAGCTGGAACCCAGGAAATTCCATCTCAATATGAGGAGGAACTTCTTCACTTTGAGGGTACCAGAGCCCTGGAACAGGCTGCCCAGAGAGGTGGTGGAGTCTCCTTCTCCGGAGACATTCAAAATCCACCTGGAAACGTTACTGTGCAACCTGCTCTGGGTGAGGCAGTCCAACCAACCCCTGCCATTCTGTGATTCTGTGTAGTCAGTCTATTACTGTGCCTAATTAACAGGAAAAATAACTGAAGTTAAATGCACTGAAATAATAGCAAAAGAGATACAGGACTCTAAACAGTGTGTGTAAATGGTAGAGAGGGTTTGAGATGCACATGACAGAGCCCAGACTGTCTGCCTTTCCCCTGATCTACTCTTTCAGTAAGAACATAATTTAGATCCCATTTTGGCATCGATTCCCATCTTTCCATTAATTGAAAAAGACTTTGGAGCAGGCTCAGAACATATCTCCCTGCAGGAATGTTCATAACCATAACCAGAAATAATTTAATTTGGTTCTGGCTATCGAACAATAACATCAAAAGGTATCTCCTTTCCGAGGGGAAAGGTAACGTTACTGTGACAACTTGTAGGCAACATACAATTTTGTGTGAAACTTTTATACCGTGAATTTCCAGCCCATTTCTGGGTACATTTCTGGCATGTCCATGCGAATAGCTGTATTTTTTTCTTGGCATGCTGTCAATATTGTTATTTCCAAATGCAGATAAAACCATTAGGAACCATTCATTCAGGTCTGCCATCCACTCCCCCCGGGTCTCAGAAAATCAGAATAAAATGAGAGCTGAATCTCCATTTTTGTTCATTTTGCAAAACCATAATGCAGCCAGGGCAGTTGTGTAAACACGAACTTACAATACGGCTAAGAGATTCTGGCAAGATCATCTCTATTTTCTCCACAAGGCCTGAGCCTCGTTTAAGCGAGGTTTGCATTTGTTAAAATGTCTCTTAACGAACCAAGCGAAATGGAGAATGTTTTCCAACCACCTTGTGGATCAGCGTCAGAGAGCGCGGCTTCTGGGATCCGATTTAATTTGAGACCAAGGGGTCCTATCGATCCTGGAAAAGCCTGGGACACTTGGGCTGGCAACACGCTGCTGCTTCTCCACCTCCTGGCCCCACTTAAATATCTTCGTGCCAGCACTCTGTGCCCAGCTCCCCCAGCTTTTGCAAGGCTGTGGTATGGACATAACACAATGAAACAGAAAAAAGGCCGGTAATTACCGCATGCGGGGACGTCACAAAGCTCAGACTTAAAGTTCTCATCCAAGGTGAAGCACCACGGGGCGTCCTTCTGGTTCCCGGGGTTGCGGCAGTAGGAGTGGCCCCCGTTGAGCTCGGGGTACCTGATGGCGGTGAAGGTGTGAGTGTGGGGGTACTGCGAGTTCCAGGGCTGGCACTGCCGCCCCGACCGCGTCACGCTCACCGTCCCCCGGTAATCGACTCCCGTGCTGTTGTAGCATTTGTGGTCTGAAAAAAATTAAATCAAATTTAAAAAAAAAACCCCAACCTGAAATAATAAAATAAAAATTAATAAAAATAAAATAAAATAATAAAGTAAAACCACCACAGCAACAGTTGGTGAGGGCAAGGCAGATGGCCAACACACCCCGGGAGCCCGTGCCGCCGGCATCCCCCGGCCCCAGCGCAGCCCCAGCTGCTGGCCCGGGGCCGGGAAACCCAGTTTGGGAGCACGGGCTCCCAATTTGCTGCGGCTGTAAGGCAGGGCCTGCTTTGCATTCACATTCCTGGGAGGATTTAAAGCTTATGCTTCTGTAATGAAAACAGCTTATGCCAAGCGTTTTTAATATAAGATACACAAAAGAAGTAAAAACTACAGTGGGAACCTGAATTGCAGCCATTATTTTCATATGAAGGTGGAGAATCGGTGGGAGCCCCGTTTTATATTTGACTATTCAGATGTAGAAGGGCTGTGAGCGGGGCTGCAGCCCAGCCTGATCAAAGAGCGAGCTCAGCCCATGCCTTAAATTAGGCGATATTAGGCTGGGACAGCCACGGCCCCGGCCCCTATAGATGTTCCTCCCTCCCTATACTGCACCCTGTAAGTCAGGGCTGAAGCTTCCAACCATCCTCGGTACTCAAATGTTCACTGTGTCGTGGTTTCCTACGTCATATCAATTAGAAAAGAGCTGGAACCAATAAAGGGCATTTAGCGTGAGCCCATAGGCAGCCGCAGAAATAACTGAAAATAATATTTCTGAGTTTCTACGTGCTCCGGAGCAGGGGAGAAGCGCGGGAGAGGAGTGATTCGAGAGCAGGGTGTCTGCGAGCTCCCAAAGCCCAGCACCAGCCCCGGCTCGGATGCACAAGCCCTTAGAACCAACCCGTTCACAGCCACAGGTTTTATACGGAGAAACAGGCGGTTTTCACTTACTTTTATTTATGGGATCCGCCATGGGGATGCCAATGCGGATACAATTGACAGCTTCGGGGCTATCTGGCTGGGGAAGATCTTCGCAGTTGGGCAGCTTTAATCTCATCAGGATCATGGGATTAGACCTTGCAAAAATATACTCCGTCTGACACAGGACGTTTTCCAGAATTTCGCATTCGTCGCGGCACAGGTCTCGGGGCTTGGGAGCGGAGGAAGTCTCATCGCAGTAGGGGAAGGCGTAATGGCACAGCGAGGGAATAGCGAACTGGGAGCATTTATCCGACAAGTGGCTGGAAGTGCCAATCATGGTGAAGGCGGCTGGAAAACACACAGAAGGATTTTACTCAACCCGCCGGGAATTTTATCCCTGCACTCTCGCCTCCCCAGCGTCACCCCCACGTCCCAAAGCCACTATTATTTTCAGATGTTCAGGTGACGAACGGGCCTTGCAGAAGTACAGTGGGCTAATTACATTACAAGTTATTAACGATGCTGATTTTGCTGACAGAGAAAACACATGTGGTTTTCACCACGGGATTAATGTTAAGTGCGCTACCAAAACCCCAAACCTAATTATACTTTTTTTTTCCCCAAAAATAATTTATAATGGTTTGCAAAGTCATTTAATATTTGGATTTTTTTTACTCAGCAAGGGAAAACCCAAGTCCCTGCAGGCTGCAGGATGACAGTACCAGCACCTTCATGGAAGGCGACGGCTTTGAGAACATTCCAAGTGACTTCTCAAACAAAATAAATGACATGAGATTATGAACTGTTGACTGTACAGAAACCATCGGCCTCTCCTGTGAGCAAACCTCTCTCCCAACGCTGACAGCGTTTACAAATTGAAGGAAGAACACTCTAGGGGAAAGAGAAATTTGGGATATTCTGACAGCAAGAGAAATCCTGCATATAGGCAAGACGATTTCTGGGTAGGACCTGGCTGAGATTAATGGACAGAAAAACCCAGAGAAGCGCCGTGGGACTTGTGAGGCCTCAGCTTGAATTCAGCCCCCCAGCAGCACAGCATCTCTTACAAAACCAATGAAAAATCGTTCTTTACTAAATCTAAAGGGAAAACTTGACCTGCTGAATTATTTAAGCATACATTATCTTGTGCTGGAAGAGGTGTAGCCCCTTCCAGCACTTCTGGCTCTCCTGAACGATCTCAACCACCTAATAATCAACCAAGTCTGGGGTCTCCCTTCACTTTTCAAATCTGCTTGGGAAAAAGCAGCTCAAAGTAGCCTGGCTTTGAGCTGTTCCCAGAGGCTGGGGATATACAACCCCTTTTCCTTGGAAAATCATATTTTAGTTTCCTTTGGGGGAGCTGGATCAGCAGAGACATGGTGGGCTGCTCCAGACCATCACTCTTCAGAGGACCCCCTCCACGGACACCGCACGAGGCAGGAGTCCTGGGAGAGCTTTGTGGTGGGAAGCAGGAGAGGATAAAGAGGAAATAAAAATAGTATTGCAGTTTATAAAACTCTTGCAGCTTTTTGGGAAAAAGATAGCTTCCTGGGAAAGAAGCGGGTGCATTTTTTTTACCCACCTGTAATCTGATTTTCTATTTCACCTTGCATATGCAAAGACTCCATGTAAATGGTTCGATTCCCGATAAATCGCGCGCAGGCGATGCCCCGGTAGGGCTGGCAGAACCCGTCCTCTTCATACTCGTCCCTGAAATCAATCACAAGCACAAAAAGGGTGAAACATTTCACATGCGACGTCGCGACAAAGCGTCCCTCCAGGGAGCTGGCACTTGTATTATCCCAGGCCGAAGCGAGGGGCTCGCTGGGTTTGTCCTGCGCTGGGTGATTCGTTCTGGGGGGGGCTCACCCAGCGCAGGATCCCCCCCGTGTGCCACCGACCCCTCCTTAAAGAGCCTGTGATAAGGGATTACACGGTCTTCAGGCAGCGCAGGGGACACGGCACGGGCTTTGTGCCCCGGCTGATTCTAACCCTAAAGGGTTCCCACACCGCTGCAGGTAGTTTTTAGTATCTCACCAATATAAGGATTATACCCCTATATTCCACAAGATCTCAAATATTTATTTATTTTTTAAAACAAACTTCAGCTGCCTGGTAAAAACAGTTGGTGGCATTTCAGGTTAGACAGAAAAGGTATCGTTATACGAAATGAATGATTTCTGCATGAGGGGGAAGGCTACATTCAGGAATACACCCAGCCTGGATTACAAGAGAAAAGATAAACTGCCTGATAAAAAGCATTTCTGTTTATTTAAAGCAGCCAACATGCTGTTTTCTCTTCTTGAACCAAACTTGTCCTTCGTATTGATAAACACAGCAGGAGGAGCCATGCCAGCAGAGACAGAATTTAAAGCCTATATAGAAAGTCAAACCACTCCCAGCACTGATACCCTTGAAATAGGAAATGTTTCTTCAATCTTCCTCGAGTGTGGTAACAGTTATTGCTAAAACAGAACCAAAGCTAAGACGGGAGTTAAATAGACAGATTTCTTTCATTAGGTGCTTTGTTTTATGCAATATAGGAGACATTTAATACATAAATCCAGATGTGAAATTATTTGCCAATATTCTTCAAACAAAGCAAAGAGAGGAAATTGCTAACCCTCTGAAGAGCAGAGCAGTCACTGCTTATTTTGAACAGATAACCAGCAGCCAAGCGCTGGCACACAGCAGATAGTTTTATGGATGTTTTGAGGAGGGGTTTGCATACGTGAGTGCTGAAAACATGCACCCAACTCCATGAATCAGCTCTTTTACTTTCTGGATTCTAGAACCCACTTGGAGATATCTGGGACACATTTTTCTGGAAATCCAGACACCTCGGCTCTGCCTAAAGGGAGATGCTTAATGAAAATTTGCCGGTACCCACCCCAGACAGCTACGATATGGCTCTCAAATTAGGAAAAATTATATTGGAATATCCCTGAGTACGATCACAGCTGGGGAGGGGACAGGTTACTTTCTTTGTGTGCTTTTTTTTTTTTGCAGAATTCATCCTCCCCCAGACGCCCAAAGCCAAACAGTGGCATCAGACTATGCCTTAATAGGGGAAAAAAAAAAAATCAGAGCTTTTTTAATCAACTCTGCCATTAAGTTTAACAAAAGACACTTTCATCCCCTCCTGAAGACCTTGGCTGTGAGAGCTTGGAAATGCAAATCCCATTTAGCCTCTTTGAAGTCACCCACCCATTGTGTGTGCATGGCTTAGAGAGAGCGGCCGGGCCAGCAGCCGGGCTCCCCAGCGCCCTGTCACAGCGGCCAGGGCCAGCTAATGGGATTAGTGGGAAGAAGTGCCAGGATCGCCTTCCAGGACACCTCCAACATCTCCCGGCACTCCTCCGCTACCAGCTCCGGAGCGCCGCATTCACGCAGCGTTGTTTTCCAGTTCACGGGGAGAAGCTAGACGCCAGGGATTAACGGCGGTAATTTATGACTGTGAAGACAAGGGGGGTGGGAAAGAGGGATGGTCGAGATGGAAACCTCCTTCCACAGACATCTCACATCAATTGAGAAATCAACGGGAAGGGCTCCAGGCTTCATTGGATGATGGTCCCAAGATGTTCCCAAGTACACTGAAAATTGGATTGCAAAAGCGCAACCCTTAAACTGCCAATTAAACTCTTAATTAACTAGAGCGATAGTGGGCTCAGATGTCTCAGATAATGGATAGTATTCAGCCAAAAGATGCTCCGAAATGTAAACAGACACACACAACCACATCCATGTGTTTCTACACGGAGTCAGCTCCGCCGAAAATATTTTTATTTTGTTGGTTCTTGAAGAGAAGACAAAACAGCTGAAAAATGAGCAGAAAACCCAGAATAGCTACTGCAGGCTCTAGAGGTCAACTCACCATTTCCTAATCAATAGATGCCCCATTGGGATAGGAAATATTGGTGAGAGCCTGGCCCAGGTTGCCCAGAGAAGCTGTGGCTGCCCCATCCCTGGAGGGGTTCAAAGCCAGGTTGGAGGGGGCTTGGAGCAACCTGGTCTGGTGGGAGGTGTCCCTGCCCATGGCTGTGGTTGGAACTGTGTGATCTTGAAGGTCACTTCCAACTCTAACCATTCTATGATTCTATGATAATTTATCATTCATTATTATTATAATTTCTTAATTCTTATAATTTCTAACTCTAGACATAGGACTAGACCTAACAGCAACTGCTCCTGAAGGCGATCAAGCATTGCAATCTAAGCACACAACTGGCTAGAGAAGACAATACCAGGAGGAATGTGATTAACATAACAAAGCAAACTCACCTCACTCTGGGGCTCAGCTTTGAACTAAAGAAGATTTAACTGCAAGAGCTGCACACAGCAGGGACTGTGAATGAGCAGGGACACCAGTTTACCTGGATGGAAATGCCCTGAGGAGCAGGATTTGGGAGATAATCTCAGAAGGTGATGATTAGAGTAAAGAGGAGAGCCCGGGGCCCACCACCTCTGCCCCTGGGGCTTCATGCCACTCTTGAATCCACAGAGGGAAAACATGAGATTAGTAGCTCAAATGGAGCAGGCACTACTTTGAATTGTTTTGGAAATCACCTCCATAATGGGGCAGAAGGATAAATCAAATGAAAGGAACAGGAGCATCAAAGTATGACAGAAGGACCCCTGGGACAGGAGAGGAGGTGGTCCCCTGTCTCTGCTCCCAGAGCTGCTCTGCTGGGCCATGGTGATAAAGAAGGGAAGTATCAGGCTGTGAGGTTCCTCTTTGCTCCTGAGGATCTCCAAATAGCAGCTCCCATGATAGAAGTCCTGACCATAGGCTGGTAACACATCCTTGTGGTGAAGTTATTTATTGGCACGTGCTCACCAACGAACAAGTGGCCACGTCTCACAGCTTGAACACATTCCCCACCTTCTGCTGCTGGCTTTAAAACGCAGCCATCACTTTCTTGGGATCAAGGTTGAGATCGCCCGTTCCTTTTATGTTTTGCATATACTTTGTGTACTTTTTGTAGGCAAATCACATGTACCCCCGCTCCTCAAATGTACCCACAGCATAAGGATGTGTCCCTTTGGCTCAAACAGGAGGTAAATTAGGCCTGACTCAGCAATTAATGTGTTAAAATTTACGGACAAGCTTAAATCCTAATGAAATGGAAGTCAGTCTAAGCCCCAGGCATTGCTGATCGGGGATGGACTTAATTACTTTTGCAAATTATGGTCTGGGTGCTGAACCTCCCACCCTCCAACTCCCACTTCTTCCCCTCCCTGCACCCCGCAAAGCTCCGGCCATCGTTCTGTGAAGACTAGACAATAAAAAAGTGCTGGATTTTAATGACCGACTTTTGATACAGCACTGCAGTGTTTTAGGATTATTTCTTTTCAGATTTGGTTTCCACTCTGTTTTCTGTTTGGGACTTTAAATACTTCGAGCCCTAATGTTTACCTTGAAGCTTGCCCATTGCTTTTAAATCCCGCTGTGGTTTCCCCTATTGAAAGCAACAATACTTCTGGCTTCAGGTAATAATAGTACCAGGGATTAAATTGACACTATACTCAGGTGTCTTCAAGTATCCGATTGCACAAAGTTTACAGAAGACTAAGAGCTTTGAAGGATGTCCACACCAATTCACTAACGTAATCTGACCTAACCTAGAGCCTGCATCAACATGGGATGCACTGGATCTTCAGGCAACCCTGAATGAGCAGCATCTTTCTTTCTACGGATTCCAGGAGCTGCATAGAAAGATCGGCACCACAGGAAGGTATTTCATGTCTTTCTGGGTACATCTGAATACGAGAAAGTGCCTGTATGAGTCAAAGGACCCTGTTTCACAGATAGTTTAAGACGGCAAAGGGTCGTTGGGTGACCCAAGAAGGGTCACCAAGACGGAGCCAGAAGGAGAGACCAAGTCACAGCACACAAAACAATTTGCAAACAACTGACAAAGAATTCACTGTCACCGCCTGGGTTCATTTCCCCCTCTTTAATTCCCTTCAGTTTTGTGCTAGCAATATTTACATCTGTCAACCTTGGGTCACCAGCAGCTTTTCACATATTGAAATGGTAACAAAATAATAAACCAACCCTAAACCAGAGAACGGCCGGTGCAAGTTCCTCCTTCTCCTCCTGCCCTTTG
>JAHREE010000212.1:520507-532689 GCA_033628505.1 Tringa tobata
TTAATGCTGTATAAATTATTTGTACATTGTTAAATAAATTGTATTTCTTTCTGTACTCGTCTTCCAGCTTCACATGGAATAAAAGGAAAGGAGTTTTTACTTGGCAGATATCCCTTAAAGCAAACAGATGAATAATATTCTGTCATACTTTCCAAAGAGCAAAACCCAATTGCTTTTGCCTCGCTTTGAAAATGGGAACATATTGGCTCTGTTTCATAACAATATTTCAGAAATGTGAGGGCTGCATTTTACTTTGCAAAAAGAAGAGAATTGCCCAGACTTGCACGTCACTGTGCAATTTAAGATAAAGTTCTGTGTAATATAAGCTATTGCTGCTTTGACACCCCTTTAAAGTCGCAGGGCAGCGAGGGTTTAAATGGTTCACTCCAAAAGCATAGGCATAAAATAAAAAATTAATAATGCTGTCCTTTGACACCATTAAATTTACAGAGTCCCAAAGCACCACTAATACACCTGGTTCCTAAAAATAATAAGAATAAAATTCAATAAGCAAATATGATCTGCCTAAGTAACTAGTTAGTTAGTTGTTAGCTCCCATTCTGGACTGATAGCTGGCTTAACATAGGATCATAGAATCATAGAATGGTTATTTCTCTGATGCAGAGATGGATAAATAATCCAAAACAAATGTGAGTTTGGGCTGCTGTTCTGCACGGCTTAGCTCGTGAGATGGCACAGAGTAGCCCAGGCCACATTATGGCCATTCTCCACTAAAACCAGGACAGAAGAAATTCCCTGACACTCCCCCCCCGAAAAAAAAATCTTAAAATTACCCAAACAGATTGGTCCAAGTGTTTCTCAGGGCTGCGTATCGCTGCGCTCCCTTCCCCCAGTCACTTCTGGTTAGAGGCTCTGGGTGCTGAAAGGAGGCAGGTTTGTGCAGAGACATAAACATCACTGGTGAGAGCTGACATGTGTTTTCTACTAACCTCAGCTGGGCAGCGCGGCAGCATCCATGGCTCTGGAAGCTTAATAAAATACATCTCTCATGCAATTAATCCCTTGGCAAGGACTCACCGAAGCAATTACCGCGTGTTTTTCTTTGTCATCGTAAGGAAGCTTTACAGCGTCTCCATCAAAATGACTCATTTCGGGGAAGCAAAAGCCACCAATAACGGTGGCCACGAATTTCAGCTAAACGTTGACCAAAAATAAATAAATTAGCCGGGATGTTAGCCTCCGAGATTCACTCTTTTTCTCCTCTTAAACACTTTATAACAAACCCTTCCCTCCCAAAACTCCTCCCGCGCAGTCGCTAGGCGTTCCTGCGCGCCAGGGTGCGAGCCGGCCGGGCAGCTGCAGATGGTTAGGAAACGACCCCGGTAACAGCGTTTGGATCTTTCCTGGCAGCTTTCTTACATCATTATTCAAGATGAACTGCAAATCATATGCTCGCAGTTATGGAAATGGCAGGAAACTTCTCGCACTTATGTTTTGTGTTTGACAAAGCTATTTTAAGGTTACGTTTGGAAGGTCGGTTTGTCCAAGTTTCTAGATGCAGAGGGGGAAAAAAAAAGGAAAATGTTTTTGAAGAGCAGTCAAGCAGGATAAGATTACAAGTGCTAAACGTTGCCTCTTCTATCAAACCTTTGTACTGCACAGAAAAACACACTCCCTCCTCCTGGATTCCCTCACGGAGCTGCAGTGATCTCACACACACGTTCCTTATCCACCTCTCATCAGGCATTAACCTTTAGATAAGGAGTTTTTGATGGAACGATCATCAGCTTCACCCCATAAATCGGCTGCAGCCGCTCTGCTCGGAGCGATACCAGACTCCCCCTCCGCCCTGCTGGGGCTCCGGCCCTCGGGAGAGGATGGAGAAGACTGGACCACACCACAGCCACATCCATCTCCTACACAGCGAGACAGCAACCCTTGGGTTCTGCGTTGCGAAGCTGGATGCAAGACAAGCAAAGGGAAGAGACTTTCTCTCTCTAAGGTCCCATCCCTCAGATATTTACCCAAATCCCTATTAACTGGGACCCTTTTGAATGCACATTTTATGAGGAGCCTCAAAGTGTACTACAGCCCGACTGCTGCATCCCCATCAGCCTTCCATGCTCAACCATCACTCCATCAGCTCCTCCCATGACTAACCATCACGGCTTGGTGCAGCTCCACCTGTACAAGTGGCATCAAGCCACCATAAAAATCATAGAATGGTTAGAGTTGGAGATCCGATGGAGCTCCTTCATCAAACATCTCATTGCTTTCACAGGCAGGAAAAGTATTTACGCGACCCATTTGACCAGGAAGCTGATATTCCCCGGAGACTGTTCTCCATCGTTGCCATCTGGGAGAGTTACTACAGGTTTGCATCACTTTTCCAAATAGGAATGGGAGAATAACTTCTGCCTCCTGGGGTCTGCCAGGAGGGTATACATAGGACTACACATAGGTCATATCACAAAGGACATACTTGGATTGTATTCAGTCTCTAGTCAGATAAAAATCCCCAATACTAAAGAATTTACTCATTATTTAGTCACGTGAAGTTACGCAGCTTGTTCAGACTTCATTGAGCAATAAAATAAGTTGCAGACTACACTGTGCATCTCCCACACAAATTTGATTTTTTCCTCCCTCATCATATACAGAAAAGTGCACTTCTGTGATATATTAAAAACCAAAACTTTAAATATAGGAGAAATACAGTGAAGGTTGATCTGGACATAAAGGGCTTTATTCCCAAATATTTCACAGGTATACTGGGGCCTCAGAGTGACTGTTTGTGCAACTGATACCACACGAGAAAGTTTCTTTACACCAAAAGTGGGGCATAACCAGGCTGGAACGCATGAGGAGCTGGGTCCTCCGAGGAGCATTGGGTTGAGAAAACAGCAGGGACAAGGCTACTTTGAACCCCTGCGATCAGGAGAGGGTGAGAATAATAACAAGGTTTTAAGTAACACCTTTCTGTTTGCCTTACATTAAATCTCTTTTGTCAGATGTCCTTTCTTTAAGGAAAAAAAATTAACATTTTAAATTTTCCAGTTAGCATTGCTAATGATTCCTGTCTCTCACAACTGCTTATTCATTGTTGATGACTGAAACTGCTCAAGTGTCCAACAAAAGAGATTTTCCTTGTTACTGTATGATACACACCTTCCTTTGCAACAGGATAGTCAAGTCTCTTGGAACACACAGGAAGGAAAACACGTTCATAAATGACAACATCAAAAAATGAAAACATTTAATCTAAAGGAAAATACATTTTTTTATGGCGTTAAAGATAGACTATTTAAATAACATGGGAAAGTATCTTCATTTTCAAGCTATTTTTACATCCTATGCATTTTTTTTAATTCTCTTCTATGGAAGGAAGTCCAAACTTCCCGTTCTCCAGCAACGTGTCTTAAAGACCTGGATTATTCCCTGATAAAACTATTGAAAATTGGTCTTTGCCCGGGATGGACTTACAGCAGGCAATATCCTGCTCCTTCCTGGGCCTCAGGACGCTGCAAATACAGCTTTGAACTATTCCTGACTGATACAAAAACTCGTAAGCACCAAGAGCCAATACTGAACACTACAAAAATGAGTTTCAGAACTTCTGCAGCCCATTTTCTCTCTCACTCACTCTTTCCCGCTTTACCTTATTTTCTGAAGTCGCAGCTTTAGTTCTACTCCTCCCTCCCCTCTCCTTCCTTCTAACATTTAATTTGTCTTATGTGACTCAAATAGGTCTTTCTTCTGGTGACCTAATATTTTAACCTTAAGCATGATGAAAAACAGACTTCACAAATCTGACACTTGAATTAAAAGTGAAACACATGCCTCAGCACAAAGTTAATTAAAAATAATACATATAATGTTAGTATGTTTAAACTATTATCTGACCAAAAATTTGCACCCATCGGTAACTACTATAGTCCACAATTGCTACAAAAATAACAGTAATAAGTTCAATCTTACTGCAAAAATTAGCTGTTAGTTCTCCTTTTATTTAACACAGGGGCACGGGTAGGGGCACACCGGTACCCGAACACGAGCCCTGTACCTGTTCAGCCTTTTGCATTGCTGTTAGATGCCCCAATGTTAAGCCAAATACCAAAAATTAATTGTCAATAACTGATTCTACAGACACGAAGCCTTGTTCCTCTCCACGTGGCGACTCCTGCCCTGATGGGAGAGAGGCCAGACCTCACTGCAAAGGAAGGACAAGGGATGGAGAGACACTACGTGGGAAACGATGATTTGAAATTCCAGACTCCTTTAAAAAAATCTAGCAGAAAAGATATTTTTCTAAAGGGCCTTCCTAGGAATTATGTCAAGCGTTTTTCTCTGCTGACGAGCTGTCCAGGGGTTGCTGGGTTTATGAGCATCATACTCATACTTGGGCTGGGGGCAGCCGGTGAGTCCAGAACTGTTTTAAGCAGTTAGTCTTATTGAAATAGTTGGTCGAGTTTAACAACTGTGAAAACATTCAAAGTTCACATAACTGGCGGGTCTATCATAAATTCTCCTCCTGACAGACACATAAATAGAGGCTCCTCAGCTGGGAATAGCCAGTCTGCTTTAAAGGGTATCATGAGTTATATTAAACTGAGAATGTCTTGCAAAAAAGATTGCTTTCAAGATAAGAAACTCATTCTTAAGACAACAAACAGGAGTGAAAATACGTTTTGGTGAAAATGAAGGTCTGTCCATCCATTCCCTCACGGTAATCGGATAAGGCAAGGGAGAACTTGTTTGTTTTCTTTAAAAGCATTTTGCCCCCCTACGTAGGCTGCACAGAGCGGCGTGAACCAGCCACACTTCAGTAACCGTCTTGGGACCAAAATATTCATATTTTGCTTAGCTTCGAGAGGGACGCCTAGCCCTAAATTCTGAACACCCTGATTTGATGGAAGAACTATTTTAAAACGGCAGCTTTCTACCAAGAAATCACCCAAATCCCTTCTAAAACTTCTGTTCCTAGAAAAAAAGGAAAAAGGCAGGGACTGCTTTTTCCTTCTGCTACCCCAAAAGAGTGGAATACATTGAAACATGCCTCCCTGCCTGTTTTCTGGGAGCAGCATTAAAAGAGTTATTAAGTAAATTCTGCCCTCTTTTTTTTTTTTTTTTAGTATGGTAAATAAAGGTGGAAACATCTAATTTTGCAAAGCTAACCAGTTCAAAACACTACAAGCTTAAAGCCTTTGAACAACTCAAAGAAAAGCCCAGCTTGCCTGCAGTAAGGTGTTTGTAGAAAACATGTAAGATAAAGCCACTTTGCAGCTCATTTACAGCCAATAATTGGTATTCCAGGTGAAAAAACCGCTTTCCTCCCCCCACAGCCAGCACCATGGTTTTTATGATTCAAATAGCAGGAGAAGGAAAAAAGCATGTATTTTTCTGGGCTTGCCCAAGTCTGCAGGAGATGCAATTTATTGCTATTTACTAACAAAACTCCCCCAATTGCTTTATTCAGTTTTACTTGACTATTCCAGCGTGTCAGCAATTGAGAATAGTAATTCCATCAAATTCTGCATTAGAAGTAATTGACCTAACTTGCTGCTGGGAACGGATCAGAAATTTCTAAGGCCTTTTACATGATCACTAGTGTACTTTGATGCAAACTGTATTCGGGGTACTCATAATATCAGCTGTACCAATCACAGAATCGTTCAGGTTGGAAATGAACCTGGGGATCAGAGTCCAACCATCAACCCTACTCTACAAAGTTCTTCCCTACACCATATCCCCCAACACCACATCTAAACGACTCTTAAACACATTCAGGGATGGTGACTCGACCACCTCCCTGGGCAGCCTATTCCAGTGTCTGACCACTCTTTCTGTGAAGAATTCTTTCCTAATGTCCAGTCTAAACCTACCCTGTTGCAGCTTGAAGCCGTTCCCTCTTGTTCTATCGCTAATTACCTGTGAGAAGAGACCAGCACCAACCTCTCTACAATGTCAAGAAGTTGTAGAAAGGGCCCCTCAGTCTCCTCTTCCTTAAACTAAACAGTCCCAGCTCCTTCAATTGCTCTTCATAAGATTTATTCTCCAGGCCCTTCACCAGTTTCGTTGCCCTCCTCTGCACTTGCTCCAGCACCTCCAGATCTCTCTTGTGTTGAGGTGCCCAAAACTGGACACAATACTCGAGGTGTGGCCTCACCAGTGCTGAGTACAGGGGACAATCACCTCCCTACTTCTGCTGGTCACGCTATTTCTAATACAAGCCAGGATGCTGTAGACTTTCTTGGCCACCTGGGTAACGCTTGGTAAGAAAGCACAGCCAGGTCTGCCAGACTTCCTACCTGTCTCAGCACAGCATGGCTGCTGGGCTCTGCAACGCCAACATTTCAGCTGTAATTCTGAAATTAATTGGTATTGATAAGGCTATATGCACGTTATGTACGATACACAGGCATTCCCCCTCTGGAAAAATATTAGTTAAGATAACAGAACTGTTTCTAGAACCTTGTTTTAATAAAGTCTGTCCCGCACATACTTCTGCAGTTGTACTTTATCACATCTAAAAGCTGGTTTTTTATCTTTGAGTAGGTGAAAGGCTGGTTCGTATCAACACTAACTCTTATCGTGGTCTGGTAATATAAAACATGTATTTTACAACTGCATAAAAAATTAAGTAAGGATTAAGCCAACCACCATTTAAAAAGGCATGCACACATACCATCCATGCAGCAACGCCATTTACACACAGTGTGTGTGAGGCAAAAATCAAAGGAAACGCTGGCATTTATATACCCTTGCTCCTTTTATCTAGCCGAGGAACTTTATTTTGGCACGACCACAACTGCCAATTTTGTCTCACAAAAATGCCTTATATGCCAAAGATGGAGTAACATTCCTGGGTTATTCTCACTAAAGAAAAATACGGAGCAGCTCCGCAGAAACCCATGGATTTGGGTTCAGCCCCGAACAGCTGAGATCGGACTCTGGAACAGCCACAGCTCCTGATGCCAATTATTGGCCCAAACACAGCTCCCAGCGCGAAACAAACACTCTCCAGATCATTCCTCCACATCTATCACTGCTAAGGTAATATTTTCTCTCATTATCTTCCGTTCCTTTCAAATCTACCAAAGACAGTGCCCTCACGGAAGGTCAAATCCTCACCTGCTCCTTGTGCCTGGGCTGATTTGCATCCATTGAGGAGGAAAAACTGACACCACCAAATTTTAAATAGATGCTAAATGATTACCAAAAATCAGACAAGGAGATTTCTGAAAGCAGCATAGATGCAAAAAGTACATAAGAGGCTTTCAGTATGCTTTTAGGTCCAAGATTAAGAGATTCAGCTATAATTCATAGTTGTTTCTCACACGATGGAAATGGCAGAACTGTCAACAATAAGGCAGAGAAAATGCACTTATTTACCTATCATATAAATACAGCAAAATAGTTTCTATTCCAAAAGTAACTAAAGAAGACATTAGGCAGGACCTACTAAAACCAGATCTTTTAAACACAGGTGGGTCAAGACAGTGTCATGGTCTCGCACCCAAGAACTGTAAAAGACAATGTTCCCATGATCTGTTGACTCACCCAACCGCCCGAGAGCCCTCGCACACGCGGTGGAACGACCCAAGTGACTCCATGTCTGCCGGCCTTACACCACCCAAGACAAAACAGTGCCATGGCTGAAAGGAAGCCCAAACAAGGCCGGATTTGAGGCAGTAACAGAGCCGGTGGCAATTCCCAGGAGCTTATGGAAAAGAGACCTCTCAGACGTGCTCTGGCGAAGTCTGGAGTTGAGTTGTAAAGATAACAATGTTTGTATATTTAGAATCTTATAAAGGCATTTGACGTGACACGGCACAAGCTTGTTCAGAAGTTAAAGACAGATAAAATCAACATGACACTTTTTTTTTTCTTTTTTTTTTTTTTTCCCCCAAGGACGTGCCCTTGTTAATTCAAAACCACTGGATTTGGAACATAACATACACGAGAGAAGTACGACAGCCTGTGTAGTCCCTGGGATGGCTCCATGGAGGACTGGGAAGGTCTCTTCTCACCTCTAAACCCTCCAAATCTCTGAACTAGCTGTGAACCTTGAAAGGGGATCAGCTTGCTAAGTGTTCTCAGTGCTAATTGCCAGGCAGAACTGTGGCAAAAGAATGTGCCCATTCATCTCGGGCAAAATCAGGAGTGAGAGAAAATGTATTTATTTAAAGTAAATTTACTGACATGAGAAATTTCCCTGGAAAACTATAGCAGGGTAACATTCGTGACTAATTTTTGCTTAACACGGATCTTTTTTGGCTCGGGCATCAATAACAGCATCCAACTAGTAACAGGTCAGATGATAATTGCTTTCTTTCCCCATCGAGGTAACCACACAGATTTTCCTGTTAACAAGATCAATAAACCTGACACATTCTGAAATCGATGATTAACTCCTTTTACAGTATTTGAAGTTGCTCAGCGTTATTGCTTTGAACGGCCAAAGCTAGAGAGTCAGGTGTGTTTTCAATTACCAGGATAAATAATGTAACACCTTAAGATCTTCTTCCTTGCACTTAATGATTTTGCGATGAAGTCACACAAATTGCAATTGCGTAGGTAACTACATACAGGCGGGCAGCTCAACAATATTATCTTTATAGGAAAAACTCATTCTGAAGGCTTTACACCGTATTGCAGCAGTGAAAGCACCCTGGGTCAATACAGATTTATTCCCATTTTTCATGTCTTTACTAGATTGAATAAACACTTGGCCCACCCCTGAAACCACTGGTTCTCCTAAAGACTGTGGAAGCCCAGAGTAAGCTCCTGAGTTGAGCTTGGTGTGATTGACACGTCCTCGCAACAAGGAGCCCCACTGTTAGTTTGGGATGAGGACTGTTCCTTCCAACATTACCCGGGCTTTTGCAGCCCCTTCGTTATGGAGCTCTTGCTCACCTTGCTCCTGGTGTTGCTCCCAGTGGTGTTGGGTGGCCCTTTTAAATTGCTGACTTTCAGGTGGTCTTCACAAGAGAGACTCCTTTGAGTGTGGGGATGCTTGAAGCACCCCTGTACTCATCCTCCCCCAGAAGTGGCAGCAGGCACATTGGGCCAGGTCTTACGAGGAGATGCTGAGGGAGGTGGGGTTGTTCATCCTGGAGAAAAGGAGGCTGAGGGGAGACCTTCTCACTCTCTACAACTCCCTGAAAGAAGTTTATAGCCAGGTGGGCATCAGTCTCTTCTCCCAGGTAACAAGTGATAGGACAAGAGGAAATGGCTTCAAGCTGCGCCAGGAGAGATTTAGATTGGATATTAGGAAAAATTTCTTCACCAAAAGGTTTAGCGCACATTGGAAGAGGCTGCCCAGGGCAGTGGTGGAATCACCATCCCTGGGGGTATTTCAAAGCCGGGCAGACGTGGTGCTGAGGGACATGGGTCAGTGGGGGTTTGGGCAGTGCTGGGTGGATGGCTGGACTCAATGATCATAAGGTCCCTTCCAACCTTGACAATTTTACAAGTCCATGATTCTATTCAAAGTGGAAGGAGAAACACCCCATAACCACTGAACCATTTATGAAATCGGAAGATCAGAAGACACATGGGGGCTGCTTAAGGAAGGAAAATTTGCAGCTGCCTGGGCAGCTTGAGGGACAAGCAGTGGTCCAGCACACGGCTCTGGGTCCTGGTCCTGGGATGTGTCATTAGGGAAAAAGCAAAGGTTCAGTGCCAAGTCCATCTGAAGGGGGAGGAGAAGCATAAAGTGCCCATGGGAGGGGGGGGGGCAGGAAGAAGGGGGCTACATATGGACAGAGATGACTTTTCACGTGGGTGAAAGAGAGCCCAAGACAGGAAACAAATCCCTCAGGCGCAGGCCACAGACACCGCCTCTCCCCCTCCCACTACCCACGCTTTGTTTGCCACACCGTAATTATTATTACTACTATTACTATTTTTTATTCTCTTGAATAATTGCTACCACAAGCCACCAGAGCTTTCACTACTCTAATGTTTCAAATGTTTCATCTTGATTCCCTTTCCAGCCCGCTGCCGGCGAGGCTGGCAGCCCAGCAGATAAAACAAAAAAAACCCCTTGAAGTTTTGCCCGGAGTCGAGCCATCGCACGCCGTAACGATCTGACGAACCTCCGACAGAGCCCTCACTGCTCCTCCTTCTCTTGGTTCCCCATCCACACAAACCGAAAATAGCAGAAGAGGATTTGGTTAAGGAATATCAACAACAGCTGGGCACTAAAGAAGAACAAAATGAGAAAGAGATTGAGATTTGCCCACTGAGGTTTTACTACCTGGTTATGCAGGATATTTTATTACAACCACAGAAACGTTATAGGCCTTTAAATAGGGTTTTCCTTATAATTAAAGGCCTTATGGCTCAGAAGTCATCTCACTGTACCTTGGAGATGACCTCAGACATTAACTGGTTTCTGACATGTTTGACTATTTCCTTATTTCAGCCCTTACCACCTGACCAACTCCCCTGGCTGTGTCAGAAACGGTCAGAAACCCAGGGAAGTGTTGTAAAGACACTGAGCCACCAGAAGCTCCGGGTTTTTAAGTAAAACCAGGCTGTCCAAGACCAGAAAATCATAATAAAGATGACTGACTCACAATTTCATTGGTTAGTTTTCTGACTTAGTTGCACTTAACTCATTCCATGACAGCTAGAAATCATTTTATACACATATACAAATATTTCCCTTCTTTCCTCCTACATCTAAAGCCCTTTACACCCCCCTCCCCAGAAGGAACACCTGCACACAGTGGGGAATAGTGCTGAGGAGCCAACAGCCAGACAAGAGAGACTCAAGTAATGTATTCTCCTGCAATCCCACCACTGGCTGGTGGGAAAGGAAATCACGGACGTTGGTTTCCAGTGCTTTAGCTTTTTGGTGCTTTTAAGTTTTTTTTTTTTAGATAGACCAGCAAACCCTCAAAATATAATAGAAAGCTCCAAAAGCCTAGGACCGGGAAGGAGGTGGCTCTGGCACTTGGGCTACATTGTAAAATACTCCATTCCTGCCCAAAACCCATCTCTATTTTAGCAATTCTTAGATGAAGAGCCATTGAAGAAGGTCCTGTGCTGCAAATACACACAAATAAAACAACAGACCAATAATCTCTGCCAGAAGCTTCAAGACACCGTGTTGTCCGAGCCTAACCCAAATCAGGTCTAATCCCAGGCGAATCACAGACACTCTAAACCATATTTTTTTATTTGCCCTCTTTGAGGACAAGACATACATTCAAGGCAAGTCCTTTCCAAAATAAAGCAGCACAAAGACAGGCTCTGTTTAGCCAGTGCTGTAACCTGACCCGGCCCAGGAAGGGTGAAATTAATTGTAATATTGTCAGATCTTGCCTCACAGCCTTCGGGCTCAAAGAATTCCTTGTAAGTCATTTAAATTGCCCTTACGATTAGAGCTAAATGAGAATTTTTTTTTTTTTTTGATGAAAATGGTCTTGGAGAGAAAACGTTGTCTTCTGAAAACGGGAACGTTTCAGAGAAACACAGCGGTTTGGATGAAGTTGCTGCTGCAATCTTTTAGCAGCTCCAGAAGGAGCTTTTGGGTTGGCCTCAAAACAGCTGTTATCTGGAACGACCACATGAAATATGGGAAAAGCAGGTTATATCTCTGCCCTGAGGCAGCGCCAGCATCTTCCTCCTCTCAAGTGAGTACATCCCAGCTAGGGGCTACGCAACGTTCATTTTCTGAGAAAAACTCTTGATAGTCCCAGCTTCATTTCAACATGGAATAAAACCAAATACTGAAGGCTCGGTATTTTTAATCAAATCCAATACTTTTTTTCCAAACAGTCTTAGCTGCAGCCTCAATGTGGAGCTTAGTAGCTCGGGTTTTCTGTCCTGGGGTGGACTGAACTCCTACCCAGACAGCTTCTGCCAGGAGTTCGGTGGGAAAAAGGCCTCTGTGTGACATTAAGGATATACAGCATTAATAGGAACAACACTTGGCAGGTCTGACTATGTGGTTTAACTCACGAGACTCGGTTTATTATCAGACTTAGACACAGATTGCCAACTGATCTTTTTCTCTTTTGTTTTTTTTTTTGCAACAACTAAAGAATTATCTCCATAAACACAATACCCCCAGGGCTGCGGGAGATGATCAGGGTCAGCCATGCAACTTTTCAGCCTTTCCTGACTTCTTTTTTCCCTTTCTGTTGCCAAACAGAAGAAATTTCAAAATGATCCTCGCTTTGCTCCTTTTTAAATACATCAGGAAAATA
>JAHREE010000212.1:532909-550482 GCA_033628505.1 Tringa tobata
AGGGAGGGGAGCCATGGGAGGAGGGGGAAGGGTTTGACCCTGAAAGAGGGGAGATGGAGCTGAGATGTGGGGAAGAACTTGTTTGGTGTGAGGGTGGTGAGAGCCTGGCCCAGGTTGGCCAGAGAAGCTGTGGCTGCCCCATCCCTGGAGGGGTTCAAGGCCAGGTTGGAGGGGGCTTGGAGCAACCTGGTGTGGTGGGAGGTGTCCCTGCCCAGGGCAGGGGCTGGGACTGTCCTGCTACAAATCCCTTCTGCAGCGTCAGGCATTACTGACTGTACCACTGGGTCGTATTAAAGTCTCGTAGAAATAGAAGTACAAATACTCTTCAACTACTGGCTGTAGCATTCCGCAAAGGCCATTTCTATACCAAACGTTTATTTGCATATGTAGTTGCTATGGGTGATCCTGTGCAGAATGAAAACACATCCAGCTCTTAACAGCACATTGTCTTTTCCCTCACATTACAAAAATGCATTAGGGAGCTCTGGCTCCCAAGTCATAATGTACTTTACTCATTTTTCCCTCCCCACTTAAAAAAATATTGACATCAGCCTAATTAATTTGTTCTCAGATAATACAACTATGTCTCCATGTTGTGTCATACCTTTCCTTTGTGCCGCGTGAAGACAGAAGGGCTTTCTGTTTGCACTGCAGGCAGATAAGAGTGGAACACTTCAGCTAAAATTCGCAATAATATTTATCAGATACCCTTTCAAAAGCGAAAAGCACTTTCTAAGGTCAACCTTTCTCCAAACTACAGGCCAGCTTCTTTTCTGTAGACTTACCCCAGCATAACAAAATACAGTTTAACCCACTTCATTAGTAAGAGCTGGGGTGAGAGCTCTGTGGCAAAGAACTGGGATTTTTGCAGCATTGCTCACACGAAAACCCGTGGACGTTGCAGGGCTGCAGCAGAAAGAACAATAACCCCGTGGCTCAGGATTTGGCCTGTTCCTCCAGAGACAGAGCTCGATTCTCTATTTCATTATAGGCTGCACATTCCATAGCTTGGTCACATCCCCCCAGGGTGTCAAACCCAGAGAAGGTGACCAGCGTGGCACAAATAACTGCAGTTAAGGCAACTGAAACACACCTTTAATCTCACTCTGGCTCAATTTCCCATATGTGGTCTGGAAGATAAGAGGAGGTAAAGAGGCAAAGGATCCTGGGATTCTCAGATAATGTGTATATTTAGCTATGGAAGTACGCTGAGGTAGATAAATCACACTAGAATATTGTCTGTAGCCAATTCATTTAATACAAGACACAAATATGGCTTCCTAAATCCTATACTGCATTTACCCAGAGGTTTTCATTTATTTTTGCTTACTCCAGAAGGTCCCAAGAGCATGTCCCCTCCTAAACTGTATAACCCGGTGTCTCAGCTGTCACCTCACTTCCCGCGATGCCACAGGAACGTCGCAAAGAAAACCACAGCAGAATAATCAGAACAAGGGAAAAGGTGAGACAGGGGCACAGCAGATAAGTGAGCACCAGATCAAAGCCCCAGTGAAGAGGACAAGTCCTGCCCTCCCAGGAAACACTTCATTTCCACGGCTGGCATGCTCACAGCAGATAATCCGACCCTCAGGCCCTGGCAAAACTAAGGGAGTATTATTTTCACTCGAATGAAGTAATGCAACAGAATGTAACGTGGTTTCTGTCAGCATCAGCCACTCAGACTCCATCTTCATACTGGGTGATTTTTTTTGCACAAATATATTTATATTGGCCTCCACATGGAATATCCCACTTCGGGTTTGCGTCTTAGCTCCTCTAGGCCCAACACACAAGCTGCTGCACCAACGCGCAGCGGGGCTATAAAAGACCCCGCGCCAAAGCTCCTGGGACTTGCATTCAGTCCTCCTTCAAAATTTCCACTGAGGTAGTTTCTGCGATGGCCACAGAACATGGGACTTGCAGGACTGGAAATCAAATAGTCTACCTTCACCGAGACCCTGGGGGTCCAGGATGGTGCCCGGCGTGGGTGCAGGAGCCCCGGGGTGCTGCGGGCAGGCGGTGGGAACCAGCAGGGACATGGGTCTCGGGATGCTGCTCTCCCATGAATCTACTCTTGCCTCTTTTATTGGCATTTTTTCTTCTATAAAATTTACCTTCTATGGCCAAAAGGGGAAAGCCCCCTTGTTACTCCATGAAAGCCACCATCAAATACACAGTTGGCCAAGTCTCACCTGGACGCCGGCCAGTGGTTACGCGTTTTCTCGTTGAAGGAACCACGCTGACATCCAGCCACACAGAGCCACTGTATAAAAGATCTGTTTTACTAAAAAACCCAGATGTGTTTAACTTTAAAAAAAAAAAAAATCTTAATCACTGAAAAAGAGGATGGGAGAATCCTGTGGGGCTTGTGGTTTCACAAGCATTGCAAGCTATTTCTGGGAATCACAAACCTCATTTGATTTTATGAATCAAATGCCCTTTAAAATTACAGCCCTCTCCTCTCCTCTTTTCCTCCTCTCCTCTCCTCATTCCCAGTGGTTAAATAAAGAACAAAACAATACCATATTTGGGTTATATATATAGAAAAGGCTCCGTTGAGAACAAAAGGACTGTTCAAGAGCAATCCTGACACAAGGACTGCATAAACTGTACTCGGGAGGTGCCAGTCCGTGGTACACACATCCTGCCTCATCCGCATTCACTCCATTGTCCCTCTGCCGCGCGGTAACCGCTGCACATCCAAGAGCAGCAATATTGATGACTTGGACATTTTTCTCCTCTAAAACCCAAAACCACCACATCTTGCAAACATACACTTCCAAGAGGTGCCATCCACGCTGTTCTTCCGACGTCTCCACTGTAATAAAGTCAAAAGTCTGCATTGTTGAGTGATGTAGCTCACCTGCGGGTTAAGCCTTTTTGAAACGCGCTCACGACACAATAAATTGTTTTTGTACATCTCTGACACAGAAGATGTGGGAGGGGGAGGTGTCCCTGCCCAGGGCAGGGGGTTGGAACTCGATGATCTTTAAGGTCCCTTCCAACCCGAACCATTCTATGATTCTATGAAGACACAGAGTATTTTCCTGAACTCTTCCCACTGGACCACACTCCTGCAGGGTTTGTCTAGCTCGCTTTTAGACTGGACCATGTAAAAAAGGTAAAAATAGCATTTTTCTTTTCTTTCCCACTGTGGCTTTTGTGGCAGTTCTTGAACAGAATGCAAGTTTGAATTTCAGTGACTTGTGCTGGGATTTCTCCTGGAGTGGATGAAGTTGAGGGCAAGCACAAGGCCATCGCTCCAGGTAGTGGAAACAATACAGAATGAGAAAAAAAGGACAATAATAATGGAAAAGATTGGGCATGCAATCATTTTCCAGGCCGAAGTATCTCTACTGTTATATTAAATTCTCTCATTTGCAGGGATCTGCTGTGCTCTGACCTCAGCCCTTTCTGATTTCGATCTCTGTAGCAACCGGAGAGACCTGAGGTTAAGATACACAATTCTATGTTCTTAAAGGTCCAAACCTTGCCACGGATCATGATAAAAAGTGAGTTTCAAAGTGATGTCGAGCATAGGAACTTCAAAAATAATGTTAAAGTTATGGTCTTTCAGGAAATTTTTAGACACGGTGGCTACAGGCATGAATATATATGTGTATACACTATATATATCTCTATAGTGTGTGTACAATATATATTCACACACTGAAATATACAACGCACAAGTACACACCGACACATGCTGGAAAAGAGTGAACTCAGCAAAATGCTCCCTTTGACCTTCTTCCCGTTAGTCAATGAATTCAATCTGAGTTTGCATTCCTAAATTCCATGGAAAAAAAGGAGCAGCTAAATCAGCTGATGGTGACTTTTCACACCAAGAGCCAGCGGGACCCAGCTTATCTACCAAAAGAGGTCCCCTCTCTTCCCCCCCAGACTCCTGCCGGTGCTGGAGGTGCCCTTGACACCAGCCACTTTACGGAAACTATTCCGGTAGCCCGAGAGCCGGAGCTGGCGCGGCCACCCGCTCCCCGGGCACTCTCCCCACAGCTCACCACGCCGCTTGGAGCCGCCGCTCTATCTGCAGCACCTTCCGGCCAAACCAAAGATAAAAGAATGATTTATTTATAAAGCGGGAGCGTGGGTTGGTTTTACTTTTTAAAGGAAAGCTTCTCCGAGCTCCGCCAGGGACGCAGCGCGGCCGAGCACGGTGATGGAATGTAACTCCACGGCCTGGCAGATAAGGGCTTTAAAGCCGACCTTTGCCAAAGGCAGGAGAGCCAACGGAAGGACGTCCAGGTCAGCCCGTGCTGCTGCACCAGGACCTGGGGATCCTGGATTTCCTTACGGACTGCAGCGGCGCGTTGCTGCTCTTGTTTCTTTCCTTCGCTTCAGGCTGATTTGCAAATCAGGCTCTTGGCTCTAGCGGAATGGAACAGCGCTTGAGGAAAGCAGAAAGGCTACGGACATAACACACGCGTGAATTATTACGTTATCTACCACTGCCTGTCTTCTTTTCCAGAAATCATCCATTTAACCTTCTTATTTTCAAGCTGCAGTTAGCCCATCTATTTTTCTGCCATCACATCAGTGCAGAACTCTGCACCTATAAATTACGCCGAGAAAAGATGCCGAGCATATGGATTTTTTTCTAAAAAACATGATCCTCAAATGAAATCCTTAAATGAACAGAACCTTCCACTCATGGTAGATTGCTAAAGACAACATGGGAAAAGCACCCCCACTGAGAAAGGCTGCTACTTGCCATCGATTTTGTTCATTGCCTTATCCTAGGAGAAGAAACTCATGCTGATAAGGCCCAAACACTGTCCAAGTAGGAATCTTCATCTCCACAACATCCTTCAAAGTGCATTCCATACTCCCCCTTCCTTTAACTACCATAAAATAATAAGATATGTCCCTATGATGACGTAGGGTAGTCGTCCCTTTGTTCAGAGCAACACCAGCCTGCCCAGCAGGGGAAGAGAGATACAGGTTCTCGTGAAGGTATTTTGGGGAACCAAAATCAGCTGGACCCACAGACCCACAGCCAGTTTACCCCAAGCACCAGGACCGATGCTCTAAGCTTTGAAGAAATGGCAGGATGATATTTTCTAACCCAGCTCCCAGGACTATTCCTTGAAGGAAGTGATTCCCTGTGGAGTACATCTGTCACCCTGGAAACTTGAAAACTGAGCCTGGCACGGATGGGGTTACTTTTCACCGAATAAAAGCAGGTATTTCTCATGACTGTACCTATTGCTTATCTGATACCAATGAGGAGTCCTAAAACGGCATCAAGACTATGCAACAACGTCACATTCTGTGGGCTGATGTGTTCGAAGGGTCTCACAGGATCTAAATTATCTTCATATTTAAAGAAATTTGCAATCAAAATACCAGAAAAATTACGTTTTGATCTCTGTAACAACTTAAATAAATTTCTTTTTCAGACAAGAAAATATAGCAGAGCTGTACAAAATGCTCTGTTCCCCTCTGCTGAAAAGTACTGCTGCCTTTAACCAGTATTCCTTCAAATGTTTTATGTCACTGTTTTATGACACTTACCTCTGTGATGTGGGATCACTCCTACCACAGGCACTTCCACCACATTTTCATTCATTTCATAGCTACGAATTAGGTTGCCAACTTGTACGGGGAGAAGGCTAGGCACGAGCAGGCTATACAATACTGGAGATATTGTTGGCATGGAAAGAACAGCACACAGCGAGGAACAGATTTCGAGGCAATTCCTCTCCCACATTCCACAACGTGCCATTTCTCCTTGTGATTTCGCTTCACGCAGCGGGACCTGACCCTCCGCTGCTCTCCGTGAGGCTCTTGCACTCGGTCCACTGGCACCAGATACGAACCAGGTTCAAGACAACATACCCTGACCTTTTTATTTTTAAACTCTAATTTAGTATGAGCTCCAAGTTTATCATTTCTTTCTCACAAGGTCCTTCCTGATTCTCTTATTTCATAGATTAAATCTGGTTTGCTTCTGCAGGAATGTAAATGTTCTCCATTTGGTAAAACAGAGATCCCTCTGCACATTTCTTTGGAGACGTTTCTCTCCAATGTTTAGCACAATGTGACCTCTTACTAAACAGAGTCCACAACCTCCCACCTCATGAAGTGTGATTAAATATCTTTTGTGGTTACAAAATTATAAGGCACAATCATAAAGTCAACTATTAAAGAAGAAGTCGCACTTTCTTTTCACCTTTTCACGCTCTTTGTTCCTGTGCATGCCAAGGGGCAGTGAACGCTGAAAACAAAATTAAAATCTTAGATAAAGCAAAGTAATGTTAGATATGGTGCGTATAGAAAACAGTGATTAGTTGTTCCGTGGATATATGGGATCTGCACACAGAATAAGACAGGGCTATGTTACGATACTGCTGGTAGAAGAAAGGTGCTTAGCTCAGGTGGAGTGTAATACTCCAAAACTCCTCGTCTCTGAACTGAACTAACACTTCTGACACCCATTTGTTCTTTTTCCTTGTGGTCCAGATGATGCTGGGCAGACATCACCTCGGAGCTCAGCCCAACACTCATGGAATTAGAGGAACCATTTGTTGTTACCTCTCTGTAACTGGGTGAGGCTTTTAGCTAGTTAAGTTGTGGGCAAAAAAACCCACCCCAAAACCCTGCCAGAGAGAAAAATGGGAAAAAGGTTCCCAAACCTATTTTGTTTTTAAAAAGTGAGGCCATCCTCACTGTGAAATTCCAGCACAGCTCTCTGCCTTCTGTGCTCACACTGCTCTGCTGAGGGTTTCTGATCACCAGGGATGTGTTGCTTATCCTTACAAATTTCAGTAACTCCGAACTAGGTGGAAACAGACACAAAATAGATGTCTTCTCAACTCATTGATTGCTAAAGAGCGTGCTAAAGAGCACGCAGTCCCTACTTCCCACAGCTCCGTGAAGCTCTCCTCCCCAGATCACCACAATCACAAAAAAGAGTCTAAGTCTGAGCAAAGGACTCTAAAGTTCCAAAACAAACTCGTTACTTTGTTACTTTGTGTCAGGAGTCTAAAGTTCCAAAACAACCTCGTTACTTTGTTACTTTGTGTCAGGTACCTTCAAAAGGGAAGACAAAAACACATTTTAGGATGTTCCATTAGAGGGCATCCTAGCATGTTCTTTTGTGGTCAGATGCTTCCCCTAATTAATACCCTCTGCAACACTTTGCCATCTTCTACAAGGACAGTCAGGAACATTCACATCCCCAAACTTTTGCACCCCTCTCCATCATATTAATAGTTTCATTTTAAGTTTTAGCTGGTACTGTATTTCTCTTCTAATGGTGCAGCTTCCCTCACCAGGAGAGGCAGGTTTTAGCACTGTTCTATGCACGTAAAATCTGAATAAGCCGGACACACTACCACAAAATTAATTTCAAACTTCAGAAGAGCTGAAGATAACACTTGAAAACAATAGGGGACTATAAAAGCTGAGCAAGTTTGGTCATGTGTCTTGAAACTAGAGGGGAAGATAAATGTACGTTCTCAAAAGCTACCCAAGACAGAAGGTCCACTGTCAAAATACAACCATGTGGCAACTGCTCAGACCCAGCAGGATACAGGGAGCTCTCATAAAAACAGACAGTCTTCCCATCCAGGTACTCAATCTTCAAAACCTCATTTTTAAGACAGTTTACTAATACAGCTACAGATTGATACAGATACCGCTTACAACCATCAGTTCCCTTAAAATCAGTAAGAAGCCCCCAGGTATTAAAATCTACTTATAGTGATAAATATTTTCCAGATTGGGCTGTGACATGTATGAAAATCATTTTCTGCTCATACCTGTACGTACACTGAAATCACTTCAAAGACTGAAGGCACTAGAGGATCTAAAGGTAATAATATCGGAAATTAAGAAGTCTAGTGTAAGAAATAGGAGTTGACATGATAACATGAAAATGTATCTAAGAGACAGATAATTCCGTTACAATAAATTACCATACTATCTGACTTAAAGTGGAATGTAAAAGTGCTCCTGTCACACAACATGAAAAATGAACTTCTGACTGCCGAAACGCAAGATTAATGAATCGACATAACAGACATGAAACAACTTACGATGATCCTGGACTTGCTGTTGGCGGGGGACCTGGAAAAGTGACAGAAGAAAAACAGCGTGATGAGTTATGGCGAGGTAGCGAGCAGGAAGCTTTCAAAAAACCTTTTAAAAGATAAAAGCAGCAGTCTGTCATGTTGCATGTGGTTTATGCAGTTTAAGAGACGAGTCGCAGTTCTTCAGTACCAAAGACAAGACTTGTATCCTGGAGCAATGATTCTCGCCGTAGACGAGGACAATAACCAGGTGAGACAACTCATCCTGCAATTCAACCGTGCTTACAGCAAGCCACGGGAGGCTTGTACCAAAACATGTTGTAACTACAACTGGGAGAAAACAGCGTCATTTCCCCCTATCAATCTTCTTAATTTATCAGGGAATTCTCCCTAGGCCTGATCTAGATGCATGGATCAAACGTATCGTGGCCCCAGCGGGCTCTGGCCGGGAGCGTTTCGTTGTTACTGCCCTCCCTGCTTCTATTTGGGCAACTACTGGGGGGACTGGGCAGGATGGAGCGCAGGTTCAACTACTGGGAGAACTGAAACAGATTTCAGGGACATTCATTTGAATGAGTATTTGCTCCAGAAACTGAATTGTGAGATAAAATATCACTCCAGTCAGAAAAAAGAAAGATACTCACTGTTTTCTACAGGAGCACCTATAAAAGTATCATTGTTCAGACAAAAATCTCCTGCATTTCAGATACAGGCTAAAGGACAACAACTGCCTTATAAGAGAACACCTAATGACTAATTTCTTATTAGAATTTAGAATATTTGGAAGATTTATGAAAAACTACTATGAAACTCATCACACAGATGAAGTGGATCTGGGAGTGTTCAGGACCAGGCTGCAAGGGGCTTTGAGCAACCTGGTCTGGTGGGAGGTGTCCCTGTACAGGACAGGTGGTGGGACTGGATGGTCTTTAAGGTCCCTTCCAACCCAAACCATTCGGTGATTCTATGACTCATCATGTGTTACTTGTCCATTTCCTAAGAGGACTAACCAGAAGCCTGTGCAGAGATCTTCCATCTCAGTGAGTTATTTCCTTCTGAATGTGGAGGTGGAGAAGAAGACGTGCAAAACCTGCTTCTTGGTTGGAATCCTCTCAGTTTGAAGATCAGCTTTGAAGCCAACTATCTTAATATAAGCTTTGACTTTGAAGAAAACGTGCTTATTTTAATAATAGGTGTGTGTGTATATATGTGTATATATATCTTACTAACATGCCCCCAAACTATACTGCAATTTCTCAAAGAGAAGAGGCAAAGAGAGGTAACGTGGAGACCAAAGAGACAAAGGAGGTCACGTACCGAATTTCACAAAGAGCACACCAGTCGTAGAGACAGTCTTTCTGCCGTTAGTCGCCACGCACTGGAAGTAGCCCGTATCCGTAGTGTCCAGGTTCCTTATTCGCAGCCGAGACCCGTAGCTTGTGGCACGGAAGGAGATCCTCCGGGGCTCTTGGACAACCGGAGCGTCGTTTTTCAGCCAACGGACGGTGGGAGGAGGATTGCCAGAGACTTTGCAGTGCAGCTCTGCCGTCTGGCCGAGGGTGGTGGTGATGTTATTCATAGGTTCGTCCAGCGTCAAGAAGTAGTCTGTTAGGTAAAAAGAAAAAAAAAAAAGGGTGAATAAAGACCTCCAGCTCAAGAAATGTCGTTTTAAAGAAAGCTCATGATTGTCTTTAAAAGGGAAACAAAGGAAGTGGCTATCAGGTTTAGTAGAAAACAAGAATACTTGTTAATTGATGTTTCAGGGCTGGCAATAGGTCCCACATAGTTTTGCATGGTAATAAAAGAAATAAAATTTTGGAATTTCCATTGCACTACAGTAATGCTGTATTTCTTGGAAACCTCTCGTCCTTCATGCACCCATGGATTTACTCTGTTTTCTCAACATCATCCTATTTGGCTTTATTTAACACAGAAAAAGGAGGTAACACTGCTGCTTTTTGTTCTCTCATTTTTCCTTTTTGCCAACCAATAAACATGAAAAATGTACCAGAAATCTGGCTGCTCATTTTGATGCCTCTGCCTATGCAGATCTGCTCCCACTCACTTTAGGACCCACAAAATACAGCAATATACGAAAGGAATCGCTCAGAAGTGAAGATCTCGGAGCCACTTTCAATCAACTCGCAGAGCAGGGCAGACAGGATGTTGCCAATGATTTTGTAAGCACTAACTGCACAGATGAAGGAATAAGGATCACATCTAGGAGATGAAGACTTTTTCTCTCACTCAATATTTCCCTTGCTGGGATTACTACATTTTCTCTGAAATCTGAAATAGGTCTCATGATAGGTGCAAGCAGAAGATCAAGAATTCTTTTGTCAAGATAGAGAATGCTAAATCAAAATTTTGCTAAATTAATCTCTTCTAATCCACTCATGAGTGCTGCCTTCTCCTGTCAAGTGCTATTTCATTCTGCACCGTTCAGGAAGAGGACTATTTCTAGTTAGCTGTATTCAATGTTTAATTAAATCCTTTAAAGGCAGAGAGCGAGATGGATTGGGTACGAGGAATGGAATATGTGGGCTTTCATCTCTGTCACAGGTTCAGACCTAACGATGGTCATTACTGGCCAAAACCCATTATCCTCTGCTGGCTGTCTCAGCAGGGCAGCCAAGGAATGAGGAATCCAGAGGCTGGACCCTGCTCCTGCCTCTCACGGCCAACCCAGGAGGTCAAGAAAAGCCTATCAGGGAGTAGACCTGTGCTGTGCTGCTCGTGCTCCACCGTTCTCAGCTACAGCTGTTGTTAACTCCAGCAATAAGCCTGCCTCAAAGTATGAAAAAAAAAAAATCTCCAGCACGTATAAAACCAGCTTAGCCAACTAACTCACCTAACTAATTCACTTCCCTAATTATTTACTTTAATCGTGTCTTCACTGGCTACTCCCTTCATTATGTTTCGTGTCTGTGGATATCCCTTTCCTTTGTATTTAATCTGTTCAGCGTGTAAGCTCTTCCCCTGGATTTGCACAGCACTTTGTACAAGGTGTCCCTGTTCTCACTTGGTCCCGAGGAGCCCTGGGATAAACGTTTAGCACAAAGAAACTGCCCGCACATGTTTTTTTCTTCACTGAATACCTAGTCTTTCAACGTGCAGGTATGAAACCGTGCAAAACACGACAGTTATCTACACCCCCGTGGATCTAATTAGTCAGGAAATCTGTGCATGGGGTAAAAAGGGCAGAGAACCTGGCTCTCGGCGAAGAGAGAGGAGAGGGTCCCACGGCTCTCCGGGGGTGTCAGAGTGGCCTCTCGGCTCCGGCATCCTTTCTGCACGCTTCGTTGCAAGACTAGAAACGTTTCTGACTCGCTATCTTAATAACCTCACCGGGAAGCCTAATCTAAGTCAGCACACGTATTCTTGGGTTCTCTCCACAATCTGGGTTTAATAAAATCACGCTAAGAGCATGGAACTGGATAACCGCATTTAATTATCCCACGTAACGTTTCTTTACCGCAATCATTTATATAATTCCTGATAACGTTTCAGAGCCTGGCTCGGGCATCTACGCTGTAACACAGTCAGAGAACAGAATGGCCTCGCTCCTGTGACAGTCTTGCTGACAAACAACACAGTAAACACAGTATTTTAAAGGTCCTATGGTATCCAGGAGGGGCGAATAAAGGACTAAGGATATAGGGTAGATTTTCAAAGGCTGGAGAAGGATTTTTAAGTATCGGTAGCAACGTTAAGGCAGGGAGAAACTATGGCTGTAATGCAAGAGCTGTGGGTGCAACTTCTCTACGGGCACAAACAGAAATAGCCTCTCAGCATCAGGAGCTGAGACTCTTCCCTACGTGTTCTCCACCATCCTCCACAAACTACTACAGAGACACTAAAACAAAACTCATCTGTTAAATTCAGCATAGTTTAATCCATGCATTTTACATCCAAATCATAAATGAGATCAAGCAGATCACCTGAGATGAGATTTAAGTTAGGCAAGTTTCAAGCAACTGGAAGCTTCATGAGGAGACCTTTCTCACAGAGAAAGCAGCTCTGTAGTTACGACTGACCTGAAAGTCTAACAGAGCTTCCAAAAAACCTTGGACTGTTCCTGAGGCATACAAAATTATGAGCATTCCTTCCCTGGCACGCACAAAAGTCATCCATTGCTGCCCTTGGCCAGCCTGGAAAGGCCAAAGAGAAGCTAAATTTACTTTTTGATACTCGTGTCTAACTCTCATCTACCAAAGCCCATCAAATCTCCAAAGCTACTGCCACCATGCTCTCCCTTTACTAACAACTACACAAAGTCCAGGTTTCTGTCCAGGTCACCCCCCCGTCAGCCACTCTCTGGTGCCACCAGCACTAACATCTCCTCCTCCTGGGACCAAAGGCCAAGAAAAACTGGGATAAATCCTCATTTTGTGCTTTCAGCAGGAGGAAAACAGGGGTGGATGAAACGGGATGGACCCGCTGCTTGCACACACGATGAAGACACTGTATGGCACAGCCATGGTCTTAGAGCATTCCGCATTTTCTCTTACTTCATGTGACAGTCTCCCTGCCACCAAGGAGCTCCCCAGATGCCCAGAGCTGACTCCCTCTGACCCAAAGCATAATTTCTTAGAAACGCGATGGCTCTTGTGGATGAAGTTATTACTGAGAATTAACCAGTCTGGTGGCACCGGCCATTGGAAAGTCTGAGTTTTAATCCTGGCTCTGAATAGTCTTGGGTGAATCACTTCACTTGTGATTTTTAGAAGAGCCAAAGGGAAGTAGACACCCAAAGCCAATCAAAGCTCACATGGGATTTGTGCAACTAAGTCCTTTTAAAAACAGCCTTAAACCTTTTGGCTCAATCTCTCCAGCTATAAAGTGAGGATAATAATCCCTCTTACATCATGGGGAGGCTGTTATGTACATTAATGAGATAATGCTCGTAAAGCACTTTGAAGGTGAAAAGTGCTATGCTGGGGTAAGCACTGTTATTATATTTTAAGTTAAATCTCAGGGTTTCAAGAACAGAACAAAAGCCGGTCCATATTTGAGAGTAGCACTCTATAAAAACAGTTTGGAAACGTTTTAATTTACAGAAGTACGGGAGAATAGCCTGAAAAAGGTCTAAATAAAATTTAGCCCACCTCTAATTTAATAATAGTCAACCTGATTTTTTTTTAATTTGTAAAAACAATTTACTGCTGGGCCTAGACCCTGAATGCCAAGTTTCAGCCCACAGAGATTTTTTTTTTTTAATGGCTGAGTTATAAACCCTTGAAAAATGCTGACAGCCCCTTTGCTATAGCAGCACTAGCGGGTGCCCTATAATGAACTTTTAAATGACTTGAGATAATATCTGGAAAGCCAAGCCTGAAATATATTTCTGGTTTTGAGCTGTTGCCAATGCAAACACAACACATCATAAGTCATCTTCGTGATTCTAAGCGCATAAATTGGAGACACTGCATATAAAATCCAAATATTAGGTATCCTTCATGGCCAAACTTTTTTGCTGGTTTGATGTTACAGAATAGCAACAGCTGTGCAAGGACGAAATGTAGTGAGTTGCGTGTCTCGAAAGAAGAAAAGTGTGTGTATTTCCACAGCTACGTCCTGACATTGTTAAATAGGAGCCTGCCCGGTCGTAATAAATCCTCAAGCATTCTACTACTTTTAAGTGGAACCCAGGTGGCTTTCAAAATAAAAGCTCGTCCTCTCTGGCCAAGGAATGTTAATCTCCTCTGTGACCACACGGTTACTCTATCTTAAATTACCAAAGACACATCTTAGAGCAGTAACACCCTCTTTGCTTGCAGGAGGATTTTGCTGGCCACAGCGAGACCCTTTCCCCCCGCCAAGCACTGTGTGATCTGTGGTTCTGATTTCACTAGGTGTTTAAAGCACGATGGGGATACAGGATTAGACCCCAAAATATTCCTTTTATGAGAAGAATTGCTGTTTCATTTATCCTTTTCTTTCTGCCCTTCTGATCTTTCGGAATATTCAAAGAAAAGCTAAAATTAAAGTCCCCATTCAATCCATCGAGAGCCTCAAAACAGCTTTGATCCAGGTGCCACAGAGAGGCTGGTGGACCAAGTTACTTCCCATTCTAGACGTATAACAACGCACTTCTCTGGAAAGCACCATCTCCAAACCTTTTCTCAGGCAAACCTATAGCTGTGGGGACACTGTTTCCAGCTGCTGGGTCAGAGAATAAATTTAATTCTGGAGTTGAAAATTCAGCTCTGGGTTGCAGCAGGTAAAGCAACCACCTGAGCTGGTTGGAGGAAGGCAGCTGGGACACCAGAACAACCAGGATGATCGTTGCATTTATCCTTCTGCACCAAGAGGTTTAGCAGCTCAATGGTTCTTTGTCACAGCATATGTTGGCAACAAGAAATCCAAAACGTGTCTCAATTGCTGCCTGCACGATGGTTAAGTGTAAAAATTGGTAACTTATAGAGTTTATTTAAAGGGAAAGAGTGTGATAGACACCTCAGAGGGTCCAACACAGGCCACCTGATTTAATATTCTAGCCTGGAAAGAAGCATTTTCATTCATTCAGAGCTCTGGATTATCCACATTAGTCCAGTCTGATGCCACACCTGGATGCACCCTGTACTCACATGTATCGGCATCAGCTTTGAGCTCAGACGTTGGAAATGTTCTATGGAAATGTTCCCTTTGGAGAAAGTCAACAACGTGGAGCCCACCCAGCCTGAAGACGCTAGAGGGACCTTGCTGGTTGTTCCATATGTTCAATCAACTTGGGTTTTAAGCTATTCCAGTTCAGCTACAGAAGGAACCAGCAGGATTTCTGACTGAAGCATGGCCATAGACAGAGCACATACTTCTCAGTTGGAAAAAGGATTAACCATCGATTGCTTGATCTGCCTGTAACTCACAAAGGAGGACAACTCCCGGCAGGTCCAATCTGTGAGTCCAATCAACTGACCCTTGTTATTAAAAGGGGCAAAAGGAAGATTCCCACCTGGAATTTCACTTATTTTAAATGAATAAAAATAGAGGAATGACAGTGGGAGGAAAGGGATATCACACCCAACCCAGGATTCAGCAACCCATATGAAGAATATCAGAGTTAAAGAAGTCCAGACAATCATGCGGAAATATTCAATGTCAACTGTCTTGGGACACAAGGAAATACTCCGCTGCCTTTGCCTGCCCGGCTTATTTTCAAAGGAGTTTCCTCAGTGATGTGTATGTGCAAGACTCAATTTGGGATACAGGCTGCAGCTGTCTGTTGGGTTTTCTCTTCCCAGACACTATCTAGAGGGTTTAGTGCCACTCGAGGATAATTTACTGACCTGAAACAGGCTGACCCCTGCCTGAGGCTTTATGCCTCTTTAGATGTCCACACCTGACACCCGCTGTATTTGGGATTCTCAGAATTAATTGCTGCTTTCTGATAATTAGCAGATTAGAGATTGCCCTGGGCCACAGGGGAGGGAGGGTTTGTGGAGGGAAACCGGAGCACAAGACGCCTGTGGGTTTCCAAAAAAATTCTCTGGGGCTGAGCACCTGAATCCCATCGCTTTTGGGTAGGAACTGGACAATTCACTGGCCTTCCTGCCTATCCAAATTCTTAATATGCATTTGAGAGTTCACATCTGCCTCCCCTTTTATGAGTCAACTTCCAGGTTTAAGGACAGATGTCTTGGTGATAGCTTTGACGCTATAATCTGGCAAGGGGAAATGAAGCTTTTCTTTACTCAGGAACCAGTTTTATAGCACAAGTAGGAAGCCTCTAAACTTTATCACGAAAAAAGTGATTTGGAATAGGTAAACAAATGTCCACATCCAGCTATAAACCCAACTACTGAAAACCATCAAGGGATTTTGTTGTCACTTTAGAAGCTGCTCTGCAGTAAAAAGCCACGTACAAAAACTCAAGCTATTAAAGGCAGGGTGTATAGAAAGGTATGTGCCTTAAGATTAATGCTGTAGAGTCAAAGAAAAGCTGTTATTTTTGACATTTTGACATAGCATCACTTTAGGATCTGGTTCTTATTAGCCCTTTCTGTGCCTTTTAAAGGTCTATTTTTTTTTTTAAACCAAAAATGTCAGGAAATTTGGAACAGAAACTTACAATAAAACACGTCCCTTGACCCTCTGATCTATCAATCTTTCAAATAAACAAAGATAGCTGGATGAGCCAGGAAAAGGTTATTATATATAGTTACCTTATGCATAATGGTCAGATATTCACTGCACAAACTGAAGTTATATAAAAAATCCCATGCAAGGGAAGCATTTTGTGGAATAATTTTGCCATGAATGCCCAACACTACTGGGGGTGGTTTCTCTTCCAGGTTGTGTTCTGTGACCTTCGAATTTCACACCCTGTATTATTTATAAATGAGACATTCAAGAAACACAAATTCTCAAATAAAAACGTACACTCCATCAGTGGAAAAGCAAACAAAAGGAGCTAATGTACTGTGGCTAAAAAAATTTTCAAACAAAGTAGCAGTAATTTACTGCCTCGCTACTAACGGGACCCCACAAATAGAATCAGAATCCTGAGCCCCATCGGGGGAGCTTGATTTACCGAATATCCCCCAGATAATAAAGGAAAATAAAAAGGTAAATTGTGCATAAATGTGAAAGCTGTAATTCTTCCCCTTTCACCACGTGTATCAAATTCACATCCAGTGATTTCAAAAGAAAATCTGGAAATCTCTAAAGAACTGGGGCCAAAGTTAGGAGGTCTCGATCCACCTGGTTTTCTCCACGTTTGGTTTTGTTTATGTTTTTTAAGATGTAGTTTGCCTAAGAGTCAAATTCTCCCTGGGACATGGGAAAGATTTTCCCTAGAAGAACTCATGGCCAGGTCATTGCCCTGCCTGGAAAGACTTGCCAAGGTGACAGCTTTAGCCTGGATTCATCTTTAAGGATGGCAAGGCTTGCTTCTCCCCTTGGGAAGCCCCCAGACCCAAAGGGTCCATCAGAACATGTACCCACCAGGATGTCCTGCAGCCCATTCTGCGCTCCATGACCTCCAGCCCACCCTGCCAGGGGATGCTCGGCCCGCACAAGAACTTCAAGGAGTTAATGACACACGGTACCATGCATAGGGTAGTGACACAAGTACTGGAGCTCTCCCAGCCCTTGTTTTGGCCATACATGGTTATTTTCTGCTCTGAACCCCCAGACCATCACAGAGAAGGGACACTTGCTGTAAGTGATCCTTGTACTGAAATCATAGAATAGTTACAGTTGGAAGGGACCTTGAAGACCATCCCGTTCCAAGCCCCTGCCATGGGCAGGGACACCTCCCACCACACCAGGTTGCTCCAAGCCCCCTCCAACCTGACCTTGAACCCCTCCAGGGGGTTATCCTTCCAGACGTTATCCAGAGATAACGTCTCCAGCCACAGCTTCTCTGCGCAACCTGGGCCAGGCTCTCACCACCCTCACACCAAACAAGTTCTTCCCCACATCTCAGCTCCATCTCCCCTCTTGCAGGGCCAAACCCTTCCCCCTCCTCCTAGGGCTTCCCTCCCTCATCCAGAGTCCCTCCCCAGCTTTCCTGGAGCC
>JAHREE010000212.1:560413-618367 GCA_033628505.1 Tringa tobata
GCCCCTGCCCATGGCAGGGGGGTTGGAACTCAATGATCTTTAAGGTCCCTTCCAACTCTAACCATTCTATGATTCTGTGATTCTATAAATCCGAGGCAGGCTCTGTTGGAAGGTGAGCTCCCAGCCAGCCCGTGGAGAAAGATGAGTCATGGATGGGAGGCGGATCAAAGCCTCGTCTAAGCAAATTCGTTCTTCCCCTGGAACCAAACCCACCTCCTGATCCGCCTCACTCAGTAATTCTGCCTCCAGGAGGAAAATGTGTTTAAAAAACCACACTGGGAATGAGTAGGACTTTTTCTTCCTCTATTGGGACCCACCATGTGTGAGCGGGTCAAAGAGCTGGAGCACCAAGAAGGTCACCCTGAATGCAAGACAGCTACAGCTATTCCACCCACGAGAGCTCGGAGGAGACCAGGGAGCGACGCTCAGTGTCCATCACTCCACTCGTCCACGGCCCAGCCACTCACTTCACTCACCCCCCGGACCTTTAAACTCCCACTAACCAACTGCTTCCTTCATCCTCTCAATCCCATATATAGGATTTACACGCAGTGAGGTGCATTTGGGACACCAGAACAGGCTTGTCCACTTGCTGTCACCATTAGAAATATATATATATATCTGCTTAATATTGCAACTCGATTTCAAATGAGGTGTTTAAAAATAAATCCTTAATTGTTAAAAATGCCCTCCTATGCCCCACTTTTATTACCTGAACAGTAAAATTTGCTTCAGAAAAACGTCAACCTGCGAAATGTGATCAGCAGAGAGAACCATTATCCCGTTAAGATTTTATACACAGATGAAATCATTCCAGATGAATGACGAATCTTATCCTTAATACTGGAAAGATAATTATCTGTACAAATCTCTATCACTATTAAGAAACGTTGCTCTTAAGTTAATGAGAAATCACAACAATCAGTTATAACCCCTGTGAAAAGCCAAGTAAAGTGTGTTCAAATACACTCCCCACAGAGAAGTTGGCTAACATCTGATTTTAATACCATATTGCATAAGCGCAGAGTGAATTTCACACAAGTCAGTCCTTTTAAAACCTTTGTGATTAAATAAACTTCAATAAGGTTTACAAAAGTCTGCCTCTGAAGAAAAACTACAGAGCTAGCTCTTATCGCCGGCACACACTACTGTCTCATTTTCTCACCAGAAGCAACCATTACTCAGGGCTCCGGTGTTTGGACTGTCACGCTCACAGACCCATCAAAAGGACACGGCAGCCTCCTCCCCTGGCCACGGAACCCAAAAGGAGAAGATCCAGGCCCCCTGCCCAGCCTAATTAATATCTCTACCCGATGCACTCGTAACGCAAAGTAAAGAGAATATAAGTCAAAACAGGAAGAAGGGAGATAACTAAAATGACACTCAACCCAGAAATGACTGAAGGTTTTAATGGGGAATAAATCTGCTATATGGAAACAAAGCAGAGAGTAAAATAAGTCTAAGAGTGTGGATATTCTGCTTCCTACGAGTAATGCATGAGGTCTGTACGGCTGCTGAGCGTAGGAACATACACATCCTGTACAATTCCTGCCTGGGACAGGCCTTCTTCTGGGTCCTGAGATGAAAATCCCAGGTCTTGCAAAAACGTTTCTTTTTAACCCGGAAGATGCGTCTAGTTCAAACACACAAACAAAAAATTCAAAGTGTGTCCTTCATGGGCATCCTGTGTCTTACTTTGTATCTCATCTTTATATACAGGTCATTCTATACCCTAATTAATACCCTAATTATATAGTTATATATATACTTGGGAGTAAGCAATTTTTTCTGATGCAAATATGAACGCGACTGCAACGTATGCAACTCAGATCTCACTGCAGAATACCCAAAATAGCAAAAAGAGCAGGGAGGTGTTTAGAGTGCGCATTTAGAAGTCTGAATAATAAGATAAACTACACAAAATGAATGTTTAAACTAAATAAAAGAAAGTTTTCCATTTGCGAATCTCTTTCTGAAGTGGCACAGAAAGCCTACCCCAAGTGGGATTCATTATCCTACGAAGGATTTGGCCTAAGGAAGTGATAAAACCCCAATTTCATGAGACACTAAAACAAGATTGGGCAGGACGTTACTACAGACACAAATGAGGAGCTACCCCACGCTGTCAGGAGGGTCAAGACAGGATAGCCTACCAGGAGATTTGGGCACAACTATTTCGGACAAATCACGGATTAATATTTCGATGCCCCCTTAAAAAAAGTCAATAAAAATCTGCAGAAAATGGACTCTTCAGCTGTCCTACTTGGATATAACATTAGGAAGCCAGATAAAGTTATACAGACTTAGAGCAAAACCTAATTATACTAAGTGCTCGCTCAGTGTTTTTTGCTTTTCTGCACATTCCAGACCGACGCTTCATCTTTCTCTCTGTCTCCTTCCTACCTGACTGATCTCTTCCAGGATCTTCCCACAGATATGCCTCGCGGCTGTTTTTCTTCTCAGTCCTATCTCCCTCATCTCCCTTTTTTTTTTTTCCCCTTTTTGCCTTTTCTGTTTCACTGATCCTTTGTAAGTTCCCCACACATTTTCATCTGATCTCCCGAGATACCACGTTTTGCAATCACCAGCCCATCCACAGCCCACCCTGGAGGTGCTGAAGGAAATCTAGACATACTTTCTGCAGACTGTAATGGATACGACCTATTATTTACTAATTTTCTTGTCTGTTTAAAAATTGGCACCGGCCTGAAATTTCCATAATATATACCTCAAATTTTGCTTGTATCTTTCATGTGCGAAAGGATTTAATTTTCATGACGTTGGTACCTCTGCACGTCAGTAGATGTGTCTGCAATTATACAATTCTTGTGCTTCAAAAGGAGGCAGGAATGACACAAAAACCTCAGTCAGTTGAACGAGGCAAAACTGCATGAAGATGGGAAATTGTTGAGAGCATTTCTGCTCTTCAAGCATATTCTTTAGAAGAATATATTATATAGACTATATAGGAGAATATTCTGCTTTTAATAGTACGCCATATGACTAATCTTCCATTTATCAGTTATGAATATATAAATGGGCACAAACTTGAATATAGGAAGTTCCACCTAAACATGAGGAGGAACTTCTTTGCTTTGAGGGTGGCAGAGCCCTGGAAGAGGCTGCCCAGGGAAGTGGTGGAGTCTCCTTCTCTGGAGACATTCAAACCCGCCTGGACAAGTTCCTGTGCAACCTGCTCCAGGTGGACCTGCTTTGGCAGGAGGTAGACTAGATGATCTCCAGAGGTCCCTTCCAACCCCATGTGATTCTGCAATACAGCAATTTCCGTACATGATGATGTGTAAAAGATATGGTATATATAGTCTACAGCAAACAGTCCATGTTAAAAATATACTCCCACAAAGAGACTCAACCCTCCACGTTTGGGTGAAGCTGCTGCCCTTCGTACTGCCAATTTAAATATTTTGAAAGAGAAGAGCCTCCAAATTATATGCAATAAGAACTGCCAGAGAACGGACCATATCTTATAAATATCCAAAGGGTGGGCGTCTAGAGGTTGAGGTCAGACTCTTCTCAGTGGAGCCTGGTGACAGGACAAAGGGCAACGGGCACAAACTGGAACATGGGAAATTCCATCTCAACATGAGGAAAAACTTTACTGTGAGGGTTCCAGAGCCCTAGAACAGGCTGCCCAGAGAGGGCATGGGGTCTCCTTCTCTGGAGATATTAAAACCCCATCTCCAACCTGCTCTGGGTGACCCTGCTTTGGCAGGGGGCTGGACAAGATGATCTCCAAAGGCCCCTTTCAACCCCATACCATTCTGTGATTCCATGGTTAACTAAGAGCAGGATGAAATGCCACATGACAGCATGCCTCCTTCAGTTGTTTGACATTAACTACTTACCTTTGCTCCACCTGGTTACTCTGTGGCTGATAAAGCAAATGCAAAGCTTGTTCTGCCAAACCCTTGCATGGGCAGATCCAAGAGATAAGAGTTTACCAGATGATTCCTGCAGAGTTCACAACTCCTGCCATCCCTGTGTCAGAAACCGCGCTTTCTGCTGGCACAGGACCTGCTGGAGCTCCTTCCACACAGGGGCAGAGATGACACTGCACGATGCTAATAACTTTCAAATGGTTAACTTTGTTCACATTCTTAGAATGGAAAACTTTCAAGCATATCTGTCTGTGATTTATGTGTACTGTATCATTATTGATAGCCTGGGGTAGCTTAATAATTGGCATTAGATAGGGAAATTTTCAACACCAACGAACAATTCAAGCTCTGTGGATTTCAGATATACAATACATTAATTTTCAGCTTCAAAAGTGAGACGTGCAGCAGGATGATTTAATTTAGCGCAGGACTGGAAACTGTTAGGAACTTCATTTACACCACAGCCTGCTCCATCTATCAGAGCACCTCATCGCTGCTACTGGCACTTTCATCAGCACGTACGCAACGAACAACCTCTCTGCCTGGGAGTCTTCCTAAATGCCTCCAGCTCCCGAGGGCTGGAGATAAATTGAAGGATAAATTGAAATTAGCCCATGTATGATGCCTCAACAAAAAGAATCACGGTTCCCTATTTGTGATTGCAGGGCAGGAAGCCAAGAGCTCTGCATGCACCTGACACCTCCTGCCTTACCTTCTCTTCCAGATGAGGATACACCAGGAAAGCTTTTGGCTCAAAGGTGGGCAGTCACTGGGGGGCTTCCTCTACTTACCAGTAGTACCCACCCCAAAAGGCCTACTGGGGAGATTAAAGCTTGTTCTCAAACACACCGCTCTGGAATATCAATAGGCAATATCATCATAAAACTATGTGATTGCTACATACTGAATATCTGCCATACTGAATATCTGCAAACTCTTGAAATACCTTTAAATGTTTTGGTAGGACTCTAACGTTCTACACAAGTCAGGGTGGACTGCAATGTTTTTAGTAACTTGCTCTTTGGCTAAGGCCATATCAGTTAAAAATTGTTTTCTTCCACGGGATCAGAGCCATCTCTTGGAAGAAGAGATTTTTAACAGGCCTTTTTTATATGCTAATACTTTACTCCTAAATTTCTAATTACTGAACTACAATTCCTTTTGATTGCAGCTATTAATTACAGATTATCATTAATGTTATATGGATTTAGAAGTCACTGTGGAATCTGGGTGCACTTTACGTTGCTCTAAATTGGGTCGTTAACAGTTCCACTTAAGAAGAGCAAAACACTGCACCCTGGAGCAACCCACAGCTTTAATGACAGGGAACGAAGAAAAGAAATGGCCAGTTGGCTGAACGCCAGCGTTTCATAGCTCACAGTCGACTCTTTGTGCTTACGAACTGCAGAAATGTGGCTACGATGGGCGCTCCCGACGCACGTCCACCAGACGGGAACCTCAAGGCGCGGGAGCCTCGCGCAGAAACGGCTCTGCTCGGCCTTCCTGCAGGACCAGGCGTCATCCTGCGCTGCACAAACTCACCGGACATCTACCTTTTCCTAAGAATAATTATCTGTACTCTGCTCAATCCGAAGCACGAGGGATGTGGAAGCAAGCTACTGGAGGAACAACCTCATTTTCTTGCCCACAAAGGGCAGGTTTTATTGGGCATGGATATCAGAGAGCCTGGTTGATCTTCAGTGGTAACAACCCTGGAAGGCAGCATAGCTCAGCAGACCTACAAAGTCTGGGGAATTTGCATAATAAATGCAAATTTCCCTTCTCTCCAAACCCACCTGAGATAATACCGGATTTTTTTCCATGCCCTGAGCTACTCTCTTCTGAGCACCTCAGACTGGTGGAAAGACAGAGGAGAAAGTGGAAGTGGGGAACCAGACAAAGGAAACCAGTTGACTGCAACGGGCAGAAGGAAAAAATTAACAGTAGAAGCAAGAAATTACTGGGTGGCTAGTCTGGGCTAAGGGGATGTGACAAGAAACAAGATGAGTCACAGAAAAACACCAAAATATCAAGAGGGCAGAGAGATGGAGAAAGATGTCACTGTTAGGTGAAGATGTCTGAACACCAGGAATGATGAGGAAGGGTCAAGGGAGGAATGGCAGGAGGCAATGTTCTCTGTTAGGTGCTTTCTGGGGGCAACACTGTGGTAGGAACATCGGGGTTGCCTGAGATGGAGGCTTCCTTAAGAACCCCCCAAAAAGGGTCATGAGTCTGAAGAGTGCTGAGACCCCTCCAAGCAAACAGAAGAGGGTCTCTCTCAAAGCCAAGATGTCCTCGAGACTCTGAGTGCTCCACAGCCCACGCTTACAATGGAAACTTGCTTCCCTAAAGGCATCAATGCCAAGCTCAAGCGTTTTGTGGGGGTGCCTGCCCCTCTGCTGCCACAACACCCACACAGGTCCCCATTTCTTTATCTCACAAGACAGCAGACCGAGCAGTGCCCACAAGCACGGGGCTGGGAGGGACAGAAGTGTCTGCAGACGAAGGATGAAGTGCCTGGAGAGGGCTTTGCGTTGCACCTGCTCACTTGTCCCTGGCTTCCATCAGTGCCACTGCACTAAATCCACCCACAAAAAGCTTTAAAGGCGGCAAACCCAGCCAAGCACGTGGAGGGCAAACAAGAGATCATTTACCTCCACCATAAATCCCAGCGCACCGTAACTCCTTGCACCTCAGCACTTGAGGGCCAGAAATGATTGAAACGGATAAGGCTACCAGCAATCTACAATTAGACCCTTATAACTTGTGAAGAAAATTACAGTCGAAGCCTGCCATGTGCAAATTCACGATTATTTTTTGAGCTCGATAATTATTTTTGTTGCAGCGAGGAAAAACGTACCCGTGTCAGCTCATGAATTAATGAACGGCCCCGAAACAATTACTTCTTAAATACACAGAAGTCTCCCTAGTGTAAACACGCTCCATTTTATACCATATCCTCTCGGTGCGAGGCATACATTGCAACATGACTTATTGGCTGTGTATGATGAAACAGTAAATGCTGCCCGTTTGACGGCTTCAGCCTCATGCCTCGGATTTTACATGGGTTGATGTTGATTAATGTACAAACTGCCAAATTTATAAAGAGGCTGAAACACAAGGATACACTGTGAAACGTATGCTAATAGAGCACAATTTATATATAAAAAAATAAGGGGGAATGTAAATATTTAACTGATGCCAGAGCTGGATGCTTTGGCCAAGTCGGGACTGAGCTACATTGATTGTTCAAGAGGAACTTACACCCTGGTCTAAACCCACACAAGCCTCATCTCAGACAGGCTTAAAAGCTGCATGTTTTAGAAGGTAGATTTAAAACTTAATTCCTTCTGCTCAAATGCTAGGTTTTTTTCAAATTTTCCCTGGAGTCAAGCAGATGACACTTGTAAGTACTGATCAGCATGTGTGTGGAGAACCGGGCTTGGGTGGAAGCACCAGGAAGCAGGGTCCTCACCCAGATCCCTCCATCTCCAGCAAGTGCAGGCACAGCATCCTCCAGAGACCAAAACCAAACCAAGGCCCTCCAGCTAATTTGCATTCATTAGCGGCCTCAAGAGAGGACAAGGTCTCTCGAAGGTGAAGACCAAACTCCCTTTTCATGGGCCCAGGTTGGGTTTCAGACACAATGGTGACACGACACAGGCACATCTGTCCTCGTCCTGCTCTCACAGGAATCCCGATCAGGGCTGTCCACATGCTAACAGACAAAAGCAATTATATTGGCAATTAGTCTTCGCAAAAGGTTTACATCAATGCTTCAAAGGTTTATTTTTAATCTTTTCATTGCTGGAATGAGTTAATTTACTGATTCAGCCACAGTTACAACTTATTTACTATAGGAAATTCTGAATTCCAAGGTTCATCAGGATCTCCTGGATTCAGATAATCTCTAACATTAAGAAAAATTAGGTCCAAATTTAACAATAGGACCAAATTTATTTACATTATTACTTTTGGGGTGATCTTCAAATTGTTTCATTGTGTGGCTTAAGCACCCTCTAGTACTAGATTCCCCACAATTTCAACAGATGCAGAATTACATGAACGTCCGGGGGCTACTGAACAGCCCATGATGGGCATGTGGACCTCAGCACCACGAGCTTCAGGCTGGCAGCTTAATAACAGCCACCAAATCCCCAGCTCTGATGAAGTCGGCCTCCCGAACCCTTAAATTCTGCAGGAATACACTTTCCCCGAGCACAGCCAGGACTAAGGAAACAGCCGGTGCAAAAGAGCCACTTCTAAACAACACAGCTAAGACTTAGCAAGCCTTCATCTTAATTGCACCCAGAAGTACCGTAGTCTTCGTGACCCCATAATGGCTTTGCCACAGAAAAAAACCACCCCACCAGAGTCTCTAAAAGTTAATAGCCTGTTCAATAGGAAATCAACAGGAGCAGGGCAAAGTTGGCTTGTTCCCTCTTAACTGCTTTTGCAGCCGCTGAAGCCTCATGGAAGGATAAACCACTGATGATTTTTTTATTAGCTCAACAAACAAGAAGCCAGGCATTTGATGTAATGCTACTGCAGATCTACAGAGATTATGTTTCAAAGTCGTGGCAACTGCCGTGCTTTAAGAAACTAGTTAAGCTTGGAAATGGATACGGGTTTTCTCCGAAAGGCAGGGCAATCCAAATAAACACGCTGAGCACAGTACATCCAGATGAAGTTCCAGCGGACCAACCGCTTGCCTAGTAGCTGCGAACCACCCAGCTGCCTGCCCAAAGGCTTTTTTTTTCATCACTGCTCCTAATTCCTCCTTCTTGAGGCCAAAGGACTGCAGTAATATCAAGCCCAGCAGGTGATAAGCGCAAGTGTCTGCCAAAGTAAGCCTGAGCGGGCACAGATTCTGCCGAGTTCAAATGAGCGCATACTTATTACAGGGCTAAATTTGACTCGTGGGTTCATTAACATCAGTCAGCTCTGACAGCATCCAGACACACTCGGAATATTTTGCGCAGACTGTTTACAAGGAAAGGAAAACATGGTTTCCCCCTGAAAGCTGCGAAGCAAACAGGACACTGGGAAAATGGAACGGTAGAAGGTCCCGTAGCCTTCTCATTAGCTTTGTACCTAATATGCACAGACTGCTCCTCCTGGTTTTTTCCCCACTCATCTGTAACTAGTTCCTAAACCACTCCTTATGCTCAAGCCAAATTTTTCTGCTGTTTAATCTTTCAAGCCTCCTAAAGTTCATCCCCAGGTCCCTTCCTCACGACGCCAGGAGCTACGGCTTCTGTTTTCTCCCACTTCTCAGCTCTGAGCAGCTTGTACAGGGCTCCATCTCCCCAAGGCAGGGTTCTGATGCTACCAAAGGGGCTTCTGAATGAACGATGGAGACCATGCACAACTGCACTTCTGGTCTCTCAAGGGATGGCTGCAGTTTTGGGAGGAGGGCTCCTGCCTGAGAGACACGGAGCATTCATCATTGCACCAAGTCTAAACACTCCATCAGCGACCAGAGAAAGATGTTGGAAATACTTATTTTATTACTCTGGCAGATTATCTTCTAATTTTCGTGATTCTAGCCAAATACCACAATCTACCACCTGCTTAGTTTAAATTAAGATGTTGGAGTAATCAAACTCCTTACCCTGTGGCTGTACAAGAGTAAAAACTTTCCATTATTTAATACACGGATGCTCAAGGAATATTTGAACCTAATCCAGACTTCACTGAGATACCTGGAAAATGCAGCATCAATTAATGTTTTTGGATGCTGTCTCAGGTTTCTGCACGTCTTTAATCCCCCTGAAACACTGCACTGCTAAGTTGTGTATTTTCTTACCCATTCTCCTAAATTAATTGACTTTGACAGTGGCTTTGCGTGCTGCTGTTAGTCATGCTGTTTACATAAGGCCAGGGATAACAGATTATAGCATTACAATAATCTTTTAAAAATTTAGCTCTTAAAGGCTCAGAAGGGGTGAAACAGGAGTAAGAGAAGAGATTTTCTGGTGGGTTACCTGATTTGATAACGACATTATATTTGGTGATCTCAGCCCAGCTCCCAGCAGCCAAACACCCCTGTCACAGAAAGCACAACTAGACGTCGTAACCTAACCCTCTTGGCAACGCCGAGAGCCAAAGGACTGAATTTTTCTCTCCCAGTGAGTGATTTCTCAGTGATTTCTCATCTCAGTAACCCTCTGGGATACTAACAACTCAGCCTGGAGGGACCGGGAACTTCAGGTTAGTCCTAAGCCTGTGAACGGGGAAAAATCTTACCATTCTCATAGGAGTCCAAATTGAAAAGGTTCTCAATTTATCACAAAGGCAGGATAAAACTGACCTGCAATAGGAGGCATTGTCATAAAAAGACGTGAATAGACCAGAACTGCATTCAGCAGAGAGGTATATCCTGGGTAAAGCAACGGAACGACTTCTGCTGCACTCAGGGCCATCGAGATGGCACCCAGCAACGTCCTATCTCCCAGTACAAGCACACACAAACCATGAATATCAATCATGCAAAAAGTATCTTTTTTCACCCCATTTCTCAGCAAATCGTGTCCTGTTTGAAATGCCTGGGCTCGGTATGCCGAAGGCGGGAATTCTCTGAAGATGTGGTTCTCTCCAAACCACAGAGCAAATCAAGCCCTGTGATTTTGGTTTCCTTGCATTACTGGCTTAAAGCTCTGAAACCATTTAATACATATACATACATATGTGCCCAGACACACACACGTGTGTGCACACAGCTAAGGAGGGACAGATTTTGGATTCAAAAACACAGGGGTGTAGCTACAAACCCCTGCACATGCAGTGTCACATCACAGACAGCAGATCCCAAACCTCTCACCCCTGATGAGTTTCCCAGCAGTCTTCTGTGGATACCTGGACATTACACCTCCCAGCTTTGCCTTACAAGAGAAAAACAAAACTTCTTTGGACATTTCACTGGGTTTAAACAAAAAACAAACTCCCTTAACAAATGGAATTGGAGACAAGCCTGACAGCCTTATCTCCTGCACACTTTCTGTTGGCCCAAAGATAGACTCTTGCTCCCCAGGTATGAGAGGAGATGAAGGTGGTGAACGGGATGAGGCACCTGTGCATCTTCCAGCCTTGCAGCTGACTCTTGCAAAAGGTCTCCCTTTATACCTGGAGACCTTTAAGTTTGTCAGGAGAAAAGGAAAGCTGTATAATCATTGCACTTAGACACTGTACGGCACACACCTTGGCATATTAAAGAGACTGATGGCTTCTCAGGACCAAAAAGCTGATTTATTTTTCTGGCAAACCTCCAGACATCAGCATAGCTGACCTTTTGGGTTCAGGGACACCTCAGCTCTGCATGTATTGCTGGGAGCTCTTCTGCTGTAGGCTCCTGTTCATACCCATATGTTGCTTCCCACTTCTGACAGGGTTCCCACTGTGGTCGAGGGAGTTCTGACTAACAAGGATAAATAAAAGACTGCCCAAAGCTTTCAGGATTTGGCTTACTTAGTGCCATTATGCTTGACATTGTGCCAGGCAAGGAGAACTTGATCTCTGCTCCAAGTGGATAAACACTGCACTGCAGACATGGGAGTCCTGGAGATCTCAGCATGTATTTTTGTAAAGCAGACCAGGTGGGTTTAACTTTTCAAATAAATAAACACAAAAATACTTCATAATACTTGGAAGTCAGCAGAGAACAGTGCGGTGGAAACGTCCCAGCGGTACCAAGTGTCACTGATGAGGGAAGGAGCCAGGCTAGACAGGGGTCACCAAGGGAAGCAGGACACTCCCCTACACTGAGCACTTAAATGCGGAGCAAAACCAACATAGAGGATTAGAAAAGAGAAATTTTCCCATGTACGTGCAAAGGGACATATTTGATTTGAGTAGGAACTTTTCCTTGACAATTGCCTCCTAACAGCTAATTAATATCTATACGTCACTCACCCGTACTGCAGCCCCATCGAAAGGGCTGTCTAGTGATACTGAGATCAAACACAGAAATCGAGGAATATGCTGAAAATTTAACTGTTACGATTATGACTCGATGAGGCTACTGACTCTATTCTATGAACTAAGAGTCAAAAAGAGAAAACCCAGGGGAAAACAATGTGGTTTTTCAAGAGGCACTTGGTCTCACTTGTGCTTCCATTGAAGCCAACGGCAAAGCTGCTATTGAATTAGGAAATGCTGAGCACTTTTGAAAGCTGCACAAGTGGATGAAAAGTGCCTTACAAAGCTATTAGCTCACAACTGCTCTACAAGTTACAAGCAATGAAAATAAAGAGAGTTAAGTAAAAGCAAAGGAAGAGGTAGAGATGTTTGAAAGCCCTTCTAAACCCTCACGTGCTGAGTGCCTGCATCAGATAAGGAGCCAACATTCTCTTGCAACCCCTTTCATCTGCACACCGTCTACTGCAGGCCACTTCATCTTGGCCTCAGCTTTAATTAAATGGAATGTTTATTTGCACATGGAGGTATGTCATAATTCAGGAGAGGGGAAAAAAACGCTGCTCTGCAGCCACCAGAGTCACCTTAATGGAACATAAATAGTTGGGAGTTTTGCAGATGTAAAATAAGGGGAGGACTGATTGAGCTGCAATAGTTATCTGGGCTTCTGGCCCCTTGACTTAGACTGGGGTGGAGTTTTCTTGCACACGAAAAACCTCCTGGACTAAATGGGGTTAGCACGTGAACATGGCATTCTCTGTCCCTTAAACTCCAACTGCCTGAGAAGACACGATTTAAGATTTCACGCAGGGCCACGGCACTAGAAATCAGCAGCAGAGGCCGATGCAGGGCACTCCCGCCGTGGCAAGCACAAGCCAAAGTGGCTCGTTCAGGGCGGCGCGAAATCCAATGCCACCGCGTCTGCCGGCGGCACCTTGATAAACTGCAGGACCCTGCAGATTACACACTCTTACCAGCAGCTCAGACACGCTGAACATTTTACCTAACTCAAACACCGAGGAGAAGAATTGCATAACTCAGAGATTTGCTTTGGCACCGGGCGAGGACACTGTGGCACCGTTTGTGTGTACTCAGCAATTTTAGAATCCAAGGATTTCTCCCCGTTGCATGCTTGGAGATCTAATAAGAGCACTCTGCGCCGTTTCTGGCTGGTTAGAAAGCAGACAAATGAGAAAAATGAAGACTTTTGTTTTTACTGGGCTGTCAGTTAACATTTAGCAGGGTGGCTCAAGTTCCCTTTTAAAGGGTGCTGTGCTCCGTCCTGGCTATTATGTGAAAAATGACACAAGGTGCTGTTATTTAAGCAGTAAGTCAGCCCCTAATGACCTTTTATACACAAACATTTGTATTCTTCAAAAGGTGAACCTGGAAGGACAGGAATGAAGGAAATCTCCCTTTAGACAACTGAACTAGATTTCCAGTGGCTAGTGTACACACAGCACTACTGGAGCTCCCCACCACTTGATTAGCAGCCCAAAAACATTTATCCACTTAAAGATTTTGCTTTCATTACCTCGGTTTTAGGGAACCATGATTCAAAGTGCTGTTCTTTGCAAGCATGGACGGTTAAGGCTGGCTTTAAGGCATACGGTGGTCGGACCAGAAGGATATCCATCGTTATACCTGGACTAACGGAGGCACCCCTCCCCAAAAGGGAGGGGAAATGGTGCTTTACTTCACCTCTGAGTGACTCCTTCTGCTCAGCTCTGAGAGGAGAAATATATGGCATTACTGGAGAAAGAGAAGTGAAAATATGGCAGCCTTTGCTGCCCAGAGAAGAGAAAGAAGGATGGGTTCAAGGAAGTAATTTCAACCATAGGGAGCTGTTGTACAAAAGCAATTATGAAGACGATTTCCTCATGCTCATCTTCACCCTAAAATAACACAGTCCTTAAGTAAAACCAGATACTGGACCGAAGGTTTTATAGTCTCTTTTCCATGTAGGACTGGAGCAGAGACAGCTGGTGGGACAGAGAGGGGACATCTGCAACAAAGCATGCACTATGCTGCATGGTGCAGTTTCTGAAAAACCCTAGACATCGGCAGTTTTTTGTTAAAAAAGGTCAGAGGAAAAAAAAAAAGAGAAAGACAATCCTTGAAAAATAATCTTCCACATAAACCGAGCAGCTTGTGGAGAAAGGACCAGCACACTGTTTGGAGGGAACCAGCAGAGATGTAGCTTGAGAAGGATCATTTCTTTAACAGTATTTGACCCCTGCACCTTGGTTCTCTCTGCTTATCATTGACTCTCTGACTTTGAAAAGGTCATAAAACAGCAAATACCACCAGAGAGAAAAGATTAAATAAAAATGGTACCTAGGAGAAAACGGAGATGAATTGCAATTTCATCAAGTGTACCTGCCCAGCTCCACGTGACTTTAGTCATCTTGGAGGTCACATGAATCTGGTTTCTTCATCTGCCTAAGCACTTCTTACACAAAGAAAACTTCCTATCTGTGGCCACCACCTTTAGGTTCACAAGTCAAAAAGATGCCTAGATATAAAACCTCCAAGTGAAACGTGCAAAGGCAGTTTCATAGAGTACAGAATCACAGAATTTACATACACGAGTGGAAATGTGAGGAGACACAAACCTCAGCCCTCACTTGCAAACTGGACCATCGCTTCACGGATGGTGAGCTCACAGAAAAACAGCTCCGGTACTTGTACGTTAAACTGGAATCCAAGGCTACATCTCCAAACACGCTTCTGAAGGACTGAGACAGAAGCTGCAGCTGCAGAAAAATGTCTAAAAACACCTGTAGCACTTTGACAATCTGATTATACAAACAAGCTCTTAGGAATCTGTACTTTAAACCCTGGGTAAAACAACTAGCATTTCCGTCTTGCTTTCCTATTGCATGTTTCTATACGGTCAGGAACACGGTGAGTGATACAAACAATAAGCAGAAAACTGGTAATTGCACGTAAGTCGTATAAAGAGAGGGGAAAAAAAACCACCAGTAAAAACAGGTCCAAAAAGGCTGAGTGATAATCGCAAATCTAAACAAAGACGATTTAGTTGAAGAGGAGAAGGGAAAAAACAAATCTCTAACCCAGATCACACATCTTTTGTGCCAACTGCCTGCTCTTTAAGCTTAATTGGTACTGACTGCTGAAAGCCCTGCCTAGTCCATGTACCCAGAGCTCTCTGGCACCCTCATTTCACAGCAAAGATGATTTATAACTTTGCTTTGCAATATCGCACCCGTGGAGCGCCGGGTATTTTGAAAAGCCTTCGTAATGAGCTTATTTTGGGGTGAAATTCTCGTCGTGCCACTTGGCAAAAGTTTAAACTGAAAATCTTTAAAGGTATTCAACTTTTAAAAGATTGACTACGAACATAATAGCAAATACGTTTGCTATCAGGAGCCAAAGACCTTTTTTTTCAGGCTGGAGAGAGTAAGTAGTCTGTTGTTTCTTACATCTGGGAACAGTAGTAATCTATTCCTTAAGCCTGAGCAATCAAATTACTCTAATTTTCTGTTGTCTTGGCTTGAATAAATATTTTCAAGACAAGTTATGTTAAAAATATGCACAGGCCAACTGCACAGTTAAATGTGCTTAACATCTGTGCTGCAGTTCAGTGTGGCGAGTTGGGAAGGTATCCCAATGGAAAGGGACCTGAAAAAAAAATCACTGGGTTTCCATTTGAATTAATAACCTACTAAAGAATAACTACTGTAAAAAAAAAATCATTAAAAAAAAAAAAGGAAGGGGGAATTTAAATTAAAAATACAGAAATAGGGGGGAAATTAAGAAAAAAAAAAAGAGAAATAATAAAAGGGAGGCTGAAATTCCAGCTTGCACAGGAATAAATCTCAAAGGGAGGGGAGGCTGCAAAAAACACAACCTTGTACCGTTCCACAGGATTCAGAGCTGCCGTAGCCGTGCTGAGTGGGCAACTGGGGAAAAAAACAAAGAAAGTGAGAAAAATATTAGGGGTTTTCTGCCTCTAGAATCCCCTGTTAGCCCTTGCAAGTCTTGCGCAGGAAGAAACGATTTGGACTGTGGTTAATCACTAGTTTGTTAGAAAAAAATGGAAAAATGGCCCCTCTCATTTCACTATCAAGTATTGAAACCTTCTGACATGTTGAGTGAAAAAACCAGGGGCAATGAGTATAATTATTTCTGGCAAAATGCACCGGGGAAATGCTCCCACTTCTACACGTGGATTCACTAAACAATCTAACGGGTGATGAAGGAAAAGCACGGTTCGTGTTGTTGGAAACCCACACTAATAAAATCAAACACATTCTGCAAAGCTTCTGTCTCATGAGTCTTCCAGCCTACAAACACAGTGGATGCAGGTAAAACTGTAAAATTTTGGATCAAAGTCCCGTGTCCTTCTTATTTTTTCCTTATGCATCAGTGACAGGGGCTGACGAGCACTTAAACCATAACAGCAGCCACAGTTTTAAAAACCCCATCTAAAAGAGAAGTTATTTTATTATTAACAAGGTACCACTTGTATTCCAGCCCAACGTAAGGAAGAAATTGAAGGTGCTTAATTCTTTTTCACGAAAGCAGTTTTCCCTTTCCCTTGCCTTTTCCCCCCAAGCACTGCAATAGCAGGATATGAAGCGTAGGTCTGGTACAAAGGTCTTTTTCAAATAACTGTCGTTTTTCATTTTAGGAAATAAACATTTGGTATTGTTTTCCCTGAAGGGGCAACGTTTGCTACAGTGGGAAGCTCTGGGTACGAATGAAGATGTGCACATCTATAGACATTTATTCCAGCTGTTCAGTTCAAAAGAAAAAAAAATTACTGTTTTTCCTTCTCCCTAAAAACCCCAAACTGATTTCACATTACTACATTTTGAAAGCAAACACCCTCTTTTGCTCTCCGAATCAGAAATTCGGACTCCCGCCAGAATTTCAGGCTCCTTCCTACAAATGCAAAGGTGGTGGGTTTGCTTTCAGGGGAAACCGCCTTCTGTACGAGCCAGGCATTTAAGCAAAATATCAGAAAACCCAAAATATGAGGAAATGCTGCAGCAGCGATGCTTCTCATCCATCCCTTTGGTGCGGGATCCCGGTGCCTGAAAGCCCGGCTGAGTCCAGCAAAGGGAGGGGATGGGATGGGAAGGGAAGGGAAAAATCCAAGAGCTGCGCTGCTTCCCCTCTCCTTTGAAGAGAGAATTATGTCTGTTGAGATAGAGCGTAATTGATGTTGAAAATGCACGCGTACTAATAAATTAATATCACAGCAAACTCGAATTACAGGATTTATGGGAATGCAATATAGTCCGTTTGGTAAACAGATCTGAAGTACAGACGATTTGGGAGGATAAGAAATACAGAAGCTTGGTTCGCTTCCAACTCTGGAGATTAATGTCAATATTTAAGAAAGCACCAATTCGCCTACATAGGAAAAGGGGGGGAAAAATTCAGCCATCTGAAACGAAACATGGGATTGCTCCAGTGCTAGAGGATTATCCAAATATTGTAAAACTTCACCCCACTTCTTTGTCTGTCTTTGAGTCCATCAGATATCACAAAACTGCCCCTTCCAGCACTGATCTTTGGGAAAAGCGTGACATTGGAAGTGCTGTCTCAAAGCTGCTTGGCTCTACCACAGAGCGTCCGCACTCCTGCGTGCCCAGAGCTCCTAACTCAGCTTGATGGCTACGAGCCAGGGTTGGGTGACCACTTAAAATGCTTCATGCTGCAGAGAAATGCCATTCTTCCTCAAACGCTATTTAGGGCTGGAGCCCCTCTGCTGGGAGGACAGGCTGAGAGAGTTGGGGGTGTTCAGCCTGGAGAAGAAAAGGCTCCGGGGAGACCTTCCAGCCACTTCCAGTCCCTAAAGAAGGGGGGCTCCAGGAAAGCTGGGGAGGGACTCTGGATGAGGGAGGGGAGCCCTAGGATGACGGGGAAGGGTTTGACCCTGCAAGAGGGGAGATGGAGCTGAGATGTGGGGAAGAACTTGTTTGGTGTGAGGGTGGTGAGAGCCTGGCCCAGGTTGCCCAGAGAAGCTGTGGCTGCCCCATCCCTGGAGGGGTTCAAGGCCAGGCTGGAGGGGGCTTGGAGAAACCTGGTCTGGTGGGAAATGAGGTGTGAGGTTTTTTCCAGAAGAAGAGCAGCCCTCACATAATTCTGTGTATTTGCTGAAGTACAAACCAGAGCCAGGTGAAGAGGAAGGTCTTTCACCATCCTTTCCCTTCTCCAGCAGGAAGACACCACAAAGAACCTGCCTGGGGCCTTTTACCAGTCACCACAGTCCCTTTTTATGCTCTCTCTCCCCAAAAACAGACTCTCTGGACCACTCAGATCAAGACAATACATTTTACTATGGAAGAAGCAACTCGGAATAGTTTAAACATACCCGTCTTTGTAATTCCTTAGAAATACTCTGAGAGGTCAAAGGTTTAAAGCCTGTCCTCTGAAAAGAGTCCCATATTGCTGAACTTTTAAAGGAACCTGAACAGGAATGTTAATTACTCGGAGTCGCGCATGACATACACTCAACGTGCCAAGCGCCCGGTAAAACTTCAACAAAAAAGCCTCAAATCCATTTTTCCTGAACTAGTCTCAGGGCCCAGTTCAGCAGAGTGCTTAAGCACATGAGCAACTTTAATAAGACTTAAGCACGTGCTTAAATACTCGACTGTAAGACGAGCTCATGGTCTATATCATAAAGGGACTTGCACCAGAAAAAAAAACAGTGCAAAACGCCAAGGATACGGTGTGATCCTGAGTCCCTGAGCTCTAAAGAAGAGTTATTGTGAATTACTGTCTGCCTGTATCTGTTTTATGAACATCTCACAGTATATTTGTTATGAAAATGTACCGTGCTAATTGAAAACGTTAATAGACAGTCCTTTTCCCTATCTGACAAAAAACGTACTGCTCATCCATCAACAAGAACTGTTGGTGAGAAGAGGCAAAATTCCGCATCAAGGCTTTGAAAGCACATTGTAATCTGATCCAAGTCATTACTTACAAAGGATGGCAAAAGGCATGATTTATTTTGAGTATCATTAAACTCTAACATACTGGAATAGCACACTAATATTTTCTGGTTTTACCCACACACTAGATTTTTATTAAGCCCATGTGTGAATGCATGAGCGTTGCTCCTCAGTACTCACGGACCGTCTCAATTTGTAACCATCTGCAGTGACACAAATGCTGAGTGCATTTCTTCCAAAATTTTTCATATTTATAAATTTGGGTTATTTCTAGGTTCTTGTTTATGTAAAAAAAATAGTGATTATAGAAGAACTTAAGACAATTTTTCCAAAAAGTTCCAAGTTAAATTACTTTTCCATTAATAATGCAAATACTGAGCCCTCTTTTGGAGAAAGAAACCATGTATATCTAAAGAAGGTTTCCACCACATAACTAATGTATCACCCACCTTGAAAAGGCTCAAAGTTTCCCCAAGGTGTATCAGTAAAAGCAGACAAATAGTTATTTTCCCAAAAGATGGCCTGAAATTTGCATTGCAGTAAATCCCAAAAGCCAGTGCAGTCGTGCTTATCCTCCTTTTCAAGTGAAGCCAACGCAGAAACTTGGAAGACCTTTTGCCAGACAGTCCTTGCCATCTGCTTCCCTCCCCTGGCTTTGAACGTAGCGATTATCAGGATGTGTCCAGTGAATTAATGACATGATGGCACAAGCAAAAACAGTGTCTCCAGTTGAAAAATAACTTGCAAAAATTAAAGGGAAATGGCGACATAAGGTGAAAGCCTTGGTATGTGCTGTACTTGACGGGAGGCTGGGAATCAGATTACCCACTTAATTTCAGACTTTTTGGTTGTAAATGCTGCTGGTGGGATGTTGGTTCCCCTGTGAACACCAGGTGAAGGTGGAAACCTGGCGTTTCCTCCAAGGTGCCCCAGCAGTAGCCCCATCCAGGAGCACAGAGCAAGGCAGCACAGAAACCCTTTTTTTGACTAGAAAGAGGCCCCCAATGAAATCACTGCTCTTAAAGTAGGAAAATGTGGGAGGAGGTTGATGTTGGGCCCCTCACCATATTGCTTTGGGTAGGTGGAAATCGCCCACCTCAGGGACACGGCGTATCACTTGTTGTGGACACCAGGACTGCATCCATGTGGACAAAAGGCATATTTAGATTCTTGCTTCCATGAGCTGATGACCACACAGGATTACAAGAAAATTTGTCAGGCACTAGTATCTCATTGCTTTGGCCTCATTTCCCAACCGCCCCAGCTCCACCACGTTATCGCCACCCAGTAAATACTCCACAGGTCTTCTGTGATACCTACTCCCCTTCAGATCCCCAAATTATATCCCACAGCACTCCCTCTCTCTCCCTTCTGGGCTTACTGCTGAGACCTCCGCTCCAAGTGAACATGGAAACCCTCAGATTTTCACTCTATTCCTCATTGGCTCTCCTATATCTTAAAGCTCTTATCCTCAGACACAAAGCAGCAAGAATCAAGTAAAGGACATTTTACAGGTTTGCTCCAGGTAGGTTTCTAAAGAACTGGGCTGTCTACACCAAGCAAGTGACTTGGCTGAACAGTAAATACCACTATAAATGCCAGAAATTAAATGGTAACTGAAGAGGAAAGATGCACTGATTATTTATCTCCATTTATTTCACTATTCCTGCAATTTTCTGTTACTTTTCCCTTTCATATCACTTCATCAGGATGTTCATATTCCCAGGCCCATCAATTTTCTGATACATTTCCATCAGTTATATTTCTGCTACCCCAGCAAACAGTCAGTGAAGTACTTTGAATTGCATCACTCTCAAATTTATAATTAGAAATATTTTAATTGCTCTCTCCCATGGAAAGGAAGATAACTTATCTTTCTGAAAAATAAACAAATCCAAATGGAAAGAATTCATTCATAATTAAATCATTCTCTCCAGAAAACCTACAAGCAAGACTGACGATTCATGGAAGAGATAAGAAGATTAGAAATATAATTTTAAAATTGTCTTAAGGGTGAAAGTTTACACCCACATCAGTCAAATGATATCTCTATCAGTTACAGGGAACGAGTTTAGCTCAGTACCAGTAAAAAAAAATAAATAGCAAAATAAAACTATAAAAATAAAATGAATAAGCAGCATCTTTCAAAACTGTAGTATGTTCTACAGTGCAGAAGAGCTTAAGAAGGGAGAAATGTTTAAAGACATTTAAAAGGTTTTAAAGTGGAGTTTAAATATTGTACAAATAGCTTCATGTAGAATTTTTTAAAGCTTTAATACAACGCTTTGGTTGTATTAAAATAAAATATTCCAGGGTGACAAGATGAAGGCAATCTGAAAACACCCGTGAATGAAAGAAACATGGGCTATAGGCAGGAATCTGCCCGAGAGCCACTCACAAACTGGGACGCCTCAGCCAGTTTTAATAAAGAGCTGACTTTGGCTTTCATCAAAAACTTGAAACACGCCCAAGCCATACCCAACACTGAAGAAATTTGGTTAAGTGCTCTTTGCTCTTCTTCCCCATATCTATCAGCACAACTTGATTTCAGGCAATAATCTTTGGGATGGAAAATCAAATCTCAAAAAAATTTCAAAGATGCCTGTTCTCATGGTATTCCAGCCTTGCTGGAAACAGGAATTACTGTCCTCCAGCAGAAGAAAGAGACCCTAATCCTGAAAGATTCACAGCCGTCCAAATTCCAGCCCAAAAGCATTTGATATGCTTGGATAGGCTTCCCATAAGCAGTTGAACTTTGTGTGCTGGCGTGAACTCCCTCTCTGAATCTTTTGAAGTTTGCCCTACCAGATTATTGATGTGCATCAAGGCTGCAGCAGAGGAAGGCCAGCCAGCTGCTCACAGTGCCGTCATTATCTCTGAAATAGCTCACATATTTTCCTAAAATCGAGTGAGCGAGCATCTCCAGAACTGAAAGGGCATTAACAGCCCAATATGCCAAGAGGAGCGGAGGAAGCCCAGCATCTCCCAGCAAAGGGCAGTGTCTGGCATTACCGTGCCCGATCTCCTCCATCACTCTGCTCCTGACACTGGTACCTAATTAAATTAAACACGGAAACCCTGCTTCAGAGGAACTGAACTGAGCGCTGGATCCAATCTGACACGAGGCAACAATAAAGCAAGGCTTCTCAGCCATCGGCCCTTGACTGCGACGAACAATTTGGGTGAGACACAAAATGAGCTGCAACCACTCACCTGGCACATCCGAGCGTCCTTCCCTTCCTTCCTCAAGTCCACTAAAGCACAAGAGACCCACCATTCAAGAGGCAACTCGCCCACAAAAATGCATGAGGAATCTTCTCCTTTTCCCTGCTGTCAACAAGCAGTATCAGAAAAAGATTCAAATAATTACAAGAACGCAAACACATGGACGTGCACTACTGGTGTATGCATTGGCACTGGGACAGGCTGCCCAGAGAAGCTGTGGCTGCCCCATCCCTGGGGGGCTTCAAGGCCAGGTTGGACGGGGCTTTGAGCAACCTGGTCTCCTGGGAGGTGTCCACCATGGGTCCACCATGGGTTGGAACTTAATGATCTTTAAGGTCCCTTCCAACCCAAACCATTCTATGATTGACTTGCTCAGAAATGTCATGTTTTTCTTGTTGTGAAATCTACTGTGCCATACATTTATGGATAGCACCACAGCCCTTTCACCAAGGGACAGATATTTAAAGGAGTGTGACATGGTTTTAAACATTTACCACTTATCACGCTGCAATATTATTGGAGCAATAATAAGCCAGTTGGTCCTTCTCCACCTCTGCCCTTCACTCTTTGTCTGATCTCTTTTGGAAAGTTTTTAATGTACCTTGGTGAATACTGCAATTTCAGTGAGGCTGGTATATGAATTACATTTTATTAAATGTCATGGTAAAGTGCTCAGGCACTGATGCACAGCCTATTAGTAGCTTTAAGATTTCAGTGTTTTGGTGGGAATGCTTCAAAACTGAAGTATGTTTTCTTTGGCAAAAGCACCACCATTAGATGCAGTTTCTCCTGACATTTTAAGAATTGTTTTATGACTGTTTCCATGGAGGTCAAAAAGGAAATTACTGTTCCAGGAATGCTTAGATAGCATCCACGGCAACACAAAAGCCTAAGTTCTATAGCTGCCTTCTGGCCGGTCTGATGGTGTGATGATTAACAAGTTGTGCTGCCGCGGAGGGCCCTGAGCTGGGAATGCCGCTGGGAATGCCGCTGGGAATACCGCTTCCTCCCCCGAACGGTGGGCTCCAGTGACCGATCCAGCGTCTTCCAGGTCATACGTTTTTTCCTGCCCACCCAATTATCAACTTTTCTTCCTATACATTTCATCAGTCACAATGATTATTTGTATTGTTTCCCTACCAACTGCCAGACATCAGAGAGATCAAACGTTGAAGCCCCCTCCCTTTTGGGGTTTTATTTTTTTAAAGAAAGTGACTCTGCTTAAGACTTCCATGAGAATGGCAATTCTAAATTTATTAGCTTCACTTGCTACGAGGAAGCTGTTAAAGGCATCAGGAAGCAGCCAGATAACCAAGGCCATAAAATACTTTAGAAATTAATGAATGAAAGATGGGCTGAAGCCACAAAGTGTGGGTCTGGTTCTGGTTTTTGAACTTGCACAGAGTTCACAGATGCTCACAGGCAGGGCTTTTATTCCAGAAAGTAAAGCATCGGTGCTCAGGTTTAGAGCAGAATCAAACTTTTCCAAAGCTCAGAGTTATCCTAAATCCTTGGGTTCTGTTCCGATACATTGCGAAAATGATTCCGAAATCCTATGAGCTGGAAAACTGATACAGCTGGCTTTTGTCAAGCATTTCCTGAGACAAGGCTTGAGAAGATATCACCGCTGCTGCTACCATCGGTTACTGCGTGCTCCAGAGACCACATTGATAAAGACGAAGATTCATCCCTGCTTAAAAGAATTCACGATGTGAATAGGTAACACAGAGGAAGGGATGGAGGTAACTATTGCCCCAAGCCAACGTGTGCTGCACCGCATTGGCCCTCTGACCCGTGCTCTCCAACAGCCCAGAGAGAAGTTGATATTCCTCAGTTGTCTTCCTCAAAAACAAAGAGAATTTGAAGTCCTACCCAAGTTCTGCAGAAATCAGGGATTTCTCTACTGATTTAAATAGATTCACTGAAATGGAAATTCATACTACACATGCTGGCGCCTCTACCAACATCTTTTGTTTGGGTAGGGAGAATTCAAAGTCTTAATAATGTCTCTATCCCTGTTTTGTCACTCAAAAAGAGAAATACCCTGGAGAAAAGGATGCTGGATGCAGAGCCCTGAAACACAGCCACCCACACAGCCTTACACAACCTGTTGGATACATCACACCTTGCATACATTATCATATACTGAAGGTACCTTCTTTCCTTAAAAACGAAATTTTCCTTTTAAGAATATAAACCTTATTTCTATCTTTCCTTTCTACACCATCCCTTTAGACATTGGCATTAGCACAACGAGACCAGTAGCAGCTGCTGAGCCTCACTATTCATTTTTCTTTCTTGTACAGTTCCTCTGTCTCTAAATTATCCTTGCTAAGGGGAAAAGTAGCCACTCCTGAGTCTTCTGCTTTCTTTACAGCATTAACAGTGGTATGGACAGACAGGGTCAGGGACCACCCACAAGACAAAATGGCAACCAAGACCGTTGCTTACATGGAAAAAATAATGTTAGAAAACTATTTGATGTATTTTTAGCCTCTTTTAATGCACTTTAGCAGCTGGAAACAAGGTGGGAAGCCAGGACTGTGGGCCAAGATCCAAAAGCCATTGAAGGCAGAGGAGCTTTTCCATGGACTTTGAATCGGGATCGCTCTGGCCGGGCTGCCTCCACCACACGGCTCAGAGCTACCCCCTTAAACTGGTTCCTGGGATTACATTCGTGGTTTCCTTCACACTTCGTACACGAGCTCTGACGAACTGCACACAACAAACATTCTAGGAAATGGAAGATTTATAGGGGGGGAAAAACCTCCACATACAAAATAAAAAACCTCATCCCTGAGAAACGTGCCTAGCTGAGGATAGAGATGAGAAGAATTCTTTTCACACTTTTTAGCGCTTAGGGCTGTGACATTATTTACAGCATCTATTTTAACTGAAATTGTAGCAGAGAGGGAAAAAGATGCCTTAGCTACAACTTTAGATGACAGGTTAGGCTCTGAAAGTACTATCTGCAGCTTCTGAATAAAAGTAAATATCAGTGGCCAATTTGACTTTCCATACTCTTTAAGCATAATTAGAGATAAAAGAGTCTTCATTTTAAATACACTCATCTTTGGGATACAAACGTGTCAAAGAATTATAAAGCTAAATAATTAAGAACTATGAATAAATTAAAAATCACATTTTTAATTAAGTTTGTGGATTGGGCTGCAAAATTAGAGTGTCATTTTGCTCTGCCTGTTCTGCCTATCTGCCGCTTATGGCAACACAAGGAACGTAGTTCATAAAGTAGATTATGGGCTTTCTGCAATTATTCAGATTTGTTTAATGGCCATATTGACACAAGGCATTCTTAGGAATTCCACTATCACAATATCAGGTCATTTTTCTGAGCGCTTCCCAGATCTGGAGTAATTGCACAGCCAAAGAACAGTCCCAGCCTTAACCCAAGCAATTGTGCAAAACTTTCAGAAACAGTGGTATCATCATTTTTTTAAAAAGTCAAAAATCACTAAAATTAATGAGGTCATTCATTTCCGCCCTAAAAGAGATTTCCAGGCCGTCCACAATGGCGATACAATAATTCATATTTAGGGAAAAAAAATTCTCCTTAATTAAGAAGAAGGCTTACTTTTCCATCTGAGAAAGTTTGCTGTGAGACCTGAATCAAGTGGTCAAATGTTTTAACAAAAAATGCTACAAGAAACTACTGCATTTAGCTAATCCCATAATGTAGCAGAAGCTATTCTAGCACTCGAACAATTAGCTTTTTGGCAGCACATACTCTGGAAATAACTGCACAACTGTCCACTCTCCTGACAACTTTCTTCCTGGATTTTTTCCTTAAATCCCATGAATGAAGGATTACCAGGATTTATGTAGCAATTTAATACCTTCAGGAAAGAAAAAGCACACGGTACAGGAAGAGAAACAACAGGAATAGAATAGATCTATCATAATTTAAGTTAAACTCTCAAATAAATTTATCCTGACATTGACTGATAAATATCTAGACTACTTGAACTTGTTTCCTGGATTGTGAAAACTATCCTGCAGCTGCTTCCTCTGACGGCTCCAACTTGCTGGGTTTTAGGGAGCATGGCTCCGCTGCGGAGGGAGCTGAGTCAAGGAGAAGGACAAGTCACAGCAACTGGTAACAATTCAGCCCTTTCGCATCGAGCGTCGCTTTGGTTTGGTTTTTCAAGAAGTCCGTTGGAAATGCCACTCGTCTCTCGGGCTGTTCAAACCACCTGCCCAAATCAAAGAACCATGGAACCATCTAAGTTGGAAGGGATCTTCAAGATCATCGAGTCCAACCATTAGCCTAGAACTGCTGAACCACCACTAAACCATGTCCCTAAGATGATCAGGTCTGGATATTTTTTAAAACTCTTTTTTAAAATGCATTTATATTATTTTTTAAATGAATGCTTAGTCTTCAAATATCTTGTTGAGTCAACCCAAACTGGAAAAATTAAGAAGTTTCTTTCACACTGAGACTTCAGGATTGGATCCATATAGCGTTATTTCCCCACAAAGTGTCCCAGAGAGAGAATACTCCTTTATCAGCTGATTTAAATTCCCCGTTTAGTCCCTGAGTGCACCACAACACACGTCCAAACGAGGTGGTCACTTTCCCATTGTCCTCCCTGCCCACCACAAACACCTCAAGACGTTACGATCCACCTCCACCACTGCTGCTCTCGCCTCCCAACGCCTTATCAAAATGGGGATAGGGTTAAGCAGCTTGAATTTTCATCGCATTCTCTGCCGGCAAGAATTAGAAAACCTCCGTGACCCAGAGCGAGGGAGACTGAAGGGAACAGTAGGGTCAGTGTGACCGGCAGCAGCCTCAACGCCTCTGCAGCCCCACTGATAACAAGGCTTTTTTTGTCAGCATCTCAGCAGAGGAAAGCTTTAGGGAAGGATTTCTGAAGCGGCGTAATGAAACAGCTTTGCAGATACTGACGGGGAGCTCCTTCCACGCATGAGGGGAGAGGTATGAGAAAACACAAAGTCATTTGTTTGAACGATTAATGAGTAGATGATGAAGGCTGAGCCAGCAAAAGGCAGGGGCTCCCCTCCTCAGCCCGAGGAAATATGATAGAGAACAGAACAGGCTGGGATGGACTTTGAAAATGAAGGGAAGCAGCTTGTGTTCGACACGGCAGAGGAAGAAGAGGCCGTTGAAAGCACCCGGAGAAAATGGAGCAAGGCAGAGAGACAGACTGAAGAATTTATCTTTTCTATACTGCAGCATACGAGCCCTATTTAACCCCCTTTGGGCTGGCTCTTTATCGGGTGAATATTCCCCTATAAGCATAAGGGCCTTAAAATTAAATTCCTGTGTGTTAATATAAATGGGTGGATAAAAGAGAGAAACCCTCCCTGCCCTGACGGAGGGGAAGCAGAACTGTGAGCTCAGCCCTTACAACCACCACAGTCTACAAGGCAAAGAGCGTTTCTTAAATGCTCCAGATGTGAACAGGTCTTTCCATTAGAGCTGGCAGTGAACCCCACAAGGCATAAATCCCCAGGAAACTAGGTTTCTCCAGTTCATGTGCTCATACTCGGTTCCATTTCACTTTGCTCATGCTGCACAATTCCTGGGGGAAGGGAATAGTTAAATCCGGGCAGAGACTGCAAGGGAAGAGCCGTTTGCTCTGGCGATTCCCACCGGCTGCAGGGCTCCAGCTGAAACCCAGCAAGAGCTCGGGATGCTGTCTCTGATAGCACCGCTGGCCTTATCACAATACCTGCTGCCACACAAGGCCACTTCCCGGACAGAGGGGACACTGCAGGGTCTCGGCCATTTCAGTTTTCACAGAGCTTGCCTCTTCTTCCAAAATTGTCACGTGACAATTCTTCTCTTCAGCTCTTTATAGACTTTTTAAGTGTAACAGATGCTTATACGCTTGTCCTGTCTAAGAGTAAAGAGAGGAATGATGGCAAATGTGCCTCTGAATGTCATCTTTGCACAGAAATTATAAACATAATGATCAAACGCTTTGATCAAAGCAAACAGAAGAACCACTGGATGCAGATTTAGCGATGGATGTTTGATTCATTTCCCTACAATGGAGACGCTGTTCTACAAAAGCTGGGGGAGGAACGGAGCACGCGTCCTGCTTTCTTACTGTGGCTTTTGGAGGAGGCACGGCGTAGGTGAGGAGTTTTGATTTCCCAGAGGGGCACAGAGAAAGGGTTCAACCAGCCTTTGATCTGTGGGTCAGGAGGCTCCCCAGCCCCCCCACACCACATGGGTTTAGATGCTCCACAGTTTGACTCCCGGCATCTTTGATGATTGTTTTTTGCTGCCCAAAGGGCTCATCTGCTTTTGAATGGTGATTCTCAGGCTGAAGCCACTCTACCTTCAGATGACAGTGTGTGTTTTTTAACCTAAAAACAACAAATCACTGGAGCAGGCATTGTGTAGATTCTTCCCTCTTCACTGTTGGAAAGTAAGAGGTTAAATCCCTTTCCATTTTAACGAAAACATATTTTAACTAAATCCAACACTCTTTTATTTAACTTAAAAAAAGAAACGGGCATGCTGTGCTCTAATAAATTTTTCCTTGGCACTCTCCCTTCTCTTTGAATCTTAGAGGTGGGGGAAGAGAGAGAAAGAGAGACAGAGAGAGAGATTAACTATTTGGGCTAGGCTGACTGCCCTTTAAATTGTCAAAAAGCTTGAAAGATATACGAGCTTGCTGTACTGACAGTACCAGTAATGTAGGTCAGACCCTCAGGGTCTCCAAGGCTTTCAGATCAGCCTATCTGTAGACACTAGACACAGGATGTCAGCGTCTCATTTAACAGCTTATAAAACGTCCCAAAATTGCAACACGGTCAGGCCTGGCCAGAAGAACGGTTTATATTTTGTTTAATCAACAATTGCTAAGTCAACCTGGCAACACGCATGAAGTTAAATCATGTTGAGCCTTCCATAGACCGTTCCCAGTCGCTAACCTTCCCCTCTGTGTTGGGAAATCACATTAGCATTTTCATCTACTCTCATCTCTTACCTCGGCGATATTATTCCCTGTTGCGCTCTCTGAAAAGTTTATTTCACGTTACTGCCGCTGACCCAAGCGACAGAGTTCCCACCATTCACTTTCATAGTTAATCCTGGAGGCTAAAAAATCCTGCAATAAGGACTTCATTCCTGACGCTTGCTCTGTATTTTCCATTTCTCAGTTTCACCCATCATTCCCTTGGACTGCGTTAAAACAGTTCCTCTCTTTTCTTGCTTTTTTTCCCTTTACTATCCAATACCGCCCACTTCAAGGGAGTCAGCGTTTCCCACAGAGCTATTTGCCATTCTAAATTTGGGAGGGGAGAATGTGGCATCTGAAACGACATTGTGTGGTAACTATTAGCAAAGGCTGAATCGGAATAATTACAAATGTACTTTGAGATAATACATTCCTTCCCTCTCTCCGAGGCCTTGCTCTTTAGGCAAGCTGCGTGTACTTGAGGCTGAGTGATAGGTGTTGATTTTGGGTTTTTACTTTCTCCATTCAAATGAGATTCTCAGGGATTTTCTGAAGTCTCTGAAGTGATTTTAAGGAAAAAGAGGAAAAGATGTTTTCTGTAGCCAGTTTCAGGACATTTTACATATAGTTTATATGCGTGATTTTCAGGCATTTCTAAAGGCATTAGAGAGACTACAGTATAATCTCCTTTTTCCTTCCCTCCTCTGTAACTTAGTCTGGGAATTTTTGTGCCCTCCTGCGTGACAGACCCCCGTGCTCACCACCTACCTGCTAATACGACTCCCAAATCAACACCTGAAGCCTTACCGAAGGGATGCATCTTAACGCCCTCTTCTTTTGCTATGTGATTTGGGGGGGGAGAAGATTAAACTGGTTGGAATCCAAAACTCTCCAGCCCAAGTGGCTGAAGTTCAAGCAGCCAGAATAAATTTTCCTACAGAACCGCCCTCTCACCCTAGCAGAGAAGAGACCCCATCGCGACGTTTCCTGGAGAAGCAAACACAAAAGGATACGCTGAACTCATCTTGTTCTAACTTAGGAATTCAGAGAGTTAACANCCTTCCCAAATCACTTCCACTCAACCAACCACCGCTGTATGGTGGGATACACACAGTCACAGATACCACATCTTTTGTGAGGACAACCCCAAGAGTACTGGGTTAGGGATCCCATCAGCTGTGAAATGTTTTTTTAGTTGCATCCTTTGATTACTACTCACTGCCGCTTTTTTTTTTAACATATGGGATACATTAAAATGGCATAAATCACACGTAAATCTAATCTACAAAAGTATTGAGGAATGCAGCACGGCAATACAATAGCAGAGATAATACCTCCATCATAATTTGTAGATCACCGACCACAAAAACTCTACAAATAACACCTTCCTTTATTTATATGTCAACAGATTTCATATTCCCCAACGATCAAGATAAACAACTGTGTGTCTTTGAGGAATAAATAGACCCACGAGATGGGAAGCAAACAAAACCACAACAGACCCAAGGATGCCAAAGCGAGCTAGCGAGGCATTCCCTGAGCTGCCAAAACAGGTATTACAAAGGGAATTCTATCGTTACCACTTCAGCCTTTAGAGTTAGCACAGATGTAACTGCATCAAAGTACTGTAATTATTTACTTTTCTCCAACTCTATTTACACAGAAATGTTCTGAAATCACCTGGTAAGTTTTAGTGACAGCAGAGAACCCTCCCTCATATTCTGCAATATTATAATAAGCAGCACAGCAGTAAATTATTCTCACTGGTAATGAGGAAAATGACTTTACCAGCCATACTGGTAAATAGCTCCTACAGAATTTTCATGACGACACATCTATTAACGAAAGCAACGCAGAAGTCCTGTGGGAATGCTCGGGAAGTCTGACGTCCGTCAAACACATTAATGCTTTAATAGAGCTCACTAATTATCTACTCATTTTACTGCCCAAGACTTGCAGGATTGTCCTGGAAGGGCAATTTTCCCATCCTTAAATGGGTCCTCATAGTAGTATTATTCAAGAGTCCATGCATAAGGATTTTAAAAACCAATGGATATGGATATGGATACGGCGCTCAAAGGCTGGAGTCCTCTGACCCTCCCCAGTAGAACTTAGGTCCTTGCAAGACAAGTAAGAAAATATTTTAAAAGTAGGTGCCAGTTAAATGCTCCTGCACAGAGGACATACTGATAACTGGGTAAGTGCCTTGATACACACAAAAAAATAAGTAATTATCCTGTATTATTAAAGACACTACACTGCCATGGTGGTCAGACACAGCATTTCTGTTAAGAGCTCAAGACATGATAGAGCACAAGGAAGCTGAGACAGCCTGGAGTGTCCAGAAAGGAAAAACACAACTGTCTTTTTGCCCCAAAACCCGTGAACAGCTACTGATTTCTTTTTCTTACTGCTCCCTGGCAGTGACCAGTATGAGCTCGGAAGAGGGCATGGAAATCCACAGCTCTGTGCCACCACGGCTGAAGGTGCCACCACGGACGTACTCCTTCTCAGCAATGCAAAACCAAGGATGTCGTGCCCTCCTGGCTGTCCCCTCAGCATTTTCAGAGCAGCTCGTCCTATTTCAGCCCTAATGCTTTCAAAAGGGAGCAGCCATTTAAAAACAACCTTTAAAATACAACCGCAGACATCTTCAAGTCATTTAAACACATAAATGTCTCTGATCAGTGTTTGAATTAAACAAGAATATAGAGAAAAAATGTGACTCCACAGTTAAAAGGAGATCTATGTAAGATGCTCATCACCTTGGTAATTTAGCTGACATTCAAATGCAGACTAAATGTAATTACAAAAGCTATGAAGATTTGTAGGGAAACCATAAGCACTGTCACTGTTTTATTTTGTCCACCTTGATTTTGCCAACTGACTTTTCTTAAGGAGTTAAACATCTCTTTGTAGATATAAAAGCTATTTTTTGGGGAGGAAGAAACATAAAAGCATAGCCTGAGAGCTATCAAAGTTGAAGTTTAGCTTTGTACTGCAAGTATCTGACCTATTCACTCAGTAATAGGCCTAATCAATCTTATTATCTCCCGCAATAGTGATTCATTAGAGCACAGGCCTTATCTTTGTATCAAAGTCAAGAAGAAAGGCAGACACAGATATAAGGAAATACTTTCCTTCTCTCTGATACGCTCTACATAGTTTAAATACCAGCACTGATAATCTGCTGGACACTCATGAGTCCCATGTACACTTAATCACTCATTTCCTTCATTGACTAAGAATAATACTGGTATAATTTACTGCGCTTTTACCTCCTGCTTCTCCCGAGACATCTGGCCCGCATCCAAGGAGTGGCACTTCTGAAGCAGGAGGACCACGGTGAGGCTTTGAGGGATGGAGAAGGAGGTCTGAAGGCTGCGTAACTGATGGGAAGATTATTGTTGCCTGCGTTAACTGATGGCAAGAAAATCTCCTTCAGCTACAGAGGTATTTCAGAGCTCGGGAGACTTGGAGAACTCTGCGTGACCAAGACTGCTTGACCTCTCCGGAGCTAGCCAAGGCGTTGTCTCCACCTTCTGCTGCAGGCAGACTGCCTCTGGTATTCTAAGTTATGCAGAGCCTAATTCACAGTCCCGTGTGAATCCCTGCAGAACTTGGATAACCAAATAGAGGAATGGGGATAAAAAAACCCACACTTTCATCTCCAACTTGGCTAGGAAACCTCATCCCTCCCCTTCCAGAGGGAATTTTGCAAGGAACAAGGGTGTCAGCACATGGGCTCAGTGATGGTCTTGCTCCCCCGTGCTCAGCCTTGGCCAAGCTGGGTGGCCACCACCATCAGCTCTCGCACGCACAGCTGGGCAGCCTTCTTCTGCCAGACAGATGTGAGATGCTGGAAAGACCCTTCCTCATCATCTGGATAAATCTGGAGTTGCATTCCTAATTATTCTTCTGCTGGTGACATCATTTCTCCATAGCTATATAGTAGGGGGTATATCTGAACCAGAACCAAGGATTTGCACTGCCCAGAAGCAGCACATGGTTTGTGAAGGTTTTCGCCCCAAAACCATTTTTCCACCATACAAAGCATCATTTAGTTCTTTTTAATTTACCAGATGCAAAGGGACTGATGTAAAGGAACACATAGATATTTGTCATCTAGAGAACACTCGTCACCTCACACCCCTTTTCTAATGGCATTCTCTTTCCGTTTGAGCTTAAGACACTTGACCATGTCACTTCGAGACCATAAATCGCCATGTGCTGCTGCAAAGGATCAGCCACTCCACTTGAAACCACAGTTGACCGTGTCCCTTTCACAGTGCCCCAGTAAGCACAGTGTGAGGGAAATACTCAATACCTCTAAGAACAGTATTTTATTTATAAAACCAACACCTTCAGGGTCTACTTCAGAAAAACCCGAAGGTTAAATCTAGGCACCTAAAAGTGGTTTATTTCTACCCTCATTGTGTTGAGTTTTTTTGCACGCAGCCTTCAGAAACGCTGCACTTAATTATATCATTTCAAAGGAGGTAGGTCATCTTTGGCATGGCAGTCTCCATACGTGAAAACACCGTAATTGATCCGAGTGAAACAAAAGCATACCGACCACTTCGCATGTTTTATTGCTTTTACTACTGTGTGCACCTGCACAAGTCCAGGAGCGCAGTCCCTCCAGGCCCAATACACAGATTTATATACTCTTAACACATCTTAGAAGTTAAGGAAATTATGCATTTGATTTCTAAAAATTTCACTGTCATTCCCATTATTTATACAAGAAAAAAGTTACAAACTACGAGTTTCCTCTATTTAAAACAACAGGCTCTTTCCACTTCTGTGGGTAGAAAATATTGACGCTGTAATTTACGTAGTGAGCTGGACCCAGGCAGGATGGGGAACAGCATTTCCAAGCAGAACTTCCACTGTGCCCCTCTCCTGGGAATGATGGTTCACTGGGATTCAACCCACGAGCAAAACTGGGTGCTACAGGCAGACACACATAGATCTACCTCCTTCTGGAAAACATCCACAATAAATATTTCGGTTGTCTCGTAAGTTGCAATACACACTGTGTTTCGTATTCTGCTGGTACAAGCTTGCAGGAAACGTATTTCAGCTTGCTGGCTGTCCGAAAACAACAGAGGGAATGGGAACCTGGATTTGGGGCCGGCCATGCACAAATTAAATCTATTGCCATTTTAAAATTTGTCCTGCTATTTTCAACCTGATCACTTACAACTATTTTCAAACACCACGAGGATGTCAGAACTGCTGTTCAAATTACAGAACTGAGAATTACTGAAGCACAAACACCCAAACAACTGGTCTTTCAGTTTCTTTCTTAACCTTTTCCTTAGAGTGACATGAAAACTTTCTTTTCTCCCTAGAGACTTTATACAAGTGTCAGCTTCAGTCATTGCAGTTTTACAAGACTATAAAGTTAGCAGCCTCTAACATCCAATTAGCAGTTCCCTATATAAAGAAAAACCAGTTCCATACTATTGTATTCCTAATAACCTGAAGCTAACTGCATCTTTTTCCTTCCTTGCCTGAACACTAGCTTCCAAGGCATATTCCTTAGAAAACTGAAAGGGGAAATAAGGATTAACACTCCTAACAATCACCAAAGAGTTGAAATTTCAGAGATCTGCCATATTAAAATCAAAAAAGAGAAAAAGATTCAGATGTATGTAAGCTGGACCAACTTGGTTCTATTACAAGCACGCTAACTGATACAACAGGCATTTGACTTTTACCTTGCTAACAACTCAGCGTATCATCTCAGAAATATTTGCACAGCTTTTTGTCTTGTGGTCTCCTTTTTGCTGTCATTTCAGATTAGAGTCATACCTGAGGATCCCCGGTCAAGCCCTGGCCACTGTATAAACGCATTAAGAGGTAGTTCCCAATCTCACAGGCCTGTAGCTTAACAGACCAAACAAAAAAAAAGGAACCAAGTGTTATCATCAGCTTTGCGGATGCATGAGTCACAAGAAAATCAAGAATTTTACCCAGTCACACAGTATATGTGTTCACATGAGGAATGATGTGACGTCCTTGTAGTTGTGGTCCTGCATTTAAACCAAAAGGCCATTTTTCCTCGCCAGCTAAGCATTTTTTTCTCTCCTAGACCTGGTGGGCTACCAGCTGAACCCATGGCAGCAGCACATCTTTGGAGGCCACCCATCTATGGGATTGCCACCGGCAGCAGCTTAGCCAGCTGGTCATGGGAAGCCACCATTCCCCTTGGCTTGGGACCTGCAAGGCCGCATCTGGAGCTCAGGTTCACCTCACACCCTTCAGAGGAGAGGAAACAGCAGACTAGAGAGAGTTCAGCAGCTGAAATGGTCAGAGGATGGAGTTACATCATGTAGGAGGCAAGTCCCAGGGATGTGCCACCTGTAGAAGAGAAAGCAGAGGAGACAGAGCCAGGCTCCTCTTGGAAGCGCATAGAAAAAGGACAAGATACAACATCCACAAGCTGCAGAAAGAGACATTACAGTTTGAAACTAAATCCCTGATGAGAACAGCTGAGCACTGAAGAGGGGCCCAGAGTGGATGGAGCACCTCCACCTTTGCATATTTTCCACACCAAGATCGTGGGCAACTTGAGACCACTCTGAAGTTAGCCCTGTCTTGACAGGAGGTTAGATGAGTGGCTCCTTCCCACCCACTTTTTTGTATGATTTCTAACTTCTATGCTCCATTTTATTACACTTACACAGGTATCAGCAACAAAGTACATGTGAAAGGCAGGTCCATGAGCAACGTGACGCTTCTGCTGTCACTTGTCCTTAATCCTCTAACATTTTCACGAAGCATCATCAAGATTTGTTGGGTCTCAGACACTGCAGAATACATTGAGATTCTGGAGCGAGTCCAGGGAAGAGCAACAAAGCTGGTGAGGGGGCTGGAGCAAAAGTCTTGTGAGGAGCAGCTGAGGGAGCTGGGGGTGTTCAGCCTGGAGAAAAGGAGGCTGAGGGGAGACCTTCTCGCTCTCTCCAACTCCCTGAAAGGAGGGGGTAGCCACGGGGGGTCAGTCTCTTCTCCCAAGGAACAGGCCACGGGACAAGAGGAAATGGCCTCCAGTTGCATCAGGGGAGGTTTAGGATGGATATTAGGAACAATTTCTTCACTGGAAGAGTTATCAAGCCTTGGAAGAAGCTGCCTAGGGAAGTGGTGGAGTCGCCATCCCTGGAGGGATTTAAAAGCCAGGCAGGCGTGGTGCTGAGGGACACAGGTTAGTGGTGGACTTGGCAGTGTTGGATTGATGGTTGGACTCAATGATCTTAAAAGTCCCTTCCAACCTAGATGATTCAGTGATTCTATAAGTTCCTAGGCAAAGACACTGCTCACAACAAACAGATTTTTGATGCGTGTTCGTGCGAAAAAGTGTTATCTCCATCCCACATATCTCTTCCAGAAGTCCTGGTTTTTGAGATGAAAATATGCCCAAAAATACATTTTAGTGAGCAATGTTGCTCTGGCAACGTATCAGAACATCAGCTTCCAGAGAGCTCCAGGGCTAAGATCCCACCCAGCTTTCAACAGGAGCAGCTGGCCAAAAACTTCTCCGTGCCCAGTTCATCTGGGGGAGGAGAAAGGGATCCATCTACCTCCCTCCCCTCCAAACATCCTTCTCTGGCATGGGCCTCCGCCAGGTTGGCTGTCATACCACATCATGTCATGGGGGTGATGACACTACAGGACTGAAACAGCCCAGAGCTGCTGCTGTTGGACAGATTGCATTTGACACCCAAGGGAAGATTGTTCCAGCCCATGTGTTTTGCTATCCCCAACCTTTTGTGTTTAATTACTGGAACACCAGATCAGCAGAATGCTGCGAGCAGGTTACGGAGTCATTATTCCCCGAATCAGCAGCCTGGGCAGGAAGATCTCCTTTCACAATCAGCACGCTATGAGCTGAGACATCACACTTAAATATCAGCAAGAAAACAGGAGGCCAAATCCCACCCCCCTGGAAGTCGAGGCTACAGCTGGACCCCTCATTCCACCTTGCCAAGATCCAGAAAACCATCCTAAGGAAAACACATGCTATATATCCACCAAGAAGTACAACTCCCTGCCTCTAACTTACAAGCGACAGACAAGCAGAAATACAACGTATATAATAAACTCTATTCTACCCAAGAGCATGACATAAGTCAGTTTTTTTAACTAAGAAACATCTCCTAGTACTACACTGATTTTTTAAGAAGATAGAACTTGGAGCCAGACTACAAAGCTGTATGACTTATTTAAAACAATAATCTAAAACAAATCAATCTTTCTCGTAACTTTAATTTTTTTAAAATTTTCAAGAAGGAAACACACTCATTTAAATGGTCGTATTTTGTTTAAAAAAAAAAAAAGTATGAATTATCTCTCCGTAAGTGCAGGGATTTATCCAACACTTTCTTTTCCCTCGTACTGTTCTGCTGTGGTTTTGCCAGGCTCCCTTTTTCCATACATCTTTCAGCACTAGGAGGAGTTTCCTAGGCAGGTGTAAGCCACAGCCCAGCCTCCTGGGGACTCTCAGGATTAGGTTTTGGCTGTAGAATACGCCTCCGTGTACCTTCCCCCTGTAAAGAGCGTCCACTGGGTTTCATCAGAGAAAAAGGGGGAAGAAAGAGGGGAGGAAGGAATGGGAATCTCGTACTATTCAGGGTGAGAATTGCTCTGACACACGTGGCTGTAAAAACTGACTCCCCCGAGTTCACGCTGTCTCTCGTCCCATCCCCACAGGCGAAACACCCTGCCCGAGCTGCAGCCCCAGCCCCACGTTTAGGAGGCCAATTAGATGATTTTTCCCCTCCAGCAAAACTTATTTCACACTTGGCGTGCCATACCTCGGCCCCACCTATGCCGTTGTTCATGACGAAAAACGCCTTTCTAAAGTTAACAAACTTCAAATGCTTTTCATTGGCAAAGTTTAGATACATCTGCATAATTCTCCAATTACTGAGTCATCTGCCAAAATAAAAAAAAGTCACCTTTATTTTTATTCTGACCTCAGAGATTCAATGGAGAGGCAGCTTTCGCCACCTGGGCAAAAGAATGAGAAGCTGGAGGAAAGATAAGAAGTCAGCTGGGGAAAATAAAACTAGTTTAGCTGCAAAAAAAAAAAAAAAAAGACGTTTTGAAAAAGCTGAAGTAAGGTTTTATTCCCAGGCAATACGACATTCCCAGGCAGGGGAGACAGATCAGGCAGAAAACACTCAGGAAGTTCCCCATTTCGGTCTGTGGGTGTGAACCCCTTTCTCACCTGTTGAGTTTTGGCCAGGGTAGGAGCATCCATCATGTTTCCACCAAAGGAGAGCCCCACCAAGTACTTTTTACGCTCCATAGAGGTGACCACACCATCGTTGGTCCTCCTTTGTTAGTAGAGAGAAAAATCAATTCCTTTGCTGCCTTTTAGACCTTTGTATATGAAACTAAAACTAATACTGATCTACTATTGGTCTTGGGCATGCTTTTGGCTTCCAGGACCCTCTGTCCCCTAACCTGGTGCACACATTCGACTTGATTAACATTGTCCTTGGACCTGTGACAAGTTTTGGTCGAGGAGAAGAGGGGCGGGAGGGGAAAAGTAAAGATATTGTACTGTCTTATGAGATTTATGAGATGAAATTTGTGCCAGCTTCAAGTATGGTCCGTGTGAAGGGTCAGGAAGAGTTCACAGATATCTTTTTTTAATATATATATATATAAAATATATAAAACAGAATGAACTTCAAAAATTTACCATGATTTTTACACATCCTAGGAGTCAAAAAGAGCTTCTGGCAATACCTGTATCAGCCTGATAAAAAGTTATGCCACAATTCCCCATGGTTTCTGCATTTCATTAAGTGTGTAAAACCTGTACAGCCTGTTAACAAAGTCTTTTTAGAAAAAGATAGGCGCTGTAACAATGGGTGTTATTTTGTAGATCAGCTCCAGTAAGCACTGTGTTTCCTAGGAATGAAAACTTGGTTGAAAGAAACATATTCCTAATTTTGAGGATTCTTCAAAACTAAGATTAAACATAAAATCTAGAATAAACACTAGAAACATTAACCTCAAGGAAATAATGACTGCACATAAAAGCTAAAAAACCTTTAAAAGGAAAAGCAGCAGCAGTCATCTATAAAAGAAAAATACTACACTTGTCTCTGAATTTTTCACTTCATTATTTAAAAAAAAACAACAACCAACTCTAATCTCTTTGGCTATGTGAACAAATGTTACAGAAATGAGAAATGACTGAGAAATAATATATTGTGTGTTACCATGCACATTTTTAAAGCAATAAAACGTATCTTCCCATAGCATCTGTGCATTAGATTTACCGTGAGCGTTATCCAAAAAAAAAAAAAAAGCAAAACTATATAGATTAAAATGCAGTGTTTCTTCGACACACATTTGGATTGCATATTCAAGTTAGTCATAACAGATTGCCTTCGTACAGATATAGTGATTCTATTTCTGCCTGCAAAAAAAGTCATTCGGGGGGCATATGAAATTAGGGGGGGGGAAGCAGTTTAGGGGCCACCACATGAATTTCTAAAGCTTTTGTCACCCAGAACGAGCTCAGTACCTCTCTGATGTAATCACACAATCAGACAAGTTTAGCTGGTACCAGCATGAGAAATGATTTTTTCATGGACAAAAGTTTTTTTAAAAAATCTACAAAAGCAAAGCTGGGGAGGAGGGAATTTTTGGGGGAGTCTAGACGGGACTCCAAACAAACTTCAAAGAGTGACCCAGTCCCAGCACAGCTCATCAAGGGACCAGATGGGCTGCAAGGGGGCACAAGCCCTCAGAAAGCCTCTCAGACATCCTGGCTACCGCTTGGAGGAGATGAAGCCCCGAGACAGACTAGATAATATCCTGCTACTTAAGACCTAGAAAAATAACCGACAACGGTTATTAATTAATTCCCAGCAGAAAGGCTGCACGGGCAATGAATCACAAGAGGCCACATTTCTCACCATTTGCACTGTTTTCATTAAATAAAGCTAAAAACCTACAAAAGCCCTCTTTTGGGTTGTATCAGACCGTTGCCATCTCCAAAGGGAACTAAGCTCATTAATTTCTTCATTACCCATGTCAGATATATGCCTGAGCAGACTTCAGCCTGGTCTCTCCTACATAACCAGTTGCTGGCAACAAACTCTCCCCTCAACCAGGTTTCCTATCTAAATAAAAAAAAAATGTGAACAAGAGCAGTATTATCACTACTTTACAACTTGGGAGGGGGAAGCTGATTTACAGCCACCCATAAATCTGGGCTGGTGCAAAATAATCAACCCAGATCTCTTGCTTGAAACAGGCTTTTTTTTTTTTTTTAAGCAAAAACACATGTTGATTGATGACACGATTTTTTTTTTTGCAGGTTCATGTTGATCTTAATGAATTGTTTATGTAAAAACAAAAGCTTCATACCATTCTGAATCCTCTTTAGATGGCTTCGGGGAAAGAGTCATTATTTCATTTGAAATGACCTTTCATTTCAAATTGTTGCTGAACACAACTGAAAGCTCAAAACAATCAAAACCAAGTAAGATGCTTTGATTTTCTCTAATAAAATACTTTGACTCAAAATGAATCTTTTAACATTTATTTTTTAAAAAATTTTCCACTTGTTCCACACTAAATGCTTTGCTTCTAAAAAAATCTACTCTACGCCAATTCTCAGCCGCGTATTTTGCTCGAAGAAAAAAACAAAATGGAGTCATCCCAGTTCAGGTCCAAACCTCAAACTCCACAAGTGATTTGTTATTGTAGCTGTGTCCCACTGTAGCATCCTTTCTAGCTGGGAAACGGTAGAGGAACAAAGGCAAATGGAGAGAAGCAAGACAGAGGGAAGGGACAGCAGCCAGGTGAAGGTCCAGCAGTAAGAGAACATCTACCCTAAAAGCTGGAAAAGGCAACTTTCCTCCATGGACCATCTCCATGCGTCATAACAAATATCATTCTGGAAGCACAAGGTGGTGGAACCCTAGGCCGGGTTTGATTGAGGACATAAACTTCAGCACTTGAGGAATACTCAGCTTCATGGGGTGGTTTTGTGTGATGAACACCTGGGCCACATCCACCAAAAATCATCCCTTGCTCTCACTGGTACTATGTTCCTCCTTCTCAAGAAGAAATCAGGCATTTTAAAACAAAAAGGAACATCTAACATTTGGCTATTCAGAAAAATAATAATATTCTACTTATTATTTTATTTAGTTCCGTTTTAAAAGAGAAATGCAAGTAATAAGCAAGTACTTGCAGAGTCGTAGAATTGCCTGGGTTGGAAGGGACCTTTCAGATCATGATGTCCAACCATCAGCCTAACACTGACAAAAACCATCGCTAAACTGTATCTCTAAGCACTACATCTACCCATCTTTTAAATACCTCTGGGGATGATGATTCAACCACTTCTGCACCGCACAGTTACAAATCCTTATTAACACCCAACCAAAGAATAGAAAAATAATATGGTCAAATTTGACCCAGGAGTTGTATTTTGTGTCTTAGACTTGGTTCAGCTAAGAACATTCCTAACTCAAAAAATCTCCTTTATATGTTATGGAGAGAAGAGGGACAGAAGAAATGCAGAGAGAGGTGACCACCGCAGCAGCGACTCTTAACTGCAAACTCCAGAAGGGTCATTGCCAAGAGCAGAAGCTGAGGTTTTAAACCACATCTTCTCGAGAAGGTCTGCAAAGCCGCTCTGGCAAGGACAGCCAAAATCTGCTAAAGGTGCCGGGGGGGTTTCCAGCCCCACATCTGCCATCAAGGGCTCCTGAAAGCTGCGGGATTTCAGGCCTCGGGTCGGAGAATGCAGGTGATTTGTCACAACAGGGAAGCCTGGTTTTAATAATGCAGCAAACATCTTACTGTTTCTTTTGATTAACATGGCATTCGTTTGGGATTTCTTGCTATTTAGTCTATGCAAGAAAATGATAAAAAACAGACCTGACAAGCTTTGGAGTTAAGAGTAGACTTTACCTCATTTTAAAAAAGGGCAGCTGCAGATGCCATAACCCCTTTACCCTGGTACAACACTGTATTTACCTGCTCTTTCTAAAGCTACCACAGGGAATTTCAATCTTTATTTATCTTTTAAATGTACAAGTCATTTTTTCCTGCAGCAGACATGACCGTTTGAAGGAATATCAGATATTTCATTATATTTTGAAAATTACTCAACTTCCAAGCTTCAGCAGTGTCTAAAGCCCTGCACACTTCTTAGTATTTATTTGTATCACAGACAATAAAGTACCTTCTATTTGTGGAAGCCCATTAAAAATAAACAGTCTGAGATAACTTGGCTTTTCAAACCTTCTTGTACATTGGGTTTATTATTGGCCTTTCCCTAACTCTTATCCAAACAGTCCTGACAGCTTGTTTATTGAGAGCTCTGCAGAGGTCTACCTACACAAAGTGCGCTGGTGACAGCATCACGGAAAATCTCTAACTACAGCCTGGACTTAAAAATAATATATATTTTTAAAAATAAATCACAAGAGCAAACTGTTTAATTTGTGGACAATAGCGGAAAACATTCTCTAGCGGCTCACTGCCAATTAAGTTTGAATTTCTACCTGAAATGTTACATGAGCCATCTTTCATTTTGATATTATATCACCAAATATATCAGGCAATATAAAATCCACCCGTAAAACCCTCTGCTCGTGGGATTTTCAAGTAGAACTCATTATTCCTTCTGCTGAAGTTCCATTAAAGCAGATACAGAAATGCTCATATTCAGTGAAGCTATTCTGTGAAGTTATATGTACATTAACAAATCATACCTAACAGTCTATATATTATAACAACATATATATGTTGTTTTCTAGAATGTTAATTTTTTTCTTTAAAGTTTGATTCTGGGAAAATGTTAAGTCCTGACCAAAAAAAGGCACATTTTTAACCACGACACATTAAAAGCACACGTTGCAGTGCTTTAGCTTTCTTAAGTACTATTCCATTAACACCCTCCTCCTCCTTTCCCCAGAAGGAGCACTGGGAAGATGAAAGGTAGCTAAGTTTCCAGACCTTCTCGACAAGGTAGCCTGGTCAATGCCACGTGGCCATGGGAACGCGTTTAATGAAGACAATGAATTAAGACAGCCCCAAACTTACTTTAGATGTGTCATTAGTCATCCAGAGGAGCTCTGATTTACCGACAGCTCCAAACCAGACTCCACAGTTCCCTCCCAAAGTACCACAGCAGCACCTCCAGCCACAGCAGGTATCGCTCGGGGACAACTCACTTGGCCACTTGCCTTCAACAACGCTTTTAAAATGCACTTGTAAACACCGAGCAAAATCCTCACCCCGTTGAAGTTCCTCAATCAGATTAGATGTGTGTCGATAGAGCTTAACGTGGATAACATGGTTATTAAAAGCAATAATTAAAAATAGCTTTTTAAGACAATTTAGGGGCTTTTAAAAACTGCATATAAAACGTAGCCTTTTAAATGAGATCATAAAAGGTTTTATTGCTAAGTACTACGATAGCAAGCACACGCTGAGATGCTGAAATTTTGTACCGAATCCACATTTAAACACAGTGCTAGAGCATCGCTGCAGGACGCCAAGAAACTAAACAAGCCAGGGAATTTCTACTCAGAACTAAAACTGTATCATTAATTCCCCGGGAATGTGCTTCACCTTTGCTTCACGCCTGTTACCCAACACTGAAGAGTCTGCAGGTCAAACGCTGACCTTCACTTCATTCATCCTTCAGCCCTGCACCAGTAAAACTATTGCTACCCACGAGGATGCACAATCACAGCTGAGGACATCACCTGAAAATAATCACAGACTCGTGGCATCGTCTAGGTTCGAAGGGACCTTGAAGATCATCGAGTCCGACCATCAACCCAACACTGCCAAATCCACCAGTGCCTCAAGACCATGCCTACGCCTCTTTTAAATCCCTCCAGGGATGGTGGTTCTGTGACGCTGGAAATGGAACCTGTTTTGTTCACACAATGCAGGGGAGCTATGAAGAAATCAAATTTCCTTTTACAATGCCACAGTGCTTTTGTTCAGCTCAAAGAAGTTCAACCTTTCATAAGTCTTTAAAATAGGATTAAGCAAATGTAACTCTGCACGTGGTCATGGAGGAGAGTGCTAGAAAAGAGACAGTGTTTCTAGCAACAGTTGTCTTAATTGGATATGGGCAACAAGGATTTCCCATCCCATGCAGATCTTGGCTGTGCTTCTAGGAAGTTTACTACCTCTTCTGCGTATAAAAATTGGGATAAAGAAAACAAAGGGTGAGAGGCAGCTGAGCAGGCTCTTGAGAAAGGGAAGAGAAGAACGAGACGACAGCAGTGATGCCTTCTCCTGGGCTGGTCCCTCTTAGGTCTAAGCCAGACGGGGTCAGGCAACGAACCGCGACTCCTCCAAGGCAGCCCCTTCCCAAGGCTGCTCTTCAGGGAAAGCACTTGGAGCACCTTCGCCAGCCGTAACTCAGGGCCGACACACAGAAATGCTGTCTGGGCCAGCTGCGTTAGGAGATCTTTCCCAACAGGTAGTATTTAAGCCAGGAGACATTAACAACTCAGAATTGTAAACCTGTATTTGGGGACTTTCCTAAAGGCCATTCTTGACCCGCAGGTTTCGCAGCCCTGGAGGAGTTACGGTGTACCGTGCCAATGAGCATTCAGGGAGTCTTAAATCCAGAGACTATTTGGCTGTTGTGCACACGTGCAACTCCCAGGAGTCATGAATCCTGATTAAATGTTTGCTGAAAAGCAGGAATGCTGTGTGACTCCCCAAAAAGTTAGCATCTTAGTTTCATATTGTTTTCCCTGTCCAAATTCTCCAATGGGCATTAGTCCATATAGTGAGCTAACTGCCTGGAAAACTTCTAGCTTACTAAAAACAGAGCCGTTTTATATGACTTACAAAACTTTTTTTTTTTTTTTTAAAAAAAGACAATCCCTCATAAAAACAGAAAATAATTTCTGCTTTTGCCATACGTGCAACACAAGAATCCCTAAAAATAGAATTTAAACTGGAAAAGCTGGTAGGAATGTAGCAGAAATTTTCTATACAAAAAGAAAGCCACGTGTTATGTAGGAAGGCACCATCCTGCCTACTCCTTTCACTGCAGCGGGGAAAAAGAATCAAGATACATTTAAAAACCTTAAATGAAAACTGGCAAACTACCCAAATAACCAGATATTCTTATTAAGCTTAAAGAATAACCGACAATGCATCTCCTTCAGCACAGCAGCTTGCAGAGCATCAGACAGGCTATGACCTTAGCACTTTGTGATTGCATTATATGGGACACAAATGAAAGCATCACTTTGCCCAGTAGCCAACGCTGCCTTCAAAAAACACAACTCAAATTCAACAGGACATCATTTTTATCCTTCACACCCCAAACATTCCCCTAATTATAATTATTTCGTTCAAAACAGTAAAATAAATGTCAGAACAATAAATCTGCAAGTCCAGGACCATCCACTTACATGTCAAAAATTTTCCTGAGGAATCTTGCATATTCTTCCCATCTTCTGATTATTATTTTTTTCACAAGATGCAAAGCAATATTTACTCTGTTGCTAATACAGGAAGAATCGTTATTTATCCAGTCAAAGAAGCTATCTGCATTATGTTTTTTGGCTGAAGTACCCTAAGTTTAACTGCTGAAATACCCTTAAACTTTGATAAAAAGGAAAAATAACATTCTGTATTGCTAGAGGAATTCCAAAGCATAAAAAAGGCTGTAAAATAACATTAGCGGCTCAATTTCAGAAGTGTCTTTCAAAAATGTAACCCCAAACGTCAGTTACGGTGAGCCCTGCCATTAATCAGCTTCTGCCACTGCTTTACATCACTTGTAAGACTGGAATACTCTTGGTAGGTACAGAGAGAGGGCACTTCTCCTCCAGAGACAAGGGAAAAGGGGGATGAGTTTCGTATTCCCAACAAAAAAAACCAAACAGTTTCACACATTTCATTACAAATATTCTCCATCTGAGCCCTGCTAGGAAACAAAGCACACTGTGACCTTAATTTAGGTGGTAATGCCAGCCACCACACAGGAATAAGAGCAGTCTTTGCTGAGGTCCATGAAGTACAACCCCAGGAAGCTGTTAGAGCTGCCCAGCCGAGGAGTCGGGAGGTTGGGGGCAACTCTCGATGCCATTCCAACTGGGAAGTATTGAGGATTTTCCTAAGGACACTCTATAGCTCCTCAAATGCTAGCAGCTGGCAGAATATAGAGTAACCACTAAGACGAGGCTGGTAAATAAAAGCTGGATAGCATCTGTCCCATGAAACGAGGGCCTAATCACACATCACAGGCACTTTCACTTGCCATTTACTTCAACAGGCTGAAATGTATTCAAGCCCCCCCAGGAGGACCACCTTCCACAGAATGGGGTACTGATTCTCAGTTATGAAATATATTAAATAAATAAATAAATCACAACCTACATCTGGAATAAATATCAATCAACGAGCTAAAAAAAACATACAATTCAAGAGGCACTTGTATCGACCTTTTAAATTCTCACTTGGTAGTAGAGTAATGCATAGACTGAAGCAATGCAATAAAAATGTCTAGTCCCAGATATGGTACTTAAGGGTTAAGTGTACAACCTGTTGATTGCTTAACCTTACCTAAAACATATGGCTTTGCACTTAAGGGTAAACCCATGGAAAGAAACCCAGTGCCCAGAGTGTGTGTGAAATTCTTTGAAAGGTCACTCTAAGGCAAAATGTATCTAAACACTTTGCCTGCACACATTGGTTTCCAGAGACTTCGCAGCTCCCAGCGTGCAAACATTTCTGAGCTCCCTACAGTCCTACCAAAACAAGAGCCTGTTTAATAAATTAAGCAAGTAATTCATTCATGAGCAAAGGAACAATTAGTAAAAGTGGTCGACAAGCATAAGAAATAGCCAAACGTTCTATTTTACCGTTCTTTGCGTTGCCTAATTCTGGATGGGTGCTTCTGGTTTCCAGCATCTTGTCATCTTTTCATTGAACAATAATGAGTCAAATACAAAAAAAAATTTCTAATGCCTCTTGCTCAGGGAGAACCCAAAGGGGCTGAAGAAAAAGCGCAGAGTAACTCCTGACTCGTCTCACGTGGAGAAGGTGAGACTCGACCCCGGGAACAGAGAGCCATGGTCTGTAGAAGCAATTCGAAGAAGGAAACACGACTTCAGGCCTTGGTCCTTTCCTTCCTTGGCTTCCTCCAGCGTCCTCAGCGTACGGGGCCCTTCTGTGATTTACAGCCTCATGCAAAGACACACGAGGCACTACAATATGTTCCTAATAGCTCTTATTTACCCTCTTTGTGCCTTCCCCTACGCAAAATTACGACAAAAAAAGATGTGGGAGTTTTGGTGTCCTAAAAGCAGCCACTCCTTTGCATCCTCTGCAATTTAGATGCCTGAATTGATGGGTTTTGCCTGTGTACCTATTTCATACCAGCTAGAAAATCTGCATAAGGAAAATCTGTGTAAGGATCTGTGGATGTTTAACAACAAGCGACCTGTGGATTCAATACAGTGCTGAGGCAGATGCTTAAATTCTTCCCTATACTAGAGCAGGAGATGATATCCAAAAAAAGGCTCAACATTATCAGATCAGTATTAAGCCAATAAGGAAAGTACAAAGTACAATGTTCAATACTCCCCAGCACACGTTTCCTCCCAGTGAAAACACAAGTGAGCTCATTCTCTGAGCACACACTGCTTAATTACCTCAAAAAACATACAAGGAAGAGCAGGAAGGAACAAGAACTTCAAAATTTGCATTTAGAAGGAAGTTATTAATGACTAAAGCATAAAAATGGAGTTAAAAAACTTTAAGAAATGAATCTGTTAAGGTTACTAGGCAAATATGAGAAAATTTTAAAAAATATCCCTTCGTCATGTAAGAAGTAGCAGAGTGCTTTATAAATAAGGCTATCAATTTTCTTTAGTTTGTCCATTTTTGTACAAACTCTTGAGAAATCACTCTGCTGACCCAGAGGATAATTAGCAAGTGGAACGACACCAGTTTGTGCAACTCGGAAACATTAAACTTGTGCTCCGAAGCCGCCAGCTATTTTGCTGAATCCTCATCTGCCCACAGCAAGTAACAGCTGAACGTTTGGAAAAGTCACAAACCAGACTTTTTGCATCGCTGTAGAAACTGGTGCCAATGCAGGAAACTTTTTCAAAATTAATATACTCACATAACTGGGCACAGAATATGAACTATTGATTTAGGCACTGATCCTGGGCTCATTGAACTCCCATGGTAAAGAAAAAAGGCTTTGGTTTTAAGTAATATCAAAGAATCCCAAGTCTACTGTGCTATTATTCATACTATTTTAAATTGTACTGTCCTGCACAGTATGAAACACTAACATAAAACCTTGCTCTTTAGGGATGTACAATAAAGAACCACATTGAAGGACACTCATTTTCTCTTCTTCATCACACTGAACTTATATTACTGCTAAAACTACGAGTCAATTTGTTAACCAGTCCAGCAAAATGATCCCTGGCAATACTAAGTCCATGTTAAACATTGTGTGAAAATAAATCTGGTCAGTGGGTTCATGTTTGCAGGCACCACTACATGCGTTAAGCATTTGTTTATAAGCCAAAAGTAGTACTAAGGGGATAAATAGTGAGAGGAGATAAATATTAAACATCTTTCTTTGACGAAGGAAAAAAATAAAAGTAATTTTCAAATGCCACACAGACAACAGAGCTGAGAGGTTATAAGTTAAAAATCTATAACCCACAAGCAACAGTGGTTCCAATTCATAATAAATACTTTCATTAACAATCATCTTTTGTAGATAATACCTCAGGCACCAAAGCATAAATTATTCATGTATTGCACAGAGAATTGAGGAAACAGCTCCAGTTCGGCTGAAGCCAAATGTCTCATTCTGAACTTCATATTCCCAAATATATGAAGTCACTAGTACCTCACTGTAGAAACACTATTTAAAATACCATTTTCTGGAAAAATTTCTGATGAATCAAAACAGGGTTTGTGAAGGTTAAGGCCAATACGATGCTGCATTTTACTCCTCAGGTGATATAAAATGATCCACATGCAAGTAAGAAATAAGAGATGTCCTATTGCTGTACAAATTAAGAAATGGTCAACCCCATTTTTACAACTTTTAATTCATATTCTTGCCTTTTTTTGACTACCTTTAATACGATACCACTTGCTAAAGCTAAATCTTATAGCATAGTATAAGAAGGTAGTTAAAAGTAGGGAAGGCAGACAAATCAACTTTATCACCGAGACTGACGAGAAGCTGGTTGGCAGGACTGTTAAACGCAGCGTGATGTAAAAGTCACCGGATTGCCACATCGCTGGCAAGGCAGCATGTACCTGCAAACTTTATTAGTGTTATTTCAGTTCCACCTCTGTGTGTCACCATGTAAACACAGTTACTACAACACGCTGTAGCAGTAGGAATTGCTGGGAAGTACCTTTTCTCACACTGGAGGATGCCCTTTCCTCCCCATTCACAAAATGGGTCTATTTGGGCTTGAAGTGGTGATCACGCCTTATACAGCCGTCTGCATAACAGAAACTTCATATGTCATAATTTATCAGTTCCCACTAGTCCTGTTCATTAGCGTTTGGCTTATCTGAAAGCAGCACTAGGGCCAACCAGCATCACACGCTGCAAGATGCTGCCCCTGGTGTTGCAATCGGCCGTTCCCAAGCCTGCAAGGAATCAGCCTGGGCATTAAAAAGGTCTTCCAGTTCTCTACCAAAATATGAGGATTCTAGAGATTCAAGTGACTTCAGAAATCGCTATGGCTTCAGGTCTACTCTAATTAGAAGGAACTCCTCCCCCTTCTTCCCTGTTAAGCGGCAGCATTAATTGTTTCCATGGTGGATGTTTTGATGCAGAAGAATTTTAGAGGCTTGTGGATCTGTACTTCCTTGTACTCCGTGTGTGATACAGAACAAAAATAACCAGGTGGCACAGAATAGGAACGACTGCATCGTTCCTTCAGAGCTTCAACAAAAACAAACCAGTAATGACTAACACGCACTGAAATATAACCTTACAAAAATAAAACAAAGAAAAGAAATACATTTTTCCCATGTAACCACTAACGGGTCTCTTGAAAGTGTGTAATATACACCTTCACACCAAAATGAACTTAAAAACCCCTTTCAATAAAAGCCAGTTTTTAAAGTATAACATTAAGCCAATTTGCACAAACACGCTAAATTCAGAAGAGTTAAATTCATGCGAACTCCGTCCCACATTCCTCAGTGCTGTTCTCCACACTAGATGATGTGGTGACAGACATGAAGGGGTGAAATCACATCACTATCTTTTGAAAATTGCCAAAAAAGTGATTTCTCACCATATGGGATCTGTAACAGCCCTGAAGTGTTTCAGCCCTCTTACATTTGATTGCTTTTTCCCTTCCCTCGTGTGACACAGTCACCCACCTAAAATTCACCATCTCAGCAGTTTCATGGTGATACAAATCCAAATGGGCTTTATCTACTCTGACATGTAAATTAAAAGTTACGTTAATAACACCACATATCTAGATGATATTAAAAAAAAAATAAAGATGTATACTTAAGCTTGTTTAATGTTAGTACTGGTGAAGTCTTAAAGCAGAAATCATGTCTGGAAACCTTATCTGAAAATTACTGCCCCAACAGCACGATACCGGGCTCCATCATAAAAAGCCTGAGTTAAGCATTATGAGTACATACAGTCACTTACATTCTAAGTGAAACGTGGCTTTGTAGTGTCCTTCAACCACACTCTCACAGCACGCAGGCATCAGAAAACCCCCCAAAAATGCCAAGACTTACAGTGCTTCAGTGGAACTCGATTGCAATTGCCGTGGTGAGGCTGTAGGTCATTATCTACAGTGTGAGGGTATCTACAGAATCAAAGGAAACACAACCACTCTACAAATTAAAAGATGCACTCTTGGAGAGTTACAGGCTAGAGCCAAGGTGGGAAAGGACATTATCCCTATTTCACAGGAGCCCAGGAAACCGCAGGGCAGCCCACTCCAAGTGGTGCAACTCCCAAAAGATCCCCAAAGACTTTGCCTTCTTTAGTGTGCAGGTTATTTTTGAGCTCACCTATTAATAGATACGCAACTATTTTCAAGAGACTTGTTTTCTCCATATTTTTCTCCTCAAACAGCTCTTCGCTATCCTGTAGCAATGTCCTTTACACATATTGGGGTTTTTAAACTTTTTTTTTCCTCCCTTAAATTGCTTAATACTCAATAGGAAACCATCATCATATGTTGCCATTTTCCACATCTACATCTCCTCTACGTCCTAGTCTGATGCTTCAACCTTTCCACAAAAGGAAATTATCCGACTTGACTTCTTTCTCCTGGAGAAACCCAGAAAGTGTGTCAGGTCAAGAAGACCTGTTTTTACAGCCCAGTTGTCTCCTTACAGGAGTACAGGGGGACCACGCACCATTGATGTTATCAGAACGAGTGTGCTCACAGAGACTGACAGCACAGTGGTGGTAGGGGGGGTGTTTCTGAAAGAAAAGAGTGTTTTTCAGTAAGAAAAGCACCTTGTGAATCCACTATTTATTGCAAACCCACTAAATTAATAATTTCTAGCATTACATTAAAGTGACTTTATCTAAATCTGTGTTTAAAGACTCTGCTATTTAACGTGGGAAGACCTCAGTGTCACCAGTTCCACCACAAGCGAGTTCACCAAAGTTTATTTCTCCACACAACTGGTAACAAGAAAAAAAAGAAAAATGGGGTTTAGGACAGGACAGTAATGAAAATGTTGCCTATATCAACATTAACTGGCAAGTTAAATTTTTGAGGTCAGTAATTACCATTACGCATAAATTTATATCCTTAAGTGATTTGTTGGAGTGTTTGTATACATCTCTTCTTGGAAGGCAGTCAATCATTACAAACTGGTTTTGAAGATGACCTATTAGGCTATATGTCATCTATTTTTCCAAAGCTAAATTGTCTGAATTTTGCCAGCCGCAAAAATGAGAGAAGCGCAAAGATTTTTACACTTAACCCTCAGTTTCTGTTTTTTTCCCCTACTTTTTCTGGGATACTTAGACCCGACCTCTCTTTATGCAAAGCCACTATTTATTATTGTCCTGAAACACACACATTCAGACATTCCCCGATTGTGAAGGACAAATACTCCAGTGATTAAGACTAGAAGAGGAAAACGAGGAGTCGTTTGAGGTTTTCTCAATGTATGTGTTCAGTTAGTCATCTTTTCCTGCTACTTATTTTTCATGGCAAGCGCTGAATTTTCACCTGGGGTTCATCAAAGACGTGTTCAGTTTTGTGTGTACAAAGTGAAAGAGAAGATGATGAGGTTATTCTGCTTACTGCACCCGCTCCGGAGGTAGCTTGTGGGGTGGTCTGGTTAGGTCCAAAAAATTTTTCTTAAATAACAGCATCATTGGAACTAGTCTGAACTGACGACTCCTCCCTCGCAGAGTCTGATGGCAACAGCTCGAGCCGTGATGGGAAGGCATGAATTTCTCACCAGGTCAAGGCTGAGGCAGCACCTGAAGGAAGCCTGCACTGCAGCTTTCCCGTGCTGTGCTTATTCTCTGGGTAAACAGAAGACTTCAGTCTCCAGGGTTGTCAATCTAGCACCTTTAACGAGCAAGAAGTTCATTTTTATTAAAGGAGGAAAAACGTAGATTTCCATCACTCCTTATAAAAGAGCTAGAAAATGTCAAACATGTAGGTAAAAGTAATATTTCAAAACGGCTCAAGCCTAAACTCCCTTTCCCCTCGCACCTGCACGGTGATGAACATGTGCTGTATGTCTCTGTACTGGCTCAGTATTCAACATTTGAACTGGACCTGCTCCAGCTTTTGAATAAATATCTCTTTTGGGGGAGAGGGAATTACATTCCTTAGTCAAAATACAGTTTTTCTTCTCTTAAATTTTGAAAGAAATGTGTACTTGTGAAACATTAGGAACCAGTCATGAGAAGCACTGAAATCCTTTCTATCTCCAGCCTGGGCAAAGAGCCCTGCTCCTTCTGCAACGCATCCGTGACCTCCAACCTAACCACACGTACAATTGAGATGAGAGGGTCTGCAGTCAGAAGGTTATTTCTGGGTTTTTCTTTCTAAGTAAGGCTTATTTCCAGTGGGGGCACTTCTGGGGAACCGCACGAGGCACTATTCAGAGGGATACGATAGCCCATTTGGGATCAAGACGGCAACAACCCACTTTGTTCCACATGGGGTGCTGAATTACAAACAATTTAACTATCTTGGGAGTCCTCTTGCTTAATGGTGAGGGAACTGCCACCATAATTAAGACAATAATAATAAAAATAACTTCCTTCTATTCCAAATAGGTCTTTCAACAAACAGTTGAGCTCATGATTCGTAGAATCATCACAGAATGGTTTGGGCTGGAAGGGACCTTAAAGAGCACCTAGTTCCAACACCCCTGCCACGGATTACGCAGTATCTGTATTTATTAGGGAATATCACAGTGTCTCATCATTTGTGCCACGGCTGAGCGGGTTACTCCCACAAGGTCAGTTTGTACCTGTGTGACCAGTGGTAGAATTGGGTTTCGGGATAATAAAAGCAACTTTAAATTCTAAAGAACTCTTTAGAATCCACATTTTAGGTATGTGGTATAAACAACCCAAGAAATTAACATATTTGAGAACAAAGAGACCTGTGAAAAAGCATAATGAAGGAAGCTGAACAGAAAAGAAGAAAGGAACAGATGTCAGATTATACTTAAAGCAAAGTTACTAGTTTATTTTCCCACTGATTTGAATATCTAAAATATACGTCTTTGCCAAGGCAAACAGGTGATTAAAACATATTAAAAATCCCAGTAAGCAAAGGGCTACATTTGTATTTGCTTGACATTTGCTAGCCGTTCCCAAAGTTATAGCACAGGCATAGCACAGCAATAATAATATTAATTTTACAAAGGCTGACTGTTTAATTGCAATTAACTGTGGCCTTACAAAAGGAAAGATGCACTCTCTGGAGTACTCATAAGCCTCATTTATCCTGCAAGGACGGCGAGATGAACCTGGCATGAAATATTAAGATCACAATTGCTATTGGCAAGCCATCTGAGGGGAAAGCTGTTAGCTTGAAAGAGCAGGGATTATACAAAGGAGCAAAGAGTAAAAACACAGAAGTGAATCAGCTCCACAAAATGTCCTTTCATTGAGGAGCATCGGGAAGGGGTGGGCAGGATGCTGAGGAGGCGAGAGCCGAATGCCGGGGTGGCGGGAGGTGTGGGATAACCTCCAGAGGGAAGGCAGGGACACAGGGAGCCGCGACGGCTTAAAGTAGGGTGATTTGGTGGAGTTTCCCTTTATTGCAGGCACGCTGTGCTGCTTGTGAACTGAACGGGTGCCATCTTCCAACTAATTAAGTTTCTTGCCCAAACTGCTCCTGCTGGAAAGCTACGCCAGTGCCTCACAGCTTTTCTACTTTGAAAACATTAACTAAAATTTACTGATGGCCAGTTTAGACAAATTTAATTTTGCATCAGCATTAATCTCTGCCTCAGTTACGCTCCCTGTCTTTCTGGCATTTATGAGGGTAAATGCTTTATTCACACACAGCAGTAACATTCACTGTTGCAAGCACTCGGCTTGACTCCACAAGGCATACCTGCAGTCCCACCAAGGAGCTCGTCCGTATCAGTGACGGTCCTCAGAGCTATAAACCAAAGTGGTGCAGAGAATTCCAGATGGGGTTTTTCCAGAACCTTTCACTTTTACACTGAAACTTCCCCAGGCCCACTACTAATAGCAGTTACCTGATACACCCTAGGACGTCATTTGCCTTTTCATCTGCCTGCTCACATTGATGATTCCCAGTCAACATCCCTTCTGCTTTTTTTCCATGTTCTCCACATGCTTCAAAATGGAAAAAACACAGCAGACAGAATGTTACCTTAGAGAAATCAGGCACAAAATTCCTATTTACCTGGAACAATAAGGAGGGAAAGGAAAAGAGTTCTTAGGAAACCCAACTGTGAGATATAAAAAGCTTCTTTCAAAGGGAGAGAACTTGGGATGGACCAGGAATTTCCATCAAGAAACACCAACCTACACGGTGGGCACAAACGGGATTTAGAGCTTGGTTATGAGAAAACGAAAATCTGGATGGGTATGAGAAAAACAGCATAAAAGGAAAAGAGGGATCGTGCTGCTAAATGAGAACATGTGAGATGAGCTGGACAGGAGCACAACAGCAGCAGATGAAGAAAAAAGCCAAGATTGTAATTTTGATGATGGGAAAGGAAACCCACAACCCTGGGAAGACCGTGTGTCCAAGAAATTGGTGCACACGCATTCTACATGTAAGCACACGGGGGGTTTCCTACCTCCTCCTCTCTCTCCTCCCTGAAGAGCTGTGAACAGGCTGGAAGAGCCAGCAAAGTCCCTGAGAACACGTTAGCAGCCCCTGCGGTGTGATCTGCTCTGCGAAATATTGTAAGTATGTGTTTATGTATTTTACTAACAGTATAGCTGTTGTGCAACATGTTTATGCAATAACTGCAAATAATGTAAGGAGGTCTTTGAATATGAGCTTAGAGCGGTTTGTAAAGGTAGTGGGTTTTCCCCGGATCCTTGGGGTTTGGCTTTTTTGTTTTGCTTTGGGGTTGTTTTTGTTTTGCTCTCCCCACTTCAGGTGCAATATGCAATTTCTTGATATAACGACAGCTGATTACAAGCCATGTTTCTAATACACCTTCCAACTGAAGATGCATCTTCTCTAAGATCCAATCAACCCATTTTAAGGACTAAATTTCATTACAATGCCACAAGTGTCAACCCGATGACATGACCAGGGCCTAAATTTCCAGTCCTAGCCCGGTGCAGTAAAGTTCATTCCTCTCAAATTTGTACTGACTTGTGTGGGAACCAGATTTTCCTCATGTTGTGTGTGACTGAATTTATACTCTGGTATATGAAAGATGTATTGATCACCCTCCTGGACATTTGATATGGAAAATTAACCAGAAATAGTGAATAACAAGCAGCCACGATGGCACAAAATAAATAAAAGAAAATATAAAAATTTAAAAAAGAGGTGACCTTATTGCTACAAAAGCAAGACTTGAATCAACAAAATTAATTTATGTTTGAAAAGGAGAAAATCCTTGGATTCTAAAAACGCTGGTCAGAAATTCTTTAAGAGAGTGAGTTTCCACTGGAGAATGCCAAACCTGCACAATCCAAACATTACCTGGAGCTGGTTCAGTTCTGAAATACTTATGATGGTTACGATGGGACCCTCACCGCTGCCTCGCTAGGTTAACGAGGAGTTTGCCCTTCCAGCTCTCAGCCCCTTTGGCAACGTGCCTTCCAGTTCCCACAGCTCCCAGTTGCCGGCATGCCCCCCACCCCGTTCCAGTGTGGCTCCCCTGGGGGGCTGCTGGGAAGCGGGGCTCGCTGGCTCCCCATCAGCGACTGACGTGGAGCCAGAGCCTGCAACCATGGCTGAGCCAGACACTTTGGAGCCGTGGCTCCCAAGACTTCCAGTTTCCTGGCTTCCCTTCAGCCCACCTGGCAGATTAAAGGGCAGCCCAGAGCTTGGAAACGTCGTTCCCAGGACTGTGTCTCCTAAGGAGCCCCGGCCGATGGCTCCACGCGCCCCCCCAGGCAGCTCGCCCCGAGTTCGGGCCCCCTTACAGAGAATTTCACACTTTTGGCTTTCGGTGCAACCCCCAAACAAAACCACAGCTTTTAATGCTCTAGTCCTCCGTGAGCGGTAATCACCTCCCTCTCCACACAACTCCAATTTTAATCCTTTAAAAACACAAACAAGTTAATTCACGGGGGAGAAACAGGAGCAAACAGTTCCTGGGTTTTGTAGATGAGAGAGATTCTCCGCTTGCCTTTGTGCCCCTCTGGCTTTCACGGAGCTGCCTCCAAAACGTGGTTACGGCGCTGCCTGCTTTGCTTGCACTCACCTGCCAAACCCCCCGACGTGTGCCAATTGAGGGGCCGGAGAAATCGGGACGATATTGTGCCGCTACACACCAAGCCGAGCTGCAAAACAGCCCTGGGAGTGACAATTCCCCTTAAAGTTCTCAGGAGTGGAAAAAGAGCCGGGACAGAAAACAGCGTACGGAATTTTACAGCTTTCTAAAATAGGTATGCACGAATCAAGGCATGAAATTAAGAATAGTATTTGTCCTTTGAAAATCTCAAAACGAGAAACTAGCCCTGAAGGTTAAGAAAGCCTTTAAAATTTCATCACGCAAAACCTCCCTTGACCTTTTGTATCAGCCCCGAGGTCTCCTCTCCAGGATGGATGCTTGGTTAAAGCAGTTTAACCAGAGCCCTGGTAGCTCCGTCACGAGATCTCACTCTCTCTAATTTGTTTAAATTATCAGCCAGAGCCCTGGGCACACCTCTGGAAGCCGATGTGTGCAGATGGGGGCTCTAACACCGTTCCCTTCAAAACGATAGGGCACATCAACTGTCCCTTCTAATACTTAAAGAAAGACACAGGTGTCTCCCTGGCCCGCAGGAAGAGGAAATACCACACTGATTAAAACTTGAACCCCGCTCGCCAGGACAGACCTGAACCTCCCTCCCACCCTTTTTCGTGCCTCCCTTCCCTAGTTCTTCTACCCAAAGGAATGGGCAAACATCGTTTGTAACTCATCTCGGGGTTTGCAAATGTCATTTGGTGACCTCTAATGAGAGTCAGGGAGCGCGGGCAGAAGCGGTGCTGGCCCACGGGGATGGGGTGAGTGTAGGGCAGCCCTAAAAATTGCAACATTCTCCATTTTATGCACAAAAAAAACCACCTTAATTATAATATTCTCTCGCCTTGAGAAGCACACCACAGATTCCCGAGTTAAGACACCATTTCTTATTCCTAGAAGTTCTTCCAAACGCCCTTTCACAAGTCCTTCCTCTTCCGATGAGCGCTGTGAGATTCCATTCCTCGCCTTCCCTCCCCATGCTTCATTTGCTGCATCTCGGCCGAAACACACCCCTGAGCACTTAAGCAGCTACACACCTTGTTTTATATTAAAATATAGACAGATATTAAAGAAAAA